>JAOXNI010001944.1:0-10739 GCA_028566595.1 Hypoxylon subgilvum
AGTGGTTATCATTGTATCCTGATGTGGCCATTCTCTGCCCGTCCACATGCTCGCCGGCGCGCGTCAGGCTTCCATCCCTCACCAGTGCTTCAGTTGGAGTCTTTCAGAACTAATCTTCCTTGATCTGCTGTGCTAGCACCATGTGTCCATCTCGTTTCCTTCTTGATGCTGCTTCTTCTCCTCCCTGTCGTCAAGCCTGTACTGTGCACTCGCAACAGCTGCTTCTCGGGCCTCTCGCTCCCGTCTGATCTGCTTGACGATGACGAGCGGAGTGATGTGCCACTGAGGTGGAAACGGATTGGCCTGACAGGTGGTGGCGCAGCTTTTCACCTGGCTGCTTTTCGGCAAAGATGGTTGAAGTATTGTAGGATAATCGCCACCAAAGCATCACAAAGTATGGTTTGGAGAGGAGAGTCCGGTGTGACGCCAACTCGTGCGAACATGCCTTGAAGTTCGTCCTGGCTGCTCGTCACTGGGCTGGAGATGAATGACAACGGTCAACTCCCACGCCATACTGCTGCGTCTGAACGCCGGATGGGCACTGGTCTCGACGCCGCGTATTCTCGGCTTCCGCATATGCGATTGATCCTTATAAAAAGGACGCCGTAGATTTCCTCTTCGTCCTGATCTCTTCTTTACGGGCATAGTCCCTCTGTGTAGTGGTGTTATGGTTGCCCTGACCTCTTACGCCGTCCTGCATCCCGTTACCTGGTGGGAAAAGGTGCACCACAGTTCCTGACGATTTCGGACTTAGACATGGCGATCGTGAGTGATCTGAGTGGTGGAATCGAACCGGTGAAGAAACCGAGCGATGATTTGGGCTTCAGCGCGCCACACTGCCTAGGCTGCGAAAGCCTTCCTGGCAGACCTTCCGACCTGCAAGTTCGTTCGCGAAGCTCAGCGTTCGGTTCACATCCCATCGATCCCGGCACCGCAAGAGTCCGTACAGAATGCCGGCGATGAACGTGTCCCCAGCTCCTACCGTACTGCCTCAGATCAGCCCGGGTCTGTCAGCATTCACGACAATCATACTCAACGACTGCTTGCGGGAGTGAAGAGGCCAGCTGGCGATGCAGTTGTCCTTGTTTGACGTCAAGCGCAGCCGAGCCATCTTCGCCCCATGTACAAAACAGCAGAGACCTGTATGATCTTAGCGAATGCGTGCAACGGGGATGGGGCTACCATACGCTCTTTTGGCGACTTCAGTCTGTGCCTTCAGACACGTAGCGGCGTCTTGGTAGCCGCGATGATAGGCCCAGCTCTTGGAATAGAAGACGACATCAGCCTCCGCAGCTAGATCCTCCAAGCCAGGACGGCCAGGCTTTTCGACCTCGACACTGATTCTGACGGTCGGATACGTGTGGCGGAGAAACTGCATACACTGGAGCGTAGTCTCTGGAATTCTGCCCTGCAAGGGAGTCAGCGTTGTAAGAATCTCGATGGCCACGGCAGTCTCACTTCGAAGTGGTACCAGCTTGCCTCGTCATCAATCGAATTTGCTACCGAGATGAATTCCGCCACGGTCATCTCTGGTAAGCCATTGTAGTTGACGATTGTGCGGCTGCCAGTGCAGGAACTTTTGATGATGTAGCTGGACGCCGGCTCCGAGCATTGTTCGCGGTAGATGCAATGCGAGAAGTCTACATTTGTGCCGAGCGACGCCTTGATCTCACCTGTGGCTGTAGAGGATCGAGCTGGTAAGACGGAGCAGATGGTCAAGGAGGCGGGGTGTTCTCGACTGGGCTCGATAAGCTGCTGCAGGACTTCTAGAGTGTTTGGCACATTTCCTCCACGACGGCGGCTGATGCTTGTCGCTCTGAGCTTTTCATCCTCCGAGGGGAAATAAGGGACACTGCAGGCTTTGCCTCAGCCTGGATTCGCTGCTCAGAGCAGGGCTACACCGACCTCAGGATGGTATCCAGATAGCAAGCGCCCACACCTACCAGCTTCATTGTGTTTCTGATTCGGGGATAAAAGGCACGAATATCGAATGGAACATCGAAAGCGAGTCAGTGTGAGGTGGAGATGTATTGCATGGATAAGAGTAAACATCTTCCATTAGCTGATATGCCACCATGCGCATGACGGTGCCGGCTGGTGCTAGTTGCTGCTGTTTGGTCAGCGGGTGACAGCGGCAGCGTGCGGCTACGAACCGATAAGGACGGAGAGACAACGATGTGCACGTTCCTTTTGTACAGCATCTTCCATCCGTCCTCAATCCGCCTTCTTTGCAGTCTGCCTGCCATTAATGTCGGGTAGATTCTGCGAGCAAACCTGCCAAATGTGCCAGTGGCCAAGTTGATTCCGACACCCGCCAGAAAGCTTGAAGTCTTCTCCTTCCACTTGCAGACCGAGATGTATTGCCCAGCCTTCCAGTACAGACATCGAAAACCGGTTCCGCAGACAGCTCAAGAGAGGCTACTGCAGCGTAGTTGGATCCGGCAACGAAGATCTCAGGTTGCCCTCTACTCTCTCCAGTATAGTTATTCACATGACCTTTTGGTATCCATCCGACTACTTCAGAACGAGCGCTGTAAGCAATTGCGGTGTCGACGTTGACAAAACCATACACCCACACATCTTCGCCAGCCTGGGCTACGAGATGTCGGATATCTGATCCTATATGGGTGGTGCAGACGTGGTACTTCTGGGCTTGGGGCAGCATCAGTAGCTTTGCTTCATCTGAGGTATTTTTGATCTCGGCGTGTTGCTTCAAAGGTGGCTGCAATTTGGCAGCGAGCAACTCGAACTCTTCCTTGAGCTCTGCTGTCAAGGCATTGTTCGCTGTGAGGAAGTCGAGTTGCTTCGAGAGTCCTTGTCAGAGCCCGTGTTTTTGAACGCGATGCGGTGGGCAACTTACTGCATTCAGCGTACCAATGTTGAGCATTGCAAGTTGAGAAGCATGCGAGAGACCTCGACTGCCAGAGGGGACGCCGCACTGTTCTTGGGATTTCGATTCGCCATGCTTCAATCAGGGGCTTGGAAGTAAAGAGAAGGGCGAGAACATCGAATCGAGCGAGCAGAAATATCACTGTAGGTGAGCGGTGTCTGCGTTGCGACGTGCGCACCGGACATCATGTTTGCTTCACTTTCCATTCAGACTGTCATTGAAACACCGCCTTATCCTCAGCAGCCATTGATCTTATCAAACCACCGGACTTCCATTCTTTGGCGGCTCTTCGTCAGGGAATGGCGGCCAAACTGGCCCGTTGATCCTAATGCCATTTCTGTTCACTTCCAATTTTCAAGCTCAGATTCACCCAAAGCGGGTCAGGAGACATGCTGGCCGAAGTATAACTTGGGATATAGCCTGCCGCATAGTACCGGAGCAGCGATAGAGAGGCGGCAAGATAAGGATAGTAGTCTCTTTCTGTGGGACTGCCGTATTTGTAGTGTGTTTGTCGTCTGATGCCACGATTGCTCTACACTCTTATCCACTTCCCACACTTGAGCTGGCGAAATTACTCTCACATTCGAGGTTGTAATGCATCCATTTCTTGCGCACTACAGTATTGTTGGATCCTCTTGTTTCACCACCCAAGTCTGTCTTCTTCTGTCCTCCTCATTCCCCTCTGACCGTCTCGTACAAGTCGGGAGACTGTACACTTCATGTGACAATAACGCTAACGAGGTCCCCGAAGAAGGTGCGTCGTTCAAGCCCTCTTGCTTTCTGGGTTGAGTAAAAGCCAAATGCATGCTTGCCATATGCCAATTCCTGTCAAGAAGCAAAACAAATGAAACACTCGCCCGTAGGCAGGGATGACGTCCTGGCCATCTCCTCAAAGAGGCCCTCCACAGACCGTCTAGATTCCGACGAGTAGACATTTTAGACCCGTTCCCCTTGCGATTAGATTGATATTTTGCTTGCCGATTCTTTTTGCTTCCCATCCCTCTTGCCTGGTCTGGCACCGCATGCACAGAGGCCAGCTCAAATGTAGAGTACCCAGTGATCAGGTCACAACGCGCCTCGCTTGGAAGATGCCAACAGACTTTTTTTGCGGAAAATATGCCCTTCTAATACGAACAAAAGAAGTGAAAGTTGTTCATTAAGAACATGGTCAAGGTATAGATGTGATTCTGAACGCTCACAGGGCCACATCCAACACCAAACTCACATCCTGTACTTGTGATCCTGCCAGATCCTCCAAGACCGGGATCAGGTCTAGAAGCTCGTTGTCGTGGGCATCGGAGAACCAGGAGCTTATAGGAACGGCGTGTTGTGGATGGAAGATATACGATGTTGGTGAGTTGTCAATAATAATGGTGTCTTTCAGTTCTCGTCCCACCTGCGATAAGTCCTGGAAAACATTAGTCACCAGCCTTCCAAGCATGTCGAGATTTGCTCACCTTGACATAATTGCCCTGATGGTTGTAACAACTTTCTCGGAATAACCTGTGATGAACGACCTTGTGAATGTCCAGCTGATCGAGTAAAGGGTCGCCGTATTTGGAAACAGAAGCCGTGAAGACCACGACTTCGTACAGCTCGCCCACCCTTTTCATGAATGTGTCGACCCCCGGTCTTTTAATCACATACACGTTGTGATACTGGCCTTCAATCTCAACTGGGATGGTGAAGTCAGCCTGATTCAAGATCTTGAAACTGCTGTGCACGAGAGTTTCATCGAGATCAAGAATCAGACATTTCCGGCCCTTCAGGTTGGCCTGTACAGGAGGCAAGAGCCACGTCTGTTTCTCTGGGGTGGCTTCTGGCAAGGGCGGTACTTCCTTGCTGATGATTTGTTCCTGTCGTTTCGATAGGGGAGGTGGTGGCGGTAGCGGGACCTGTGGTTGTAGCTCTGCTGGTTGTTCTGGCTCATCGACTGGTTCGTCGTCGATTTCCGGCACTGCAGGGGGAGCATCTTCCATCTCTACATCGTCTGATTCTTTATTCTCAGCGCCATATCGTTGAATGGGATGCTCAGGCTCGACTGGCGTCGCTGCTATCACGTTGACGTCGGGTTTGGTCACGGCGTCGTGTATAGGAGCTGTATTTGCCTTGCTCTCCGCGTTCATATTGCTCGCGGATCGCTCGTCTTTTGTTTCTGGTATCGGAGAACCACTCTCATTTGTCCCAGAAGTGGCCTTCTCGTGATATGCAAGTTCTCGCGATAGCCTTGGTCTGGAGCCATCGATCGGCTTTTTCTCAGGGAGCTCGCCTTTCTCTTCATCGGCAACTCGTCCCGGTGACGACGACTCCTCCACTATCGCCTTTTCTTCAGTTACCTTCTCTTTCTCAACCACCTCGGTCTGCTCCTGCGGCCTGGGAACCGTCTTCGGTATGGCGGGTTGGACCTTGATCTTCTTGGCAGCGACCTCAGGATCGTCAGACTTGTTATCACTGGTGGGGTCATTCGGGATGCAGCAGCTTAGTATGGCAAGGAAGCCATTGCGAGACTTTTGTACAGGCTTGGGTGGATCGTTCTGGGGAATCGGCGGAACGGGTTCCTTGGTAGAATCGGTAGCTCGCGCCGCTTTCGCTGACCGCCTGCTGCTCCTGCTATTGTTCCTGCTTCTACTCAATATGCTTCTTTTGGAGCCTCGGCGAGGAGATGGGGGTGGTTCGTCTGGCACTTTCGGGAGGTTAGGGACAATAGCACTCGACTCTGTCGACTTCTGATGAGAGGAAGTCCTGGATGGTATATTGACCAGCGGCGGTTGTGGCTTTGACTTGTCTGTCATGGTTTCATGGTTTAGAGGAGGCTGACTTGAAGAGCTAGTAACGGGAGGAGGCGAAGTGTCGGTCGAGCTGAGGTCTTGTGCCGCGGCGCCTAGACAGGACCGATTAGCGATAAGAGCTGCGCGACCGCATCAGAGGGCAGGAGGTCGCTTGTTATCCCTGCGATGCAGACCATACTGTTATCCATACCTGATAAAGGCTGAGTGGCAGCGCTGCCACTCATGTGGGGCGAGCGGTGGCCTACAAGGACCTATTCCTCTGGCGTGCACGCAGACAACCGTGGCGGCAGCCCGGAGGACAATGCGACAGATTCGGGGACAGTGCGTATGAGGCTAATCAGCATGCGTGCAATGATGCTATCGCGAGCGAGCGACGAGGTCGATCAAGGCTGATGCGGCTGACGAGGGACTCGACGACGATGAGGCTGATCGGGATGAGTCGAGTTCGTGACGAAAGAGATTGTGGCAGATTGGAGTGGTGTCGACAAACGACCACTGCAGGTCGGCCGCCGGATAGACCTGTTGGTGTAAGAATCGAGGAGAGCGTGGAAGTCGCAGGACGATGGTGTACAAAGCGGTACAGGAATGACCTCGAAGCGCAAGTCGAAGATACTGGTAGAGAGTCGAATGTCGATACAGATCATCGTACGGATAAGTCAATCAGATTCGAGATCAGCAGCAGAAGCAGGAGCAACAGCACGGCATGGGAAAGGCGCAAGCGCAGTCGCAAATGGGGTTGGAGCGCGCACTTCCAGGGAGCGAGGAAGGCGCCCCAGGCCAGTCGCAAATCGCCTCTGGTGGGCTTCAGTTGCTCCCACCAGTATATTACGTTAGGCTTGTTTCCTGTCCGGAGGGTGGAAAAGGTGGCTGGCAAATGGCTTCTGCGCGTCTGGCAGTAGCCGCCAGGTTTTGTGGCTCTCGGCCTCCATCCCCGTCTCTCATCATCAATGATGCGCGCTCAGTTGTCGGGTACCTCTGTCCCTCTCGTCATTATTCTGATTGATCAGCCTTTTGCATCTCTGTCGACTGCGCAGCACCGTCTTTGACTCTGTCCAGGCCCTGCCCAGCGTGACGGCTCGTTTCCTCCATCCTACCATCCCATCCTCCCTATCAACGCCAAGTCTCCCATCTCAGCGCTGTTCCAAGCCATCCTCACTATCACGTACCAACTGCCATTCTAGCTTACCTGTACCCACACAAGCGGACACCCGAAGTGCTTTGGCCACCGACTTAGAGCCGGGGCAGCATCCTAGGTCGAGGGGTGCCAGCGGCGGAAATTGGGGGACCGGAGACGTACGAATCACCATCTCGGGTCCCTGCTGGCATCCTGAACCTTTCTGAGGACCATCGGCTTTCTCTGGAGTGAGAGAAAGGAACCAAGTGAGCTGGTATGGCCACTAGAAATGCCCCTCTGCACCCTTTGATGGATACTGACCCAGCTCGCGCCAGTTGTCCCGTAGCCACAAACTGCCTCCGTCGCCGGCCTCGACTACCTCCCCACGCTACTTACCCTGCTAGTCTGTGATAGATCCGACCCTTACGCCAGTTAGCCGCCAATCTCCTTCTGCATGCAGCTGCCAGCTCTCCACAAGAACGGGAATGTTCAAAGGCAAAAGGATTGAAGACATCTTGAACACATTTCAACAGGGGTCGCTGGATGCTCAGTATGAGCAAGAAAGACATCAAGGTGCGCTCTACAGTTGCATACAGATGCTACTCCTCACCATCACAGCAATGCTCATCGGAAAGCCACCAGATCCTTGACGATGCAGGATGACGCCGGTCCTGGTAGTGGCGTCTATCATCATGTCAACCACATGGCTTCCTCACGAAGTTTCGAGGTGTCATTACCCCGGAAATGTCTTAATTGACATCTCTTAGTATTCTTGTCCAGGGCTGTCAGACGCCGCCAGAGCCGCCAAATAGGCATTTCGATCAATCGAGTCTCCCAGAGACGCTGGGTGCAGAGGTCAAGATCTTGATTGCACCACTCACACAGTGTGCATGCTTCCATATCTTCGAAGATATCGGCGGAATTTTATACCGTCACAGCTTCACCTTCGCAAAGTCGCACATGGTACCTGCTTGCTTTTCAAATCTGGATGAGATCGATATTACAAGGCTCGATCTAGTTGCAATGACCAGCCATTCATTACCGCTGGGAGTCAAATGCCCATCGCACTGATGCCCCCAGGCCATGCTTTCCCCGTACCTAGAACCAGGAAGGAACCGCTTCATCTCGGAAGATCCGAGTCATCCTAATTATCCTGGCGAATCCTGACCTGGACTCGAAAGTCGGTAGGCTTGACGAACCAATTGTTTTCTGTGCTCCATTCACGGTCCAGATACTGGAGCTTGAAATCGAACATTCGCACGATCTGAGGAATCAGCTTCGACATTTCCAAAAACGAGATATGGCGGCCTATACACGTCCTCGAACCTAGGCCGAACTGAGAAGGCATCAGTGGTCATGTATAAAGAACCATGGGCAAGTCATTACTTACCGGCATATAGTAGGCCTCCATGCTTCTCAACCTTTCACCACCCTCTTTTTCCGCCTCGAGCCATCTCTCCGGGCGAAAACGTCCTGCATCAGAACCGAAAACTGCTTCGTTGTAGTGTGCACACCAAGTGTTTATGCCGACCGTTGTCCCTTCAGGAAAGTAATATCCACAAACTTCAGTCCCGCCCTCCGGCACGACCCTCCATAACGGCAGCCCCGTTGCTGCATGAACTCGAAGAGCCTCCTTCATTACCGCCTGAAGGTACGGCATCTCCTGACTTTCCTTGAAGGACACATCAGGATTCCCACACCGACCTTCTTTCTCATACGTGCTGATCTCTTCCCGCAGCTTCTTCAACGTCTCCGGATATTTCAAGAGATTGTACAGGATGGAGGAAAGACTGACAGCCGTCGTATCCGAACCAGCTATGATATTTGACAAGCCCATCATGAAAACATGATACGGCGTCACCCTCTCTGGATCCTCCTCGTTCGCGACCATAAGCTTTGCAAGAAAATCCATGGGCGCGCTCACGTCTCGTTTGCCTACGTCGACAATCTTCTCGGCCTTGTGCTTGTTCTGCTCCTTTCTCTTTTCGATCCTTCGCTGCACATACTGCATGAGATAGCTCCGTCCACTTGCGCCGCCTATACCCAGCTTGCTCGAGACGGCGAAGATCCAGGGATGCCAGCTAGCATATATACCTACTAATGCACCATACCTCAACACGCCATGGAGTGCTTTCAAGAGTCCGGCAATATCCTCACCCTTGTCCAAGAAACCAAACCGCTCCGAGTATGTGATGTTGCCGATAACGTCGAAGGCATAGCACTGGAACCAATGTGCCATGTCAATCATCTCACCCCGTTCTGCGAACCCACCAAGTCTCCTTCTGAAAATGGCTGCGCACTCGTCGACAAACCCCTCGTAATTCACCAAGCTCGACATGGAATACATGGCTTGGAACCGCTTCCGGGTCTCGGCATGCCGCTTCATATCACGGTCAGGGAACAATGTCCAGCGATTCGGATCCGGATGTCGCCACGCATCGTACCAGTCGTTTTTGGGAAATTTTGAACCGATGCCGTACACTTTGCGCACAACCTCGGGCGAGTCAATACTGTATAGGTCAGCGCCCACCCGCACAACCGGCCCGTATTGCTTGTGCAGAGCGATGTTGTCATGTTCCCATCTGCCACGGGCGACACGGATGAAGTAGTATATCCTTCCGAAACGGGCGAGGAAAGGGCCCGGCACAGAACGCAAAGGCGAGGTGGATATCTTGTAAAGGGAGACGAGCAATCGCGTTGTAACGAAGATGCCGACTGCCCAGAGGATGTAGCACAGGAGAAGCGAGTGGTCTGCCATGTTGAGCATCGTGAAGGAGCTCTTGAGCGACGGTCTCTTTGCCGGTAAGTGTCCAAGCAGGAAATTGCTCGTGCTCACGTCGGCTGCATGTACCTGGTTCGACAGGTGCACTAAGCGGGATATCTAGCGCAGCTAGAGGTGCCAGCTTCAGTTGTTGCGGATATTGATGCTTCAGCCAAGCTGTGCCATGCACGTTATGTCGGCTTTCCAGTCGCTCCACCGGGCTGGCTCCAGGCGAACATCAATTATGACATGGCCAGATCCACGAACGCACTTTGCACAAAGCGATATGTCGAACAGATATATGTAACCAGCTATTGCGTGCTGAATAGACGATTTAGACGACACGGCCAGCGTGCTCGGCAGATGCGCAGGTCAGGCTTTTCAAGAGAACAATACAAGGATTCACGGTAGTCAAGTCGATGGTCTAACTTACAAACTTAGCTTCGTCCAGAAAGCTCCCGGTCGAATAGCATGGGCAGGACCCTCGGACTCTAAGCATTGCGGGCAGCGTGCTCGCCAATGACATGCGAATGAACAAGTGCACGACCGTGTCATTCATCGTACGCCCACCTGTGGTGTTCCATCTGCCGAGGCGGCCTCGTCTTTCCTCGGTCGTTGGCCCCGGATAGAGAAATCGGCATATGATCAGTTATCGGTCAACGGTACTGGACACAGCTCAACGATACCTGCATCGAGCTTGCCGCGCGCGCGTCACCGTGTATGTCCGGTGCCGAGCGATGTAGAGGGAACTCACCAGGAGCTACGTACGGCACTACCTGCTCAAACTGCACTTGCTCATCCCCGAGGAAGCAGGGATTTGTTTCTGGATGAAGCGTCCTTCAGGATGCATTGACTGTACTACAGCTGCGCCATGATTATGCAAAGCCGAGTCGGAAACGATACTGCTGACGTAGTTTTGCAGCCAGGCGGAGGTGTAAAAGATGGTCCCGCCGGCACCCTTGGGTCAAGAGTCGACGGATGCAGCATAACATAAGGTGAATGTCTTTATCTGGTGAAGACGAACACTAGTCCACATTGCGCCGCGTGGATCTCTAGACGTCCGTCAGAGAGTCGCGCTTGCAGTGCAGGATGCTTGCTAAAACTCGAACGGCATTTGGTGAACTTGACAAAATTCCGCGATGTCCGGAAAGTAACAAATAGAGGGGGAGGCCGCCCGGACCAACC
>JAOXNI010001955.1:0-10737 GCA_028566595.1 Hypoxylon subgilvum
GACAGTCCTGGGGGTGAGACGGGGAACCCGTATGCGCGCCGCAAGGTCCTGACCGCGGACGAGCATCTGCGGATGCGGCTGCGGGCGACGTACTTGCAGATGTACGCCGACTTCGACAGGGAGAGGGAGAAGGGAAAGGAGAAGGAGGAGGAGAAGGAGAAGGGGAAGGGGAAGTGAACTGTGAGCGAGGTAGGTAGTGTGAGTTGTGAGCTCACGGGATGAATGCTAGATAACCTGAAGACGAGCCTGCAAGACGAGAATCTACGTCACGTCAATGATGCCATTGTGTTGGATTGTCCGCAATGCAAATAGTCGGAAAGGGACGGTTTAGCCCGTCATATCGCCCGGAGATCACGATGTAATAAATGAACCATGTAGTAGCCCTTCATCTCGACCCCCCCCCCCCTCTCCCCCTTTTCCCCTGAGCAGATAGGTGCACCAGTATGGAAAGCCACGACCATGGGATTGTTATAGCAATCAGTTCTCATCCAAGTCTATCTAAGCCAGCCAACCACGTCCTGAGGTAGCCAGCCCGGGTATACTTCCACACATCCTGAACGACCAGACAAGGCTCACCGATTCCAGCCCCATCTCAGTTCGAAATTTCCCCTCATACCAACCAGCCCGCGTATCCCTGATATTCCATTGCGGCGTAGTCGACGGACATCCGAGAGCCTTTCCACTTCACGGGCCTCGGTAAGCACCTACACTGTCCAATGCCACAACCACAACCCACACCATCTCTATGCAAGATCCATCATCCATCCATCCGATCCCCTAGAGTAGCCCTGTTGGTAAATAACCCACCACCCTCCTGTCTTAAGTTCGCTTCGCACGCCTGAACTTCAGATTCCGAAAATATCACAACCAACTTTTGTACCTAAAACGCCGTGTGAATGAACCGAGATGTCCCCCGTAATTCGCCCAATGAGATGCTCCAGATATCAGGATGATATCCTTTTGTGCTAAAGCAGTCGCGATGACCAGACGCCACATCTCCTTTTGCAATGCAATGCTCCGTAAAATCGTGTCGCCTGGAATGCTTTTCTGTTGTTCGATTAATGGACTGAAGTCGGCAAACGCGAAGACTAAAAGCCCGACGAGACGGCCGGCTGTATGAGAATGATTTAGGAAAAACAAGCGCGACGACAGGCCCAGCAGATGTCTCGAGTCTTGATATATGTTCCTCGCTTGTAAAATGAGTTCCGCGAATTCGTGCGGGGCCATCTGCGAGTCCCTTGCTGGATGGGATAATGCATGTTAAGCATGTGAAGCGACGAAGCAGTTACGCTAGCCATGACTCTTCGTCCCTCTTGAGTCCCCTCTGAAAATTTAGGAGTTAGTATCTATCATCTTGAAGGGCCATCATCATATAGTGTCTCAAGAGATAGCTGCTGAAAGCAGCCACGTCTCGGTACTTCTCGTACGTTCTTCGCTTGTAAACAATTTGGAAAATACCGGGATTAAGTAACAGAAGATTTCTTACCATTACCAACCCCTCGTCTAGAGATTCATTGTCACCGTCCTCGCCGCCCGCAGGATCTCCCCCGTTGTCAGCGACGTCCACTGCTTCATCTTCGGGGCCCTCGAATGCGCCCTCGTCTTCGCCTTGGAACATCCAAGTCATGCCGTTCGCCTCTTCTTCCAGCGGAAATATCTCGCGGGCATACTCTTCCATGCCTCTCGGGCCTTCCCACAACGCCAGGGCATCTTCCGGGCATTTCTTTTCGAGCTCAAGGTCTCCGAAATATGGCGGCTGCTTCTCTGGGTCATTGTTGTTCAACGAGAACAGCTTCTCCAGCGCCTCTAGTTGTTCCCGATAGCCTTCTGGAATCTTGACCCGTAGCTCGATAGGCCCCCTCTTGTACCGTACGGGTCTGCCAAGTCCTTGCTCAAATGCCTCGCAGACTTCTGAAGGGGTTAGGTATTCGTATGCTAGTGCTATTCGCTTCCCATCCCACTTCTCTGGGCCGTCCTTGAAGACTTGGATGATGGCTGGTCCGACATCATGCTCGGCGTCCAACCAGGGAAGTTTGGCGTCGGGGTGAAAAGGGGCTTGCCACTTGAAGGAGCCATCCGACAGCAACTCCATGCAGAATAGCGGGTAGAGGAGGGACGTGAAATTATTGTTGTAAATACCCGTGTACACAAAGGTTGCAGGCAGCCCTATCTTGCGAATGTACTTTTCCACCTCGTGTTTGGCTGCCCAGAGCGGTAGCGAAGGCCACCCGGGACTGTAAGCTGCATGGTCAGGCATGGACGAATAGACGTAATGCTGGACACCGGCTTTCTTTGCGGCATCTGCAATGGCTTCTCCGATCTGTATCTCATTGCCGTAGAAAGTCGTGTTAACAAAGGCCAGCTGTGCGCCATTGAAGAGCTGGGAGATCAGAGTGCGATTCACGGAAATCCCGGGGAGGTGACCATGGACAGTGACGTCTCTCTCGTCGTCTGGCTGATTTCGAAGGTAGAGCTCCCCGACGATAACAGTGACGTTCGGATTAGTGGCAACTTCGGTCGCTATTACGCCTTCCAGGTTGCGCAGCTGGGCGCGGACACGATAACCAACAGCGGTGGCTATCCGGATTAGCGAGGCGGCCTGACGGCCACTTGCATTAATAATGGCAATAGTCTTGTCCGGTGACGGCATGGACCGCTTCAGGGGTCGATAAGTCAGCGAGTTGTTTCTGGAGACGGCGGTAAGCGGAGAAGTCTCCGAGTAGGAAGACCGCGTGTGTTTGTGTCTCGTTCCATGCACCCCCGCGGTTTTAGGAGAGGATGCATTGCTGTTCTCGCTGGGTACCGGTCGAAAGGCCAAGTCGGTTTTTATTGGAATGGGGTTAGTAGAAGGCATGATAACGACGTGGGCCGGCTCTGAACTCCAGTCTGGACACAAAGAACCCGTTTTCCCTTGAAGGGTAGGAACCGGTTCGTTAATGATATTATTGCTGTAAAAGATGGATGCTAGCTTGGAATAGCTGGACAATATTCAAGACTCTAAGGGGCGAAGAGACCAAAGCCGCAACTAAGGAAGAGGAGAGTGAGCCGATATGTCCATCGAAATATATAGGAGAAGTAGAAGAAGCTGGAGTATTGATTGGCTTGAGGAGACCAAGGTAAGGTAAGATTATGCTGGTAGCTAAGAGGTAGTTGACGACAGTCCGTTCAGTTGGGTAAAAATGTAAGGAGGAAGACAGGCAAAGAAGATTTGGTAGATAGAGTGGACTTGGAACTTCTAGCTCAGGTGATTTTCAATGTTTTGATGAAAGAAAAAAAAAGGTACAAGTTAATGTTGCCGAAGATTTGTTTGGTTGGGTCCTGTGGTCCTTATGGTCGGTCCTTGTAGTATGGGTTCTTTGCGGAAGCGGCCCAGGCACGCAATATCTCAAGACGGCTAACTCTAGTATCTAGAAGTCTGAAAAGTGGATATAACAGCGGATGGGAAATTTAACCATCTGCAATATCCCGAATTGAGGACCTTGACGGAGATGCCCTCCAAGGCGGGTAAGGATGTATGTAGGTATGTATGTATGTATGTATGTATGTATGATACCTACGGTAGCTAAGGTTAGGTTGAGGCGGTAAAGTAGGTATTTTCAAGTCCTGTCCTTACCACGTAAAAGAGAGGACTCGGCAAGGGTCTAGTTTAGTCCAGGCTCCAGCAAGAAAATATTCAAGATGGCCACTTTATAAGTTTGACGGTTTCAGTATCGCTTTGAGCTGCTACATGGTAAGGTACCTAAGCTTTTATTGATAAGAGCTGTAGTATCACTTGCAGGGTTTGCGCAGTTGGTCCGGTGGATCATTCATAAAGTACCCATCTAAAGGAGAAAATGATTATTTTCGTTATGGAGGCAAGGTCGGAGAGAGACTTGTGTGTTGGAGGGTATGGCGAGATGGAGGCTATTATGGTATTGTATGTATGTACATACATACCTACATACCATGAGGTGGTGGCAGCTATTAATGGGATAGCCGGGGGGGCTGGCTCATTGCGAAATCCGGGGAACCGCCACTATGCCGTTGGTCTAATCCAGCCTGATTGAAGCGAACGAAAGCACTTATGTATGTGCTAATGAATAGTACGAGGATCAGTTGAGCACGCAAAAACGAGCCCTAGATAATAAAAAACTCCATGACCTACATAACTTTGAGATTTGTACATACCTAACCTACCAGGAGGTACCTTACGTGGTTACATCCGTAGATGTAGGATGTGTGGACGTATGTACATGTATGTAGACGTTGGCCTTCCCTTAACTCAACTTTAGGTACCTACCACCTAAGTCTGATAACGACTGGAGAGGCTGACGAAAAATGCTTACTTCAATTTGCAGGTGTAAATTGATGTTGATATCACCTTGGTACTCACCGAGGGTACGGCTTCACACCCACCGAGAAGAACAGGGCAAACCAATAGGAATGCTGCAGGCCGGTCCGTGGATGAAGCGCAGGTTTGCGGCGAGGATAAGTGTCTAACACAGGAAGAGCTAGCTCATTAGTAGTAAATCGGAAGTACAGCTTAAGCCTTAAGACTAATGAAGAGACGTTAGGCAACATGAGGCAAGGGATCAGGCGAGGAGTCTCCTGAGTTAGGCACCACGAATCGGTAGTGATAGTACATACCTTGGTTAGGAGGATGGATGGATGGATGGATGTATGAATGAATGGATAGATATGTGCCTAATACCGACATTAAACATTCAACCATGCAAAGTGACCCGATATACCTACACGTAGGCACCTACATAGGGTCGACCGGTTGATAAGTCGAAGTGTTGGGTACTCCGTATGTATGCAGGCAGCAATTTATACCGAGTCGGCGCATATTGTGGTCCTAGATAGGGAGCGACCCAAGAAGCGGTGGAATGCTACGTACGTGAGCTATCGACCATTTACCTGATTTACCTGTATCTACACACATACATATTTAGTATCTGCTTGAAAGCAAGTTGCGCAAAGAGTCACGTTGGCTCTTTTGGTGCGCTACGTGAGATAATCTAAGACTTCCATTCTCATCAATCAGAGTTCTTATTTCCTTATCGCTGTTTGTCTGCGGGCCATAATTCGCCGATCTGATACGACGTTTGATCGCGTACGGTATCTATCTCACAGCAATAACTGAAACAGGGCGCATGGCCGGAGGTGATTGGTTTGAGAAATTGTGCGGTCTGATTCTGATTCTGATTCTGGAATAGAAAGATTCAACGAGATCGGAGCCTGACCGAATCTCCACCACAAATGTCTTCTAAAGCAGGCATTCATGATTCAATACACGTGTAAGGTGCCGTAGGCTTCTGTGTGATCCATTGTATTGTTGAGAGATGGAGGCAGACTTCGTTACATTAGCTAATAGGAATTGCGAGGTCCATTTATATGACAGGTGTTAATCATATTTTCCTGCTGGCCTTTCTAAGTTTCGCCCGGCCCGATGCCCAAATCTCTCGGGTGGTTGGTCAGATAGTGCCATGCCATGAGGTTGTAGTGTAGGCAACACGCCAGTCTGGATTCCAGGCTTCATGATGGCGGAGCTTATCTCACATACTAGAAAAAATATTTTTCTTTTTCTAGTTTTCTTCAATCTCGCATCATCGCATGAGCAAACTAGATACCGTCTAATAATAATTCGGGTTATGTAAAAAGATCGAGTTATGAGTGGTTGGTGTTGCATCCTATCGGACGTACGAAGTATGTTGACATCAAATCTCTTTCATTGAACACCTACCTTCAATACACCCCTCTAATCAGCCTCTACGTGTTCTAACTGACAGGTAGGTATAATTGTCTGCGCATGTAGGCGCGTATCCATGGATGTGAGTTGTGATAGATCCGCTCTCTCTCCTCGTAGTGGGAATTCCCTGAACCGGTGGCCTTACGTTAGGTAGGTACCCTAATAAGGACGCTCACATTTAAGAGAATATACCTTGCTGTCTTCTCGCCTCTTCTACGTACGAGGTCTACACAACACTAGCCTGAAGCTAAGACGGCAAGACAATTCTGCAATATTGGACTTGAGTCACGCGAGATATATCTAGAGAGAAGAGCGCAAGGTTCGAAGAGTTGCCAGGGGTCTTTTGCTTGCGCTAATGAGAGCACCTTGGTTTATCATCACGCGTATGAAGCCACCTGTACATGGCTGACATGACGGAATCGACGGTAGGTAGGTATGAATGCGTGCCATAGATAGACAGATAACCGTCCGCCAATGGGGAAGCCTGTCTCGTTACATACTTACTGTATACACTATGTAGAAGGCCAGATGTTGAATCCTAATAATTTATTATTCGAGATAGCGCGCGAATCTGCTGCATCAGTCTCTCCAATCTATCGAAACGTTACGGACAGAAGAAAGGCGTGACCCTTTTTGAGCTACCGACAAAACTGCCCCAATCCTATGGAGAGGTGTAAAAGAACCCGTGCCACTACGACTCGATTTAAACAAGCCCAGAAAAAGATGAAGGTTGTTATATTACAGAGGGTCCCGAAGTCGACGGCGTTCATTCGGTCGCGACAGCATTGGCAAATCGCAGATGCACGTGAATCTTTCCGCCGCACAATCCGGGATCGTCGTTGGGGAATGCGATCTTGCCTGCGGTTACAGCCAGAGGCGTGCATAGGCGAGAGAGAGAGAGAGAGAGGTTCTTGATAACTACCTACCTGCCTACCCTCCTCCCGTTTATCTACTTCCGAAACCACAATTCACTTTCCGCGCCCTCCGAGCCCCCCGATCCATGACCTAGCACCTGTCAAGACCGTCAAAACCAGACCGGTCTACGTTGTGCAACCAGAGAATCGACGCATTTCGAGTGCGATGGAGCAGGTTATACCAATTCGAGTCTGCCGACCCGACCCGTCGCTACCTACTTTGGAGTGTCGAACCGTCCAGCGGCCGTCCAGGTACAATCGTCGCACACCACATCGACCGACCTCAAAAGCGTCAAGCCAATGTGGAATCCGCCGGCGGACAGTATCTTGGCATTAGGTATGCTTTAGTAAATAAATAGAAAAGGTATGGGTCGCATTGATGCAATCGAGCACGTTTTCACTTCCCCCGGTTGCTTTTCCATGTTAAAACCCGAATTCTGTGCCAGCTGCGTACGGCCGGCCTCTCTACGAATAAGTCGAGCCGGTGCTATTACGTACAAAACAGCCAAGCGAACATCCTTCTTAGAGGCTCATTCACCATGTTGCCGTCATCACCTAAGCGAGGCCCTTCTAGCGCCAAGGATGCCCCTCCCTGGCCGAACCATCATTTCCGCGGACAGTATCCAGCTTCGAGATGCTGTTTCATTTCGGTAGTCGCTCAGCCTCTCTTGCGCTCTTCTCCTAAGCTGGACAAGATATGATATGTTCCAGCGCCGAAATGGATAGAGGGTGTAAGACACATCTCGAGTGTCAAAGAGGTGACTCGCAGGACTGGCCAATAAAAGACTATGCGGGGTTCAACCCCGCGAATAGCTCATTGAGCTGGCTCTGACGTCTCCACCTTGAAGTTCGGCACAAGGATTTCGATCCCTTACCTATCAAACAAGCGGATTGGCCAATTCCACTGGACGCACAGCCATGGATATAATGGACAGCTACCTACTGCGGCTGTGCATGACTATGTTATCGGACAGTCGTCCGAGGACGTTGCGTGTCGGCGGCATTGGGTATGGTCTCGTGCATTTTTCCTCATTCCATTTTCCTTTCGCGGCACAATGCTTGAGATCAAGGTTGGTTGAGGGGAGAGGAGGGGAGAACATCAACATCTCAGGGATTCGATTCCGTGTATCCAAAAATCCAAGGATCAAGATGGAGCAAAGTTCCACGAATTCGAACTCATCAATTCAGAAAGGTCTCCCATTGTGTTGTCGTCTAACCAACCGTCTTGTGTCATTTGCTGCATGGGCTCCAAGGCATCGCGGCCACGTGTCAAGGCATCAAAGTAGCTCTGTAGGTAGGTAGGCCTGTTAGCAACCAGTCTATGTCTTGGAGGCGAGAAGGAACATACCCAATCGTAGCCATCTTGCATTATCCAAGGGGGGTCCGACCCGATCTGTCCTGTAGTATCGCCCATCATCATCATCGAATCCAAATCCGCTTTACTGAAGTCTGCCAAATTATCTACCATGCGTTCATTGGCGCTAGATGCTGTTGAAGGGCCGCTGTCGTCGATCGTCAGGTTTTCGATAGACGTCATCTCGCTACTGCTGTTCGTTCTTATGCCTGACGTTTCGGACTCTTGGCACTCGGTCACGAATTGTGCCTGGATTCTGCGAAGCATTGTCCGCACGACCACTTCAGCTTTCCTGAGCTCCGGCGCGCTACCTGCCAAGTCGCTCCAGATAGAGTGCGATCTTTTGAGGAGCTGCAAGAGGTCATTCCTGCTCAGCGGCGCCATGCCATTTGGCAACCAGTCAAAGTCTCTATCCTCGTCCCAGTATTTGTCATTTTGGATCACGAGGGCAACGACCATATCTGCCAGAAGGAAATCGTTGATGGATATCAAAGCTGCTACGAACCAGCTGCCCTGGGAGAGCACCCCATTTGGTCTGCAGGCCTCGTGCATCGTATTCTGGTAACCAAGCAACGATAGCGCGGCGTCAACGCACGCCTGGCGAGAGTAGTCGTGCTCTTTCTGCGGTACAACTTCAGACACATACCGTCTGTGGAGAACAATTCGAACCTTGCAGTACATCGTCGCGAGGCCAAATCGTTGGGTAATCTGGATAGGAGGGTCCATTACACATTGGTCCATAGGCTTCGGTGTCATGAACGTAGGCACAGCCTGCCACGTATTTCGAAGCTCTCGTTCGACTTTCATGACCTCGTCATAGGTCGGCAGGGCGAGAGCGTGTGCCTGCCTAACGACTAGAGCGAAGATCCGAGTCAGCTTTGATTTGTTGATGGGATAGGTGAGGGACGTGTAATCTGTTGTAGGGCGAGCCGGAGGCAACACCTTGGTGTCCTTGTCGAAGTCGGTGTCCTTGAGATGTGTCGGAAGCCCCGTGTCAGTCTCGATGCCATGCATCATACTGGGCAGACCCAGATTGAACGAAACCAATAAGTCAAGTTGTGTGGCAAGATTCCACATGCGCCTCCGCATCTCACCATCGTAGGGCGAGATGTTGGGTAACTTGCTGGGGTCGCGATGGAGGCCCATCTTCAGCATGAGCCGAATCAGCACGGACGAAAGTAGGTAACAGTTCATCCTACTTTCGCGGTTGTTCATGAAGTCACCCTCGACATACAACGTGAACGCTTGGAGCGTGTAAGAACACGGCTGAGAGTACTTTCCCCAGATGAGGGCCCACCCCGCAGCACCTCTATATTGTTTGAATCTGTCCGGGCCCGGTATCGACGAGTCGTTCTCGAGCTCATGCGGGGCGCTAAATAAAGAAAAGAATACGCCAAGTGAAAGTACCATATAGAGCAGTGCTATCCAATGCAAATGTGCCCCTGCAGGGTCTTTGCAGAAGTCGTTATACTCCCGCAAGAACGTGGGGACGTGAACGATATCTTCGTACAGATGTGAGCGATGAATTACAGCAGAGGATTAATTAAACAGAGAAGTGGTGTGTGTTTGGTGTTGACTCACGTTGGGAAGGGCTATTCGAGTTGAAGTAGCGATTCATGAGACGAGCAACGACGGCCTTTTCTGGTAGGAGGGACAGAAGTTCTTCCTTGTTCTTTGGAACCCCTCGCGAGAACATGAGCAGCTCAGCCGATCCCGTGTTCACGAAAGGATCATGTATCTCGTCACCAGTTTCGTTTGAGTCCTCGAAGTAACTTTTGAGGTCCTCGATCTAATGCAAAGGCTTAATTTACTGATCTAACATCTGACATCGAACCAATGAAGGGGGTGGTTGGAGTAAAATAGCAGAAAAAATACTTACGTCCTCTAACATGGCTAAAAAGTGCGTGCCTCCGACGTAACTCGTAGCCTTCTGGCCCTGGACTACAAGGCCTCCGGTGTTTGGCTCCGGCGCCGTCTTCGTGTCCACGGGCGGGACGGGTACAGGGCCATCTGTGTCAATCATCTCGCGCACCACTGTGGCGTTTTAGTTAAATTGCTTACGATAGAAGAGGAATATTGGCTAAGGAACTCGGAAGTGAGACTACATACTCCCTTCAAGCCTCTTCAAGCGCGCTGCCATGCTTTTGGCCGGCTTCAGCTTCTCGGGCCGCGGAGCATAGACGCAGCCGTCGGGCTTGCCCCTTCGGAGGCACTGCCCGCACGGTGTGGCGCGGTCGCATTTGAGCTTGGAGTTGCGGCATAGCAAGCAGCTGAGTAGAACTCGAGTGCGCTTCGGATGGCCGTTTGCTCCCAATAGTCCGGCCGCGTGGTCGCTGGTAGCTGAGCCGTTGGAGCCGCTGTTCTGCATTTCCCACGTTCTAGTCTTTTTTTAATGTCGGACTCTGCCAGTGCGCAACCATCTGCGCGTAAAATTTCTGAATGGAGATTCTACTTGGTCAACCGCCGTTGAAGCTGGTATAGGTTTATCAATCCCGTTGTTGTGCATACAAACGTAGAGTTATCATAGGTGGCCTGGGTAATGATTACGTTGATTACGTTAGATGAATGAAAGGTTGAGGTGAGCCTCATGTGCCTCATGTTTTACGGCGGGATGAATGATGACTAATAATTGTCTTGCCCCCGAGGTCCGTCAATTCTAGCGTACTAGAGGATCCAAGCTTCCTAGCGGACCCTCTTCGCTGCGCTCAGAGGGTAGCAAAAAGGTGGTGGTGTAGCAA
>JAOXNI010001966.1:0-10736 GCA_028566595.1 Hypoxylon subgilvum
CCCCGCAGACCAGCGTCGTGCTCGAGACGGCGAGGGCGCGGGCCGCGGCCTCGACCGCTGCCGCGTCGAGGCTGGTCGCGAACTGCTTCACGTGCAGGTACCCCGGGGCCGCGGGCGGCGTCGCCGGCGCGCGGATGCACAGCGGGATCGCGTGGCGGAGCGGCTCTAGCATGTGTTTGTAGTGCGCCGCTACCCGGTCCAGGTTCTCGCGCTTGTACTGCTGGAAGAACAGCGCGAAGTCCCGGAATCGCGGCGCGGGCGGTAGAGCCGATCCCGCGAGCGCTTTGTCTAGGTCTTGCTGCAGCATGCCGATGGTGAAGCCGTCGGTTAACACGTGGTGCAGTTGCCAGTTGACTGCGATGGTGCTGCGGCCCGCTGCGGATGCGGGTGCGGATATACAGGTCATGCGAGAATACGGGACGTCGAGGCTCAGGGGCGTGCCGGCTTGGAGTTGCGTCCAGATCTGCGCCTCGTTTGAGGCGATCGCGCTCTCGAACTCGGATTCTGCAACTTCTATCTCCCGCCATTCGAGGTTGAGCTTGTCGAGACTCGATTGAGTCCACGTCGTGAGGTCGAACTTGGTCTGGTAGATGCTGTGTCTTGGGAGGACCTTGATAAAAGCTGCGTGAAGCTCGCTCGGGGAGGGGGCGCGCGACCCGGTGTACTTGATGCGTAGCACTATGCAGTTTCTTGATATGTGCTGTTGCGACTGGGAAATTAGCAGCTTTTGCATGTCTGTCATGGGCACCGGATCTGAGTCTGACACCTGGTCATCATGTGCTGGTGAAGGAACCGTATTTCGCTTCATTCCCAATTCGATCGAGGAAATGGTGTCGGCCTTGAGGATTTGAGGTATTGGGATGTAATAGCCACGTTTGAGAAGAAATTGGGAGAGTTTGATTGCTGTCAGGGAGTTCCCGCCAAGCCTTGTGAAGGACGAATCTTGATCGAGTTCCTTGAAAGGGATGAAGAGGATGGAGGAGAATGCAAGCCGCAGTGCGTCGTAGGCCGATATCTCGTCACCTTCGGCGTATATTGCTTCGTCGTCGCCGATTCTTTCGTCAAGTTGGGCGCGAAGAGCGGCCCAGTCGACTTTTCCGTTCGCCGTGAGAGGGAACGTCTCCATGGCCAAGAACTCATCCGGAACGACAAAGTGGTCGAAGTTCTGCTTCATGAAAGCCCGTAAATCATCGATAACTACGTCTTCCGGTTGCACGCAACCAATCATCTTGGTGCGCCAAATGAAGGCAGTAGCAGTTCTGACCGGACCGAATCTCAGCAGCGCGGGCTCGACCTCGGACTCCAGATTGACAAGAAAGCCTCGATTCTTGACCAGTCTGTCAACCCTCCCGGCCCACACCAGGCCTTTTTCTGTTCTTCGTGCCCTGTCGCCGGTTCGATAGAATCGCTCGCCGTTGCAGTCTATGAATTTGCTAGCCGTCAGCTCCGGGTTGTTGATATAACCAGTAGCCAGACACGGTCCAGCTATCATAATCTCTCCCAGTTCTGCCTCCTGCATATTCTCGTCTACTAACACAATTCTAACACCAGGGATTACCTTGCCGAGGATTGGTTCCTCGTCAGGGTTCATTTTGGTCACTGTTACGGCCACCGTTGCTTCGGAGGGTCCGTACGCATTGTACACATTTCTGGTCGGCGTTATCCACGGACGGACGACAGAAAGACTGGGAGCTTCGCCACCTAAATAGATTTCCTGCACCTTATCAAAGCCTGACGATGGATCCAAGGGTGCGAGCATGGATGGAGTAAGAATCAAAGTGTGGCAAGTCGTGCTCCGCTCTGGGTAGTCAGACGACGAAGCCATCACCAAAGTCCCACCGTTTGTCAATGTGGTCCACACGATGCCAGCACAGCCTATATGTAGCGATTAGCGTAGGTACAGGAATACTAGAGGTACGTGGATCAGAGATGTAGATGTGGGACTCACCATCAAAAGCAATTGAAAATGTCAGTAGAATGCGTTTTCCAGGAGTCGTTTTGATCACATCTCCCTCTTTCAGCGAGACAAGATTGTGGATCGCGCGATGAGGGACCATAACTCCCTTCGGCCTGCCTGTTGTGCCGGAGGTGAATATGACATATGCTAGGTCCTCCGGCCTCAATTCATCCCGAATCGTATCGAGCTGCCGAAAGAGGTTCACATCCGCATCGAACGCTAGATGTAGCCACTCGCTTTGGAAACATATTGTTGAGGGCGGCTGAAGGTCATCAACCGAGCTGGTGGCGAGAACGACTGGAGATGAGACGGCTTCCAAGGCGGCGTATATCCTCTCCTTGCTCCAGGCAGCAACGTCAATGGGCACATAACTTGCTCCGGTCCTCAGGATGCCAATGATCGCCGGTAGCATTTCGAGCGACATCTCTGTTAGGAGTGGTACTTTGGTGCCAGGGACGACTCCCGCAGACAGCAGCACGTTGCTGACGTAGAGTGAGGCATCTCGTAACTCGGCGTAGGTGAGGACCTCCCCTTGCCATTCCGCAGCGTTTGCACTTGGCGTTTTCGCTGTCCACTGGTCGACGAGGTCCACAACACTGGTTTCAAGTGTTGCGATAGGCATCTTGCGAGAGGTCGGAAAGCTGGTGACCTGCAGATTCGTCCGATCGGACGAGAATGTGTTCCAATGCCTCTCTAGTTGTAGATCCAAGATGAACGGGTAAAGAGGTGCGAAGAGGTCTGTCTCTCCTAGAGTGAAGGTGGTCACAAGGATCTCTTTTGCCAAGATTCATACACGTCCAATCAGTCGACTTCGGGATTGCCGTTTTGGTCACATTTCGAAAACCTCATCTCGATGCAAATCGGCAACCCGGTTCCGGTTGCACAGCATAGAGCGACTTATTACCCGATATCGCCCGATGGCCGGTGTCCCCATCCTCTTTTTCCCTTTCCTATTTCATCATGTTCAGGTCTTGAAGTTGATGAAGTACACCAGAAGGAATCTCACGGTACGAGCTCGATAGCCACGTTGCAGATGCCAGCTTCATATAGCTCAAGAGTCAATCCACTATCATGTTGTCCACACCGATGTTAGCGTGTGCTGGGGCTGCCCTCATCCTATACTTTGTAGTTCTGGTCCTGTACCGCCTCTTTTTACACCCGATTGCAGCTTTCCCAGGTCCCAAACTCGCTGCTGCCACCGTGTGGTACGAATTCTTCTACGATGGCATCAAGCGAGGTCAGTACACGTTCAAGATCCAAGAGATGCATGAGAAATATGGCCCAATTGTGCGAATCTCCCCAAATGAGCTTCATTGTGACGACCCGGCCTTCATCGACACCTTATACGCTGGTGGATCCGTCCACCGGGACAAATACGAGTACTTTACGTGTCAATTTGGGTGCGTTGCCCCCTTTGGATCTGTCTTACAGCCCGTATACTAGGACGCTGACCCCTTACCAGAATTCCAGAGGTATTGCGTTCTAACTGTCCCCGTGTATTCGAGGAAATGCCTCTGATCAATGATACAGAGCATCTTCGCCACCGTGAATCATAATCACCACCGGCTTCGCCGCGGTGCAGTGAATCGATTCTTTTCGAAAGCTTCTGTCACAAAACTCGAGCCTACAATTCACAACAAAATCGATAAGCTCTGCCACCAACTGAGCACTCATATAGGGGATAAGAACCCGGTGCAGCTTAACATGGCATTTAGCTGCTTAACCACAGAGTAAGAAACCCTAAAGATTGTATTTTCTTCACAGACTACCCAGGCATGATCTGGTTGGTCATCATAATGGTACTTCGAGATGGAGAGACTACTAATACTTGCTCATACAGCGTTGTCACAACCTATGCTTTCGCCAAGTGTTACGACTTCCTCGATGATGCTACATTCGAACATAATTTCCATGCCCCTATCGTTGCAGGGACGGACTTGGGACCGTACATTAAACAGTTCCGATTCATATTTCCACTGATGAAGTCACTTCCGGAGTAGGTAGTGTGCTGGGATGTGGCGTAAAGGATATTACTAAGATCAGCTCCAGTTCATGGGTCACGGCATTGAATCCGAAGATGGGTATCTATCTTCAGTTCCAACGGGTTCGTTCAAAATGGCTCTGAGAGGTGATATAACCCAGCTGACACTCACTAGGAGGTCACGGCTCAAATCAAAGAGATTCAGAACCAGAGAGAGGTTGGCAAAGCTATGGCCAAAGAGCAGAACCTCCCCGCCACTATCTTCCACGAACTACTCGAAAGCAACTTGCCCGACAGCGAGAAGAGCGCTTCCCGTCTCTGGCAAGAGGGTCAGATCATCATTGGTGCTGGTACTGAGACGACAGCCTGGAGTACGTGGAAGTCTCTAACCTTATGACATGGAGTAAGCTGACAGATGTGTTAAGCCTTGTCGGTGATTTTCTTCTACGTTCTGAACGACCGCAGTATCTACGAGGCATTGATGGAAGAACTCGAAAGGGCAATCCCAGATTCTGCGTCTAGACCGTCCTGCAATGACTTGGAAAAGCTTCCTTACTTGATGAGTGCCTGACTGTCCCCTCTTATGACCTATACTAACGTGAATCCTACAGCGCGTGTATTTCAGAAGGTCTACGCCTCTCATATGGCGTAAGCACTCGTCTACAGCGAGTGTCGCCAGACGGCCCAATGCTCTACCATCCATTCGACGGAGTGACAGCTTCCAAGTCAGAATACGTCATCCCACAGGGAACACCTGTCGGCATGACATCTGTGCTCGTCCACCACAACCCAAAGCTTTTCCCGCGTTCAGATGAATTCGACCCGAAACGATGGCTGAACGACAAGGGAGAGAGGGATCGAACTCTGGAGAAGTACATCCTATCGTTTTCTCGTGGAAGTAGACAGTGTATTGGTATCAAGTAAGTTCCTCGCCCCGAACACATGTTCTATTTATCTGGGAAACCTGTACTGAAATGTTTTCAAGCCTTGCGTATGCGGAGCTCTTCATGGTGACCGGTATCCTTCTTCGTCGCCTTGGCCCGCGTCTAAGGCTGTTTGAAACTGGAGTTGATGATGTCAAGATCCTACATGACTGTTTCGTCCCGCTTCCAAAGCTTGATACCAAGGGGATCAGAGTACTGCTGGTCTAGAGGTGATGAATGAGTGACTAATATTAATGTTGGTATCGATGGGTCATTTCTTGTAAGGCTCTCAAAACTCAGATTGACCGCTCAGGGGGAGATCTTTATCTGTCTACTATAATACCAGTAGTTCCACGTGAAATTTGAAGTCTTCACGTATTCATGTGTTGGTTTACGTGGCTCGTATAAAAGGTATACAAAGAAACACTGCTCGTTCGAAACATATTCCTGACGATACCTTAGTCAGGTACTCAGGTAGATAGACTATTCTACAGTATTTGTGATTTCCCCTTCGAAAGAAGCTATTTTGAACATAATGCTATCCATAACCCTGAATACTAAATGACACGCGAGGGCCTAGGCATTAGACTACTATTACTGCCCAATTCATCAATATTTTCCATCCTCAAGCCACGCTTCGTTGAACGGGCGTGAAGACAACCTTGAGCTCAGGCTTTGTCCACATCACATGCTCATGGCTATTAGCCTCCCAGTCCAGGTTCTTGTCCAGAGCCTCCATGTCGTAGCTCCAAATGAGCTTCGACAATATCAAATTGAGCTCGAGCGATGCAAAACTTTCCCAGCCCCTGTCAGTATAAAGCAGGGCACGCGTTGGACTAGGAGATACTTACTTCTGCCCAATGCAGCCTCTCGGACCCAGCGAAAACGGCTGGCTCGCCTCCTTCACATCTTTACAATCAGGATCCAGCCACCTCTCTGGTTTGAACGTGAAAGGGTCGTGGAAGTATTTCTCGTCATGAGTCATAGTCCAACCCGTAGTGTATACCTCCACGCCTGCCGGGATGTAGTGGCCTGAAATCTCTGTACCAGGAGAGACGCGAGGAAATCCACGGGAACCGGGTGGGAAGATGCGTAAGCCCTCTGAAATAACAGCCTGCAGATATGGCAGCTGCTGAGCACGTGTTGAGGTTATGTCGGAATATGTGGCAAAGCAGCCTCGTATCTCGTCCTGTAAACGAGCGAGAGTATGGGGCGTATGAAGAAGATAGTACGTTGTAGCGGCTAGAGACGTAGCGACTGTCTCTCCGCCGGCAACTCTGTATGAAGTTCAGTATCGCCGGATTCTAAGTAATTAGAAGGCACACTTACGTTAGAGTAGATGCGTGAGCTGTTAGTTCTTCCATCTCCATCTCACCCGATTCGACCTTGCTGATGAGACGCGACATGAAATCCGCACGTGGATTTTTCGAATTCAGACGACTGGCTCAGATTAGCAGGTATGGTCGCAAATAGGGGTAGCACAGCAACGAACCGGGCAACCTTTTCGCGACTGAGCGCCGTGTGCTTTTCGCGTAAAGCCGTAGTCAGTGGCAGAGCCAACTTACCCAGCGTTACGAAAAGGGGATATCTCCTGAGCATGTCCACAACAGTGATAGCGAAGAGGTGCTCAGTGAACATCTCCGACCAGAAATGAGGATGTCCTGTATCGATCAACTCGGTTAGCAGTGCTAGCAAATCCTGAGTGGCTCTGAAAGATCCTAAGTACCTTGAGCAACGCTACCAAAGCTTTCACCAAAGGACATCTCTCCCAGTATATCAAACGCAACCATCTCGAACCACTTTGTCATGTTCAACCCTTGGGAGCCCGGTCCACCGTCCGTACCTAAGCGTCTCACGAACGCGTCCACATTGCTATTGACAATCTCCTCCTGTTCAAGCAAAGCCTTCGTGGAGAAAGCGGCAGACAGGGACTTGCGCATGCGAGCATGTTCCTTCGGATTCCGTTCGCTGCCGATACACGTCGAGTTGAAGCCACCCCCGAAGACATCATAGAACTCGCTCTTGATACAGGTCTGACGCTTTCCGATTGCATGGCCGTATATGTCCTTCCAGGACTCGACGCTGGCGAACGAGAGCTCGTTCGGGGCGAGGCGGACTATCGGGCCGTACTTTTTATGCTGCTCGGTGACACGGCGATGGTAGCGACCCCCGACCGAGTGATAAAAGCGCCAAAGCTATATATGTTCAGTTGATCAGGTATCAGACAATGTAACCGGGTCTTTTGCGACTTTGCTCTACTTGGAGGCGTTCACTTACTAGAGTTGAGCGTGCTAGAAACGGGCCCGGGTAGTTTCTCAGAGGGTGTAGATACAGATTGTAGACGACATGAATGCCGACATAGACGAGAAACTGGCCACGGCATGTCAATAGGGATGACGTATTTCGGTTATTCTTGGTCAAGACCTACGAGTATGACTGCAAATCGAAGACCTGCACTTGGAGTAACGACTCTGTCCAAGTCTAATATCGATCCCAGGACGGGCTCGTGGGAGGTAACTTGCTTGTCCATCTCGACGTGGAGGGAGGAACCAAGTGAATTATTACAAGCCTCTACTCATAGATTGACGAGATGCTCTCGTCAGTATCTCTAGAGTCGTCGGTGAGCCAATACAGATTTACGAGGATTACATAACATCCAACGAACGTATAATTTGCTTTGGATGAATCTGTCGTTTGCAAGTGACTCTTGAGCAACACAAGCCTACCTAGGTAGACAGGTAGGAAGTCAGGCTACCCGTAGTGAGTCCATCGTTGTCGTCAAGGGTCTGACTAACCCGGGCAGGGATAGAAGACCCGAGCTTGCTATTTCAAGCTCGGATCGTACGGATCCCCGGCTTGACCAGATACGGCAATAATGAAGTCCTACAGATATTGCCCGGTAAGGAAATACTGTGAGGGAACGCGACTAATATAGTAAATGCGACTGCAGAGGAGTAGTAAGTGCGACCAGTATAGCAAATGCGACGTTGAAAATCAAGGCAGCAAAGTTACTGAGGATTGCCATGGGATTACATTCCAGCAGCCTCACTCTACAGACGAGTCAAAAGAGGTAATAATCCAACATAGAACAGAGATACAATGGTACTCGTAGTAAGACACAGCAGCCAGTCTATACAGCTCCAGGTCATAGGCCCAAAAGGGTGAATTCCGAGACTCGCAATAAGAGGACGACATTTGCACTCTTTCCTTCTACGCAGCAGCCGACTTCTAAATAACCAACATAGTAGATACCGACGCACGGACTCGGCATACGATACTTGCCCTGATTAGACATCCCTTGTACCACCATGCCGGACGCCTTTGCACCCTACAAGGTTGACCCGAATCCTTCGGAGCACCTCTTCAACACGCTGCAGGTTCATGCCGGCCATACGCCAGACTCGCAGACCCGATCTAGGGCAGTACCGATCTACGCTACAGCGGTGCGTTACACTCCACGTGCCATGTGCCCCGCCAAGGTAACCCTTCTAACTGTGCCGCAGTCCTACGTCTTCAAGGATGCCGACCACGCGCAACGCGTATGCACGAACGAGGAACCTGGCTACGTCTACTCGCGAATCGCCAATGCAAGTATACCCCGTGCAGGGATAGGCCATATCTGTCTAACGAGTTTCGGCAGCCTACCGTAGAGGTCTTTGAGAAACGCTGCGCTGCTCTTGAGGGAGGTACCGCAGCCGTTGCAACATCTTCCGGACAGGCCGCCGTGTTCCAGACCATCATCCTTCTGGCCCAATCGGGCGATAACATTATCGCGTCTCGGAACCTGTACGGTGGTTCCTACAGCTGCCTCAAGACTCTGTTGCCTCGACTTGGAATCACCGTGCGGTGGCTTGATGCAGGCGACAGTCCAGAAAACGTGACCAGCTTGATTGACGAGAGAACTAAGCTTGTGTTTGTCGAAACAATCGGAAACCCTCGGTGCACAATTCCCGATCTACGTGGGATAGCCGACGCAGCGCATGCGGCCGGAGTGCCATTGGTGGTTTGTAACAATTGTTTCTCATACTCCGTAGTGGTCTGCAGGAAAAGGGGGAGGGACCACAAAAATAGAGATGCTCTTGCTGACTACAGGCTGACTGGGTGCTGCAGGTTGACAACACATTCGGAGCTTGTGGATACTTCTGCCGAGTAAAGGATCACGGTGCGGACATCATCGTCCACTCTGCGACGAAATGGATAGGCGGCCACGGGACGACGGTCGGCGGTGTCGTGGTAGATTCTGGCTCATTCGACTGGGCTGCACATCCAGATCGGTATCCCCACTTGGCTAAAACGTCCGACGATGTCATGGGGTTCTCCTATGCACGTCTCTTCGGCAACGCAGCGTTCGCCATGGCGCTCCGCATCGACATCGTGATGGAAGCTGGCGGGGTCTTGAGCCCCTATGCGGCGCATCAGCTGATTGTTGGCTTGGAGACCCTTAGTCTTCGCTGCGAGAGAATTGCAGCCAATTCCCTTAAACTGGCTCAATTCTTGGAGAGCCACGAGAGAGTTGCCTGGGTCCTGTATCCAGGTAGGTTTTCTTTGGTACAATCCGAGCCAGGAATATTCATAGCTAACGAGGAACGCCGCAGGTCTCCCAAGTAATGTCGGCGATCATAAACGAGCAAAGAAGTTGCTCCATGGTGGCTTCGGTGGCGTCCTCTCCATCGGAATAGTCGGCGGGAATGCGGCCAGTAAACATGTGATAAACAGTTTCCGATTAGTTTCCAACATGACCAAGTAAGAATACCGAAGGATTGAAGAGATCAATGGAGGCTAACAGATCGTAGTGTTGGCGATTCTAAGACGATGGCAACCCACCCTTGGTCTTCAACGCATGTCATCATGTCCGAGGCAGATCGAATCGCTGCTGGAATTACTGAGGTGAGCGAAGACCTTCCCCAGGCCTTTGTGTGACTGCTAACAGTTCACGCAGGACCTTATCAGGATCAGCATCGGCACTGAGGCGATTGATGATATCAAAGCTGATTTTGATAACGCCTTGCAGTCGATACCGGCAGATATCATAGAAGAGGCGAACACTGCTCGAGAGGATGATGTACCAAGTGATTCGGGATTCGAGTCTTCGGATTCGGAGACATGCAAGTAGTCTGTCGAGATCTTAAATGGGCATGTACCTTACTGGAGGAGCTTGGAGAGTCCTATAGATTGTAATACTTAGGTAGTAGTGGAAATCTGAATTATGCTCTTTACTTGGCGATTGAACTTGGCAATTGAGAAATTCTGCGTAGGTGCCGTTCTATTAATCCAATTACAAAATTTGTGGTTGGGTTGACCATATGCACATAAAAGACAGTCTTATTATACAAACGGGGTGAGTAGTATCACTATAACCATACAAACTATGTATAATACAGGTATATTGGTATAATGGGACTTCAAGCACCTTGACCAGATTGTCGATTCCGACGATGCAGTAAGACGCTCAGTTTAGAAGTGCCACAACGTACATTGGCAATGCTACGTAGGTATTTTGAATCTGGGTTGTATTGGGAGGTTGAATATTGGAGTAGCTTTGCTTGTTGTGCTAATTAAGGTACATATGGTTGGTGGGTAAGGGGAACTAGCATGTTGTTGGTTAAATGCCGCGAGCTAGGTTAATGCTGCGATAGTTTTAGCCGTCGCAACTTGCGAAGTCGCATTGATGCATCTCAGACCGCGCCACCTACGGAGTAATCAGTAGCGTAACGGTTACATCCGCCGCTAGTCTTGATGCAAAAATCATATTCAGTTGCCTGAACAAGTTCATGCGAGAACCTTATGTGAAGTTTGAGTACTTGCACTGTCTATTTCGACCGTGCCCCTACGGGGCACTGCGCTTTAATTAACAAATGATGCAAAACTAGCACTA
>JAOXNI010001997.1:0-10720 GCA_028566595.1 Hypoxylon subgilvum
CTTAGGGGCATCGCCTAATGGCGTGCCGGTCATACCTGCAGCTCAGAATTCCCCCATACGCAATCGTGGAAAAGAGGTTCGCGAATCGCTGACTGCTGTTCGTTCGCGCAGTTCCTATCAGCAGACGCGATCACGGTCTGTTCGTCAAGGTGATGTTTCACCCAGTAGGAGCGGCACGGTGAGGGCTCCGCAAAGGATTTCGGAGGAGCGAGAAGAGACACCGTTTCTGTCGCTGGAGGCTGTACCTCCTGTGAAGCCGCCAGAACAGCCAGACAGCTTTGATAGTCCCACAGCCAAGACGCCGGATGAATACCATAAGCCACCAAGATCGGATACTGGAAGTGGAGATGGAGTAGTCCTTGGCGCAACCGTGAATGGACCTCTGGACCCTCCGCCCGAAGAGTTGCAAGAGACAGAGTCAACAGGGTCGCAAAGTGCTCCGCAGCCGCCTGAGCACAAGGCTTTGATTGAAGAAGACGACGAGGAAGAGTCCAGTCCAGAGTCTGTCCAGCGAAAGCCTCGAGAAGGGTTCACTCCGCCGCAGTCGCAAGTGGTGGCCCTGGGCTCGTCGCCTCCTCAGGGAAAAGAATTGACCCTGTTCTTACAGTACAGAAGCAAAATCAAAAAGTTCGTCCTGGCCGACGGATATGAGGAGCTCAGCATCCCGCGATTACAACTTGCTTTCATCGAGAAATTTGCCTGGAACACCCAACACGACGGAGGAGAGCTTCCGGAGATCTATGTTCAGGACCCAATATCTGGAGTGAGGCATGAACTGGAAGATCTTTCGGACGTCAAGGACAGAAGCGTGCTCGTGCTAAACGTTGAACAGCTTGATGAGGTCAAGAAGCATATCGATGAAGGGCTTGGAGGGCTACAGAAGAGCCTGGAAGGCGTTCGTTCCCTGCTCGAGGGCCAAAGTACCTTGATGCAACGGTTTTCAGATCGGCAATTGGAGACTTCGAAGGAAATGGCTCGTATGTCAGCTGTGCCTAGTGCCGCCACAAGAACTCCAACACTGACTCCTGGGGCCTTCACGACCTCTGTGGTACCGTCTGCGAATGGCACACTACAAGAGATCCAGAACCTTCGACGCGAAATTGCAGTCCTCCGCCAGACATATGCCACCATGTCTTCCGACTTTACCGCAGCGATGAACGACATCAAAGCCAAAGCCGCCACTGTCAAAGTCGCAGCTACAGACGCTGCCATTGCTTCGTACAAAGGCGATGCTGGTCGTGCACACATCAACGAAGGGAAGAAGACACTATCTGGTGATTCCGAGGCGCTCGTGAACCGAGTGGACGATCTTTCGGATATTGTCGAGGAGCTACGCAAGGACGTTGTCACTAGAGGAGTCCGGCCGCTGCCACGCCAGCTGGAAGACATCAGCAAAGAAATCAGTTCAGCTGCCAAACAACTGGCGAAGGTCAAAGATTTCGTCAAACGCGAAAAGCCTATCTGGACCAAGATATGGGAGCAAGAACTTCAGGTCGTGATGTTGGAGAGGGACGACCTGACTCAGCAGGACGAGCTCATGAATGATCTCGACGGAGATCTCGACGATATCACCAATGTCTTCAAGCTTGTGGAGGAAGCCACCAAGCAGCAGAACCTTCAAAATACCGTACCGGGCGGTCGCAATTCCTCCAAAAACATCGCTTTCGACACCGACGTCGATCCTCACGAGGCCAAGACCGGTGTGCTGGATGAAGTACGTGCTCTGCAACCAAATCACGAGAGTCGCCTTGAGGCCATCGAGCGAGCGGAAAAAGTGCGGCAACGGGAGTTGGAAAGCCGCAAAGTAGGCGAGTTCCAGCGTGAAGTCGAGAAATTCGTAGAAGAGGGCAAGCTCAAGAGGACAGGCGGTATGGATGAAGTCGAGCGACGGAGGAAATTAAAGGATGAGAACGCGCGCAAAGAGAATTGGGAACGTCAGCAAGCAAGGGCTGCGGAACTGGAGAGGAAGAGGGCCGAAGGAGCCGCCGCGAAAGCCGCCGTAGCGACCTCGCTTGCAGCGACAAATGCGAGCACGACTCAAGAGCCTGAGAACGAACAAGATGCGTCGCAAGAAGGCGAGGCGGCGTTCCAAGACGCAAACGAAGACAACGAACGATCCCCACCGGCAGAAACAGCCTCGATCGGCCCAGCAGAGCCTCTAGCGAACGAAGGCGACGCCGCACTGTCCAAAGCTCCGCAGTTACCAGCAGTCGGTGTTAATATTAACCAGGGCGAGGGAGGTCTCGGTATGTCCATTTTACACAATTGATCTGACGTACATCTCTTGTCACCAAGATCTGGCGCTGATTTCGTCCTTTCGTACAGACGTTCCATTGGCGCTCTCTGAGCAGGTGAAGGGAGACTCCACCATGGGAGACGGTGGTAGAGAGGAGGACAAGAAAACCGAGAACAGTAAACGGGGTAGCTGGTGGCAACCTGCGATCTTCTCGTCTTGACACCGTTTATCTGTCCGTTCTGTCGTGGCTACCTGTCGTGATCAGGCTCGGGTTGTACTTCTTCATCATGTCGTTATCTTGTCCTGTGTTCAGCGAGCGATGAGCGAGCAGGCGCACTGTGCGCGGGGGCTTGATTGTCCCGCTTTCCTTTCATGCCTCAATGGCTTTGCGCAGAACAGTTTTCGGTCTGGATCATGTTTCCAACTTGAGCTTCCGGGACAGCGGGTGAGTCTTCGGCCGCATGCAGCGCCGGCTGTTTGCTTTCTAATTTCAACATGCGGGTTTTGACAAGTTTGGCTTGCACGACAGGCGCGAGCAATGAACGCTGTTCATTCCCGCCTGGGTGGACACAGCCTGGACACTCGAATGAGATGCTGCACTCGCCGGGACTTGCCGTAGCGATGTCAACTGCGTCAGGAAATATGCAGCATGGTCATATTCAGTCACTTACATTAGCATTGAATCAGGCTGGCGGTCTATGGACAGTCTATGATATCTTCTCTGCGGGAGTAGCCAGAATGGCCAATCCACCATGTTTGATCTGCTTTCGTATATTTCTCCTGCCTAGAATCCAGCGCTGGCCAGAAATTGGCCAATCTTCTGATATGTCAATGGGTGAGAATACTCGAGATTCAAACCATGGCCCGCGCGAGGGACGACGAATGGCTGGAAATTCGTCGAGTTGGGAAACACTTTCTGCACGACAGCGATGAGACTTGGAAGTGCAGGGTCTCCGGTGGCAACACAGTTGCCTCCACAGAAAGGGACATCGCGCTCGCCGGTGACGACGAGCACGGGTCCGGTGAAGTGGTTGGTACCGCCTGCCTCACCGCCGATGGTCAGCAATTCTCCCACGCTGACAGGCTGGCCGGTCTTATAGGCGAGGGTCAAAATGGCAGGGTCGAATTGGCCGGGCGCGAAGAAATTGGTTTGTACGCCCGACGGGTCGCCGGCCGCAAGGTAGCCTGCTACATATTGGCTCGCGAGGGCGGGAACAGTGGTCACAGAGACGAAGTTGGCACCCAGGTCGAAAAACGGCACGAAGGTACCATTCGAGCTGAAACCCGTGAGGACCAGGCCGTCGGTGAGCGACGGCGTGTCGCGAGCCAATGCGTACGAGAGCACTGAGCCGAACGAATGGCCGACGTGCACGATCTTGTCGAACTTGGTGCTCAGGCCGGGAATCGCGCTTGACCAGGCCAGTTGAGTGAGCGCCTGCAGAGCGGCTTGTTCGAGTGGTGCTTGGACAGCGGAGAGGGGATCGGCATGCTGGGACTCGCCAGTACCGAGACGATCCCAGGATAGGGTTGAATAGCCATGTTGGTCGGCGGCGATTTTCGCATAGCTGTAGTTGTAGTTGTTGAACGAGAGATCCCAGTAGCTTCGGTCGAATCCTATACCGTGCGTGAGGATTTGTAGTGTCTTTCCATCGCCATGATCTGGTGCGCAATAGGTGGCTGCGAGATTGTAGGTGCCGGCGATGGTTGCATAGCCGGCGAGGACTTCCGCAGTGGCGTTGACACCCTGTTGGACGCCGTTGAGAATAAAGTTGGTCACCTCGATGTTGTTCTGAGGGATGCTGATATTGAACACGCCATTCCGTGCAGAAGCTTGGACTGCGACGGTGAGGTTCTGGCATATGCGTGCTGATGCTAGCCCGCAGAGGGTAGCGAGAGCGGCGCTGGTGCCGAGGAGGTACATGGCTGGAGGAGGGACGTTGTAGAAGGCTTCGGACAATTGACTCGTTTGCGCAACGGATGGTCAAAGAATGAAGCGGGTAGGAATTGAATCCACCCTTTATACCGACATTTTGTCTGGCGTGCCTGCAAATGTTCATTTCGGTCAATACATCTACAGCTCCAAGCTTAAGCTTAAGCTTTCAGCCCGGAGACGACATGAAGAGGTCGCCGGCGGTTGTGACGACAGGGACAAGTCAGAGCGGAGGCGGGTGGCGTTTGCTTCGTCCAATAGGTTATATTAACACCCCGATATTGCAGGCATGAGAGACAAAAAGCGGCGGAAAAATGGCGGGTGTGTTCAAGCCGCTGCTTCATGACGTCCAGAGGTGGAAGGTATTGTCAGGATATCGATTGGGTCGCCCTGAACCTGACCTTCCCGAGAGCACAAATTTGTCGAATGCGGTAAGGCTTCGGCGCATGATCTTCGTGTCAAGGCGCCGCCTTTGCCGATCATGTGGAGAAACCGAAGCCTCGCGTGGCCTCGCCACTCAAGCAAGGTGAGGTACCCTTGACGGATAGGCGAGATGATTTGGAATCCACCAGATCGAGAGTAGTTAGATCCTAAGTTGACAAAGTGTCGATGCCTAAAACTGGTAAGTGATTGTTGCCCGACTCATGCTGCTGCCGTCGCTTCTCCGCGGTCTCACGTCTGGTGGCGTCCGTGGCGGAATTTCATGCTCGTGATTGACTTTCACGCTGAAGTCACATGTGGACTTGACAGGATCTGGAGAGTGAACGATCGATCCTTGCACACTCGACCAAAAGACTCGGGCCAATTTCTGTGCATCACCATCAACGTCAACAGAATGTCCAAAAGAGCCAGAGTTCTGCCCTCGATTGTGAACCGGCATCGACATGACTGCAAGAAGCCTCTGGCGTTCAATGATTCGTGTCTGCACCCACTACACTTTCGGACCGAGTAAGTTCTGATATTTGGAGCGTAGTCTCATGGCGAGTGACAAGCCAGAAAGCTCTCAAGCCGAGAACTGCTGTTGAAAGCTCTGCATTGTCTCTTTGGCTCTCATCTTTACCCCTTTGCTGAGTGCCTCCTTGCTGACTTTTTCGACCGGTGCCATGAGCTCCCTGCATGCTTGTAGTACATTGGAACGCTGAGGTTCGGGGTCGGCCTGGACTACGTCGGAAAGTTGATCCTGTGTGGTCTTGGCTTGTCCAGCTAGTTCGTCGGCCCAAATGTCAAGCACGTGCAACCTGAGCCCGTCTGGCACTTTGCGCTCGCGTGGACTCAATGGCCAGGCTTCGAAAATCCGGATTTGCGTTGAGATTGTGGCGTTCGAAGCCGAGGTAGCGTGGGCGTGATTGCCAGGGGCCGAGACAAGCGAAAGAGAAAATGACTCTCTTAGAAACAATCGGACCAGAAGCAGCACTTTGTTCATTCGCCATTGATCGATAGAAGGCCACTCTCGACATATGGTTTCCCAAAATGCGATTGACCAGGTTTCCAGCCAGGAGGAACCATGAGAGCCTGGACGTTGTGGACCATAATCCTTGGAGGCAGTTGTCTTCAGAGTGCTGGCTAGGTTGGCTGCGAGATTCTGCACCGAGAGAGGGTTTTTGCTATCATGCATATACAGTGCAACATATAAGCCACGCCATAGTTGGAGACATTGGGTTGGTGTTAGTGGGGCGAAGGGATCTCGATCATGAAGGTCCGCAAGCACTGTCTTTAGAGATGCTCGACGGACCGAGGGCTCTGCATGACACCGTCAATTTGATCAGCGAAGGTGCAGAGAGGATGACCGATGAACAGGAAGGGACACATATGGGTGGGCAATGAAACAGCCTCAACTCCGAAGGCTTACCACTGCTTGCGAGGTCTTTGACCGATGGGATCTCTTGGGCCTCTGCATCTTCGGGCATCTTGATTAGGCTGAACGGTGAAGATCTTGTTACCTGAGTGAAGGCTGAGTGTTGGATCTCTGATGGCACTGTAGATTGAGGGCTCTGTGCAACCCGAAAAAGTTCTGAGTCGGGCGAAAAAGTCATCGAACCAACCATGGCCGGGCTTGGCACGAACAGCCGAACATGTCCCGAAAGTCGCAGTAAGTTAGCAAGCTTCCAGCCCAGGCACTCTAGGTCGCCTCACCTCACTCTGTCCTCATGATGATCCTTCGCATCCTCCATTTGACCTCCAAATAAACCTTCAACATGGTACGCGACGTTCAGGCTCAGCGAGATACCTCGCGGCTTCATTGTCTGGGATTCTGTCGTCAGAAAGCTCGCGCCCCGTCTCTTCGCGCGCGGATGACTTACCGTGCACAACTTTCGCCTGCGGACAGAAGAACATGTTCTCTACCGCCAGCGGGACAACAATCGTCTGTCCTTGAGTCAAGCTCTCCATGATGAAGACTGAAACCTAATGGTCTTAGACCGGGGTAAGGACAAAGGCCACACAGACTGAGCCTCTACAAGGTGGGTGGGACATGCGGCCTGCCGCGTCCAGCTTCACTCTTGACGCCACCTACCGCGTAATCGACAAGCAGATACAGATGCATATGTGCCCCGATGCGAAGTGGTTGAAAGGCCATCGGTCGTGTTGTGTCTCTTTGCCTACGCAGTCCATGGGCAGCCTCCTCCCTATTCATGTTTTCCAAGTTCGCACGATCAGATCTTCAGTCCGCGATGGATGCACGGCGCCGAGCCTTGCACCCTCCCACAATCAACGTATCTTTGATTTACAAACGTCTCCTTGTGTTGATTTTGTTGTCACTTTCACCACACCCTGCTGGCCTTTGGCTGCTGAAAGATTGATCGCTTTCACATAAATACTCCTTGTTCTATCGTTCCTCACTGTCTACGGCGATGGCAAAGATGCCAGCCACTGCTGAGCAAGCAGACACTGAGCAGCACCTACAGAACCAGCAACTTCAAGGCCTCATCAACAACCTGGACGTCAATACGGGTCCAAGGTTCCGAGAAACTAATCACGAAGATGTCCTCGACTTGGCCCGGGCCAGAGCTAAGGTCAATTCCACCGTCAAGCACATATTTGAAGCCTGGAATAATGTGAACCATATTGTGCAGACGAAAGAAATGCTCATTCGAAACAGATGGCAAAAGAAGACTCCGACGCAGCGCAAGAAGGTTCTCATTGCAGCATGGCCTGACATGCCCACCTCGCACAGACCGGACTTTCAGGAAATGGTTCGACGATGCGCAAGCCAGTACAAATATCGGAATCCTAAGCAAGAATCCATCTTCAAACATCCTGCCATCAATCTACATGACCTTCTCCAAGCCAAGTCCTTCCCTCTCCTGCTCACTTCTCGAGCTCGGAATCCGCCGCACGTTTTTGCACATGCTGATAAAGAGGGGTGCCGGATTGGGCTGACCATCAATGCGATCCCCGCAGCGTGTTTGCCAGATGGATACATCATGCTGCTAGCTGGACAAGAGACTGAAAAGAATTATGGCAAATTGGTCAAAGACGCCACTGACAACGGCCACCACTTCGGATTCTCCAGAAGTGACGGATTCGTGGTTCTGGACATCCAAAGAAAAGTGCTGGAATTTCTTGAGGAATGTTGCTATCAAATCCTGCATGACTTCGATCGACAGGCCCTCCTCGACCCAAGCCTGCCCGTACAACCCGCAGAGAAACCGACGCTGTCGAGGGAGACCTCCTTCATGAAGCTGTCGACTGCCACAGCTGATGCTATTTACCAGACTCCCCGAACTCCCGATGTGAAGCGCTTGCTGCAACTGATCGAAGCTAAGCATTCCCAAAGTACCGATCATGTCTGGGATATGCGCGAGAACCCAGACTACTTCGCCGCTACTCTGCTCGAGTTCGCTGAACTTCGTCGAAATGCTCTTGCGGAGGACCCTTCCATGTCCAAAAACTTCGATTTCTGGTGCGTTGTCCTCGATGGAACAGTGACACAGATGTATCGCGAGTGGATCTCGTGGGAACAACTGATTATCAAAGCAAGATCCCTCGCAGCAGTGGCTGAATCTGTCTCACTAGACCTCAACCCCCAAATTCCGCTGCCTCGCGAACTAGAAGGTGCTGTCCTTGAGGTTGCATACATGGCAGGAGTTATTGCGGATGAACTGTGCAAAAAACTTGGTTTGGCCTATTCCTGCCCTGGCGGAATCGGCGTTTGCATCGACTGTCTTTCACATGCGACGGGGTTGGAGCATAGTCAGGTTGCCATGGGCAGTGCATCCTCTGCTGAAGTCGTTCTCAAGTCCGCGCTCATGATGCTTTCAAATCTCGATCGGCTTGGCCTGAAGCCAATGGGACTCTGGAATATTGTCGATCAGATCCAACACATCCTTGACCATGAACCAGGCTTGAAGAAGAAGCTCACGCCATATGTTCTCGACATTTTTTCCGACATTGCATTGATATCTTTCATCCGCCGGGAGATTATGACGTTCTTTCCATGGGCAGCAAACTTCGAGAAAGACCTGTCCCGATGGATTGGGCCTGCATACATCTTCAAGACAGACTATCAAGCGGTGTCAGGTCGAATCTGTGAGCGCTTGAAAGCCTCCGGGCCGGGAGAGAATTCACCGCTCCGCCTACCCATCGCGAAGACGTTTCACTATCCCAGCGAAAAGGCCTACAATGAGTCGAACGTCAATGCGCTTCGTCAGGCAGAGAAGCACCTGGACGGTTTGTGGGCATTCATTGACGAAATTCTCTCCGACGGCGAGGCTGGCGGCTTTTCAACGCACGAGATCTTCACCGCGTACGCACCAGAGTTGCGAAAGCTTCACCGAACTGCTCCATGGACCCCTGTCAATGTACCGGCGCCGGCAGCTGCGAGCGACTTTGAGAACTCTGTGTCCCAGTTTCATGAGCATTCGAATGAGCTTGACAAGCCAGGGCGGCTCGCAGTCCAGGCGCTGCGAGTCAAGGTCAAGACTCGAGGCAGTGCAAGCACACCGGCATCTGAAGATCGGGACATCCCAGAGGTGACAGCAAATACTCCCGCAGATGAGCCGACGGGACTCAGAGTTACCACACGCGCTTTCAAAGTCTTCTGCACCATGTTTTACAGCGCGGGCCGCGAGAATTCGCAGCGGGAGGTCCCTTGGGCCGACTTTCTTCACGCAATGACGTCGATGGGATTTTCTGCAGAGAAACTGTATGGGTCGGTGTGGCAGTTTGCCGACGCGAACCGCAGCTTTCAGGTCCACGAGCCACATGGCACGAGCAAGATTCCGTACGTTACTGTGAGAAGAATCGGAAGGAGATTGAACCGTCGATATGGCTGGACAGGTGGCATGTTCACTGACGAATAAGTACAGCCGTTGGTTCTCGGAAAGAGCGAGGGCGGTCGAAGAGATTGAAACCTGTGATGACCAGCATCTTCTATCGACGATCAATGGGTAGCTGTCATCTCTTGGAAACAGCAAGGCTGGTCTCCGGGATTGGTACTCACAACGTTGGCGGTAGAGAAGAGTGAAAATTACACATTGTACGATTGGTTAGCATTTTCCAGGAATGAGGCCTTGAGTCTTGCTGCTCATTGGGCCGACAGTGACATTGGGATGATCCAGGTCTCGCAAGGCCGACACACAGCTAGCAAATATCAAATTGCCAAAGGCTGAAACCAACCGTGCTCTTGGTGATGTTTTCGAGAGAAGCATGACAATACCATCCGATAAAGTACCCTCAAGGTATTGTCGATGGATGGGCGGTGTTGGGCGGATGGATAGGATTCAGATGTGTCCCGGTCCGCTGTTGGCCTGCCGAGCCCAGGAACCTAAGTTATATTACGCCGCCTGCGACTTTACATCCTTTCCCCTCGAAACCCATCCACACCTTTCCACGCAACATCGCTGCTTCTGTCATGGCTCGTTTCGAAGACCCGCTGCTGTTCTTTTCTCAATCATTTCGTTCGGTCTTTACTGCGGATGCAGCTTCAATTATATCATCACCCTCGAACCTGGTGCATGTGTGCCTCTGCTGAGGAGTCCTGTAAAAATCGATTCGTGCGGTCGATGTGTCATTCTCACAACTCTGCATCTCTCCCCCGGTACACTATGTTAGACAACGCCCAGTCCAGCCGAAATCGATGATCTACAACCCGTTGTACGAAGATGACTGGCTGGCGGGCATCAAAATCGTGGGAAAGACTGCTCTTCGTGTTGTAAACACCCTTCACCCAGCGGACGTCCCAAGCCTCGCAAATTCGCAATCGATACTCGACAGACCTGGACACTTTGAGGTGGGAGTTCTTCAGGTCGATGGTCCTCGGCTCCCAACGTCCGTTCACGAAGTCACCATGGACAGACGGGGTCCTCGTGCGATGGAGCATTCTATATCCAGCCCGTAGAGTGTTCGATTGCGACTCAAGGACTTCCATCATTATTACGATCAGAAGATGAGATGGCTGGTCCCAAGTTGTTTCCGCATCGACCTGAGGACAGGTTGTGAAGGCTAGTATCCCTTGCTGGTACAAACTGGCACTGATATTGAAGTTTCTGAAGTTATCATTGAATGAGCGCCACATTTACCACCACTCTCGCCCTCGATGACTGGGGCTGTCTTTG
>JAOXNI010002028.1:0-10713 GCA_028566595.1 Hypoxylon subgilvum
CGCATGGGTTGGCGGCTTCGGGTATGCGAAACTGGGGGCGAACTACGGCCCATCTCTTCTGGCCACGCAAGAAGCACACTGGACTTGGACACTGGATGGGCCTGCGTTGGACTGCAATCAAGCCTCGACATTCGTGACCTCGCTAGACTGCTGGGACGGGGCCGCGTCCCAGGGTAGCGAATTCAATCAAGCCTTGGTACAGTACTTTTTCGACAATCTATGCTGTATTCACACTGTGCTCGATGACACCGCGGAGCGTTTCAAAGCCCTAGTCCGTCGCTATCTCAGTACGTCTCCGCTCCTCCACAAGAGCGTAGTGTGTATGGCCGCTGCGCACTGCTTTCAGGACGACGAGTCCATGCTCTCCACGTGCCTCGAGTGCCACACTGCCGCGGTCAGATCTCTATCAGAGGCGGTTTTCCAGATCGAGACAGTGCTTCGGCAGTCGACAGATTCCCCTCAAAAATCGGCGTTGTCCGACAAGAATATGCTGCGCAAATTGGAAGAAACTTTGCTGGCGTCCATCATCCTAGGGTTTTGCGCGGTAAGTGTGGCCCCTCTGCCTCTTTACGAGTCTGCACTACTAGCACAGTGAGCTGACGTCGACAAGCCTTGGTCCGATCCACGAGACCTTGGTCTTCCACACCTCCGTGGAGCGAGGAGATTGTGCGAATATTTGGTCAACTACGTCACCATGGACGGCAAGGCGCCAGAAAAGGCGTTGGCGAACACCGATCACCACTTCTTGATAGGCGCGATGTCTTACTGGGAAGCCTGCATGGCCTTTGTCGTGGATCAGCCCAAGACAGTGCTGCAATACCTGTACCCGTTTTGTCAGCCCACCGAGACGACATACATCCACATGTTTGCTGGAATCAGCCTGCCACTATTGGTCACGCTCGCCAGGGTCGGCGTCTGTGTTCGCCAGAATAGGACTTTGCGAAACATGGTTGGCGTCGGCTGGAAGGATCGAGAGTCCTATCAAACTCTCGCTTCCGAGGTCACTCAGGATGCAATCGAAGCGGCCGAATATGCCGTCGACTACCAAATCCCTGCCGATGAGACTTTCGACACGAAAAGCCTCGGCTCCTCTACCTATCGGCAACTCAAGGCCTTCTCGCAAATGTGTAGGTTTGCAATCTTGCTCGAGCTACAACGAAACTTCCCCGGTCTCCTGGACTCTCAGCTTGACGATGCCGAGGCCGCCACACCAGAAACTCGCCCTTTCCCACGAACAATCAGCCTCGATCGCTGGTATTTTGATCTGTCAGGAGCAATCCTCAGCCATGCACAAGATATCCCAGAAGGATCCACGTGTGGTTTGTATCAGACGATCCTGCTGATCATATGTGGGAGCGTACTACGAGCCTCAAAGGATTCAAGGTCCGCCTTTCCTGGCCCATTAAGCTTGCGTGACAAGGCGGAAACCCAAGTACTATCCACACTTGCACGACAGGATGAGCTCGACAAACGTCGCGCCTTTATCCGACGGCGGCTGCAGTCGAATTGCGCATCATTCGGCCTGCGCCAAGTCTTCTCCAGGGCAGAACTGCTTTTGGAGGATGTTTGGAATGAGTTTGACGCTGGCACAGGCGAGGCCGATGACCTTCGCTCCAGCCGTCACTGGAACGACGTCATGGCAGATCACATGGTGGAAACTTTTTTTGGTTGATACGCTGGAGAGCTTGCTAATTGTAGCGATTTCTGCCTCCACGAAACGAATTCGTCATATTACTATCTCATCCATGTACCAACAATCTAGCAAACCCATCCTCCGTCCACGTTATAGACCGCCCCGGTCACGAAGCTCGCCTCGTCAGAAAGCAAGAAGGCGGCCACACGCATAATCTCAATCGGGTTCGCCTTGCGTTTCTGAACCTGGGCTCGGATCTCGTCCGAGTTCTCGACCGTGTCATTCGCCATCATCGGAGTATCGGTACAGCCTGTTGATGGCAATTTTGTCAGGCCTGCTAGACGACACATCGACGACTTTCGACTTACCGGGAGCGACGCAGTTAATGCGTATTCCCACATGTTCTTTGGCTACACTGCGCGTCAACCCGATGACGGCGTGTTTACTCGCACAGTAGGCACTGAACGTGGGCCAGCCAATTTGACCCTCGGTGCTCGCCGCCGACACCTGTCGACGAGATCAGCCAACGAGGAAACCAATATGACTGTGCGCTGGACGGGTGGGGTTTCTCACGATAGAAGCGCCATCTTTCATGACACGAAGCTGGGCGCGGATACAGTTGAACACGCCCGTGGAATTGACATCCATGACAAAGTTCCAGTTCTCATCCGTCTCCTCCACGACGGGATTGATCCTGATGACGCCGGCCCAGTTGGCGGCTCCGTCCAACTTTCCAAATTTCTCGATGGTCTTGGAGATCCAGGAATCCACAGACGCGCTTTTGCGCACATCGACAACGGTGGAGAGATGAGACGACGAGTTTTCCAGCGATTGCATGGTCTCAGCGAGGCCTTGCTCGTTGACGTCGGCCAACGAGACGAGTGCTCCTCGCTGGGCCAACAACTGCGCAAGCACGCGACCTTGGCCAGATCCTGCACCGGTGATGGCAACCTACTGTGTTGTCAGCAAGGTGCAGTCGACCTGGGGTTTCCCTGCGATGGTGAATCGTACCACTTTGCCTTTGAAGTCCGACATGGCACGACTGGTCTCTTTGGTTTTTGGCTGACGTAAAGGTGCGGCAGACGGAAGCATGCAAATGATTCTTGAAGGTAGAAAGTCAGGAACTTGTGGTGTATGCACGTACGGGCTGTTCCTGCCGGGAATCAGTGATCTCTAATATAAAGGACCAAGGTCCATCGGGCACCAAATGGCTCCTCCAGCGCAGATGAGCGATGTATGGCCGGACGGGCCTCAGAGGAATCCTACATGCCCATACAATGACCACTGGCCTTCTGGACTACCCACGGGCCCGTCAAAGCAGCACCTTCATCCGGCCAGCTGGGGCCAGACTATCTTGTCCGATTTGCGGGGAGATGCACCGTCGTCGAAATAGGAATTACTCTTTGCGGAAAGCGGAAGCGTCGTTGCATGATCGACAAGGTCAAGTTGGGTGTGCAGGCTGGCTTGCCTCATCATCTCTTATCATTGAACGAGGATGGGCTGGAGTTGGACCTTGAACCGACGGACACCCTGACTTGTGACTGGCGTTATCTGATACTTGGAACTGGGATGTTGGATTATTGGAAGTTCCACGGTCTAACCCGAGCGTATTGACGGGCGAGGTCCCACACCCTTTTGACACTGCTACAAACTGTATGTTAGCTACCTGTTAGATATGCTGGTCGCAGGTCACTGGTCGGACGATTGCGAGGAGTCAGGATAGTAATATTACACGTGCCTGAAAGGACCGCCTAAACTAGCCCAAACAGGCACATTTAGCCTTGTGGCGTTGCGTTACCGGCCTAAGTTACTATCAGATAACCCCAGGTAACAAAAGGCTTGTTTGAAGTTTCCATGCTTATCGCCCGCAGTTCAGCAGGCAAACACGTACGCTTTGACGGTGGTAGGGTGGCATGATCACCGACGTCCCGAAAGGAGAAGTCCAAGTCCTTTTCCATGATCAGGGAGCATCACATCGAGCATCGACATGCGCGACCACGAGGCAGGGTCCAAGTTCAGCTAGTGCATCACTGCATCTTGAATCTTGCGCCTGGTCTCGAAAGGCGCGTTGCTGTGGCATGTCTCATTGCTCCATAACTCGTCATCCTCATACGTGATGTTTGATATAAGAGTCGAGACCAAGTCAGGCCAGCGGTGGTACTGAATACCATTCATCGAGCTCATCCTCGCACCACCATGCCTCGCCGCCAGCTTCAGAAGTCCGATCGGATCGTCATCGTCGGTGCCGGCGTGTTCGGACTGAGTACAGCCCTCCACCTCGCTCTCCGTGGCTACAAAAACGTCGCGGTGTTTGACCGGCACGACTACGACGCCACCAAATATGACTACCGGTCTGGAGCCGATTCGGCTTCTTCTGGTCCGTGGAAATCGTCTTGCCTCCGCCGCCGTGACTGACCTGAGGCGAACCAGATATGAACAAAATCATCCGCTCCGCATACGGCTCGGCGGTCGAATACCAGGATCTCTCCAAAGAGGCGATCGAGTGGTGGACCGCGTGGAACGACGAAATCAAGAACGCAAAGGATCTCCCGCCGGGCCTGAGTCCATCGGACCGGGTGTATATCAACAATGGGACGCTGGCCTTCACTGACAAGGACGAATTACCTGCCTTCGAACTCGATACGGTCCGAAACATGAGGGCCGCCGGTCTGGGTGCAACGCAGCTGATCACCACCAACCCGGGGGACGTCATGGCCGCGGACCGCCGGGGTTGGGGGTACGGAATCGATCCTTTCCGCCGCAAGGAAAGGGGCAAAGCCAATGTCGGCGTGCTCGATACCACCGGTGGTGTGATCGTGGCCGACAAAGCTTGCTGCTTTGCTCTGCACAAAGCCCGAGCGTTGGGTGTCAAGTTCGTCTTCGACGCGCAAGCGGGCGCATTCGAGTCCTACTGGCACGACCAGGACGGAAAGGTGGTGGGTGTAAAAACCCAGGACGGCCAAAGACATCCAGCGGACAAGGTCGTGATGGCGTGTGGAGGCTGGACGCCGTCCCTTGTGCCCCAGCTCGACGATCTCTGCGAGACGACGGCGGGCTCCGTCATCATGTTGAAGATCCCGCCCGACTCGCCGCTCTTTGATCGGTTCGCGCCCGAGAGGTTTCCCAGCTGGATGTGGAAGCTTTGGGACGGCGCCGACGGCGGCCTGTACGGCTTCCCGCGCGACGATCGAGGGTGGATGAAGATCGGATACCGAGGCACAAAGTATACCAACCCGCAGGTCCAAAGGGACGGTAAGTTGCGCAGCGTCCCCGTCACGAGATACACTCCAGGTGAAAAGGTGACGCGGATTCCGCAGAAGGCCATGCAAATGTTCAAGCGCTTCCTGGGCGAGTACCTGCCTGAGCTGGCGGAGCACGGGATCGGCATCGAGCTCACGAGGCTCTGTTGGTACACGGATTCTTTCGACAACCACTACGTGGTCGACGACGTTCCGGGCCAAGACACGGTCATGGTCGCCACCGGTGGGTGCGGGCATGCTTTCAAGTATCTGCCCAACCTGGGGAAGTGGGTCGTTGATATCATGGAGGGAGTCAGCTCGGAGCGGACTCTCGTCCAGCGCTGGCGATGGAGGGCATTGCAGGCTGGCGTCAAGCCCTTCAACGTCTTGATGCAGGGCAGTGGCAGTCCGACTGCCATCCAGAATGTTTCATGGTCGAAAGATGCCGACCTGAAACCAGGAGCCGGTCCACATTTGTAGCTAGCCGACTAAACACCCCAAGAGACTAGGTACGGGTAGCTTTTACAGTGAGGCATCCGTGCTCAACGTGCAGTCTCTCGTTATGTAGTGCATAAGGTAAAGCATACTCGAGCGACCGTCAGGACAAGCTCAGCCTGGTGGTAGAGGGCCCAAGGTCAAGGAAGGAGGGAGACACTCAGTTGGAATCGATTGATGTCGCTGGTGATGTACTCGCCAGCTCTAAACGGCGCACCGAGTACTCCGGCCCGTTTAACGCTAGAACAACTGAAATAAAGTCGATCCTACGACGCTGCTTTTGAACGGCTCCAGAGGCCGAGTCGCACGTTCGGTATCGAGGGTGATCGCCCACCAGGCTCGCGCGAGCCCGGGTAAAATTACGCCAAAAGGTTTGGTCGCACCAGGCGAATTTGCAATTGGGTACCTGGCATGAAAGGTGATGCTGTTGGACGCCTCCACCAGTCAAAGGCTAGCCATGCATCGATGCAAGCAATGGAGACCATATATGTGACCGTGCAAGTGTCTGTGATATTGTCTTCGTGTCAACACTCGTACAGTCAACCACAATGTCCTTCTCGGCTTCATCCCTGAAAGACCCAGGTCTCTTTGTCGTCAACAAGACGTATATTGCCGGACAATGGGTCTCGGCCAAATCCGGGCAGACGTTCGAGGTCAAGAGCCCAGCAACCGACACGGTCATTGGGGCGGTTCCGGAATCAGGGGTTGACGACCTGAACGATGCCATCGAGGCCGCGTCGGACGCATTGGAGGGTTGGAAGCGTCTGTCCGGCCGGCAGCGCGGGCGAGTTCTACGCCGGGTTTTTGAGCTTCTGATGGAACATCAAGAGGACCTCAGTACGATCATCACGCTGGAGAATGGCAAGGCCAAGGCTGATGCCATGGGAGAAGTCATGTGAGTTACTGTCCTTTTACTGATCGGGGAGGCCTCGCGGCGCCAAAGAGGTCGATGGTTGACGGTGTGGCGTGGATCAGATTATCGGCGAACTTCTTCGAATGGTATTCCGAAGAGGCGGCCAGGATCTATGGAGACGTGATCCCGAACAGTACCCCGAACTCTCGGACTCGAGTTGTCAAGGAGCCCATTGGTGTGTGCGGTCTCATCACGCCGTGGAATTTCCCTCTGGCCATGGGCGTGCGCAAGATCGCCGCTGCTTTGGCGGCGGGCTGTACGGTAGTGCTGAAGTCGGACGGATTGACCCCGTTTTCATCCAACGCTTTGGCCGTCATAGGCGAGCGTGCTGGGGTCCCCAAGGGCGTCTTCAATATCGTGACGGCGGCTCAGAATACCCCCCAACTCGGCCTCGCTCTCTGCGAGTCGGACATTGTCAAGAAAATCTCGTTTACCGGATCGACACGGGTTGGCAAACTGCTGTATCAACAATCTGCACGGACACTGAAGAAGCTCAGTCTAGAACTCGGTGGGAACGCGGCGTTTATTGTCTTTGACGATGCAGATCTCGAAATTGCCATCTCCAGCCTCCTCGTCGCCAAATTCAAGGTCACCGGGCAGACGTGCGTGTGCGCGAATCGGATCTTTGTCCAGCAAGGGATCTATCAGAAATTCAGCCAAAGATTGATTGAGGAAGTCAAGAAGTTTCGAGTGGGAAATGCACTCACCGTAACTGATGGGTCTGTTACTCACGGACCGCTCACCAACGGCACCGAGAAGGTTGAATCGCACATCAAGGACGCAGTCCGCAAAAATGCCAAAGTCCTGCTGGGCGGTAACAGACTTCCATCCTTGGGTCGGAATTTCCACGAGCTTACCATTCTCGGCGATGTCGACGATACCATGCAAGTCACCAACGAAGAGACCTTTGGGCCAGTCGCCGCGCTGCTGAAATTCTCGTCCGAGGACGAAGTCGTTCAAAGGGCCAACAACTCGGACGTTGGTTTGGCGGCGTATGTCATGACCACTGACCTTGCAAGGTCGCACCGCGTGAGTGAGAGGCTGGAGACTGGCATGGTTGCTATCAATACGGGAGTAGTCTCGGACGCGCCGGTGCCATTTGGAGGCGTCAAACACTCCGGGTTCGGCCGGGAAGGCAGTAAATATGGGCTGGACGACTATCTAACCCTCAAGATGGTCGTCACCGGGGGGTTATGACGTGCACACAGAAGGCTCTCCGCTGTGCAAGAGGACAAGATGATGGAGACGGCCTACCATGGCAGGTACTGTTAGACAGAATCCGTGGAAATGTACCATGCTTCTCCGTAGGTGCTATTCCGGACGTGACATTTTTGGAAAATCCTTTGACGGAGTCGGTCCAAACAACGCTCGGGGCATGGACGAGCATATCAGACTCTATCTTGTTCCACGACACGCCCTTGACGCTGGGGCCGTCGTAGCGCGGATGAGTTGGACCGCTAGTCGAAGGGTGAGGCTGCGAGCACGAGGTTTTGATTTCCTTGATGAAAACCAGTCGTGCAGTGACGCTGCTTGAACTGCCAAGAGCCTTTGCAGCCTTGGGCTGCCTGGCTCACTAAGCCATTCTGAGTCTAGCGCAGCCTTACTGACGCCCTGCTAAGTCCGCAAACTGCTTAGGGGCAGAATGATGGCACGTGACCCGGGGTCCGGTCCAATCTTTAACTCCGGATCCTTTGATGACACGCACTATATGCTAGTAAGGCTCCCCTCTTTCCTGCCCTTCTAAGACGTTAAGTGACAGTGCGGCAGCGGTGAGGACTGTTGTTTGGCCTTCACAGCCGATACCTCAACATGGGCACCTCGAGCAACCCAATGTTGCGAGTCACGGGTTGCGGGTCGACCTCACGGAAACGCAAAACCCATCGAAAGTCAAGACTGGGGTGCCGCAACTGCAAGATCCGCCGCATCAAATGTGGCGAGGAGAGGCCCATGTGCGAGAAATGTGTCGACTTTGGGGTGACATGCAACTACGATTCTAGCATCCCAGACCTGCAACCATCTTCTCGGGTGACGACAGGCATCAGTGTGGATTCTACTCTGGACAAATCTTTCAGCGGCAAACAGCACGTCCTCGACATGGTCAACGTCTATCTGAGCGAAGATCAAAGCCCTACCATTGAAGGTCTGGAAGTGCTGAAACTGAACTTCTCGGCCCTAGAGCGCTTGCAGAGGTTTCAAAGGCAAACCGTATACACGGTCGGCACGAAGGGCACCAACGAATATCTCCGCAAAGAGATGTTCCGCTTGGCTTGCTCGCACCGTTTCCTCATGACCATCGTTCAGTCAATGACGGCGTCACATGATCGCTTCCTTGCTGGCACAGCACGGTCGAAGCTGTCCACTAGCGACGGGCAACTTATCGGTCAATGCATCCGAGGTGTTCAGCGCAAACTTGCGAGTCCCATGCGAATGGAGGACCGCGATGCCTTGTTTGTCAGCGCATCCTTGATTGGCGTCCTGGCTTTCTCCATCGTCGAAGCTGAATCTCTGGAGGATGTTTGGCCACACACCGACGACGACGACTTGACATGGATCAATCTCAGCGACGGCAAAAAGGCTGTGTGGCGCGCTACAAACCCACTACGCAAGGACAGCATCTGGCGACCGATGGCCGAGAGCTATGAACGGGACTTTATGTTCGCGGAGCCCCCTGCAAGCACGATCCTGTCACCCTTCGATCATCTTTGCAGCGAGAAGGACGGCTCGATAGCCGCACTCGCCAATCCATATCACAGATCTGCTCGGTGCTTGATATCTCTGCTGGATCTGGAGTGCAACGATTCGACTTGGGTACGTTTTCTGACATACATCTGCCATGTTGATCCTCCGTTGAAATGTCTCCTGGTCGCCAAGGATCCGTGGGCGCTGCTCATGCTGGCGTATTGGTTCATGAAAGTGTGTCGTGGCCCCTGGTGGTCCTCAACACGATCCATTGTGCAAGGTCAGGCGATCTGTCTATACTTGGAACGCTACCATGCCAACGATGTGGCCTTGCAGAAGGCCATTCCACGGGCCAAGCAGGAATTGGAGGCGGCACAAAAGGAAGGCTGGGGAGGCTTCTGAGCAAGCTGGGGAGGTGTTCTAGCTATTACATGGACGCATTTGCATCACCATTGCTGGCGCTGGCGTTAGTTTTGTCCTCGCCTTTGTCTGAAACCCTACAATGAAAAGCATGATATCCTTAATTGACTTGTGTGTGCTTGAATGGCGAAAATTGCGAGGATTGCCTAATTCCACGCTATCATATGCCAAAAGGATTTGCATGACGTCCGCATCTTGGTCCAAAAACGGATTAATGCTTAACTATTTGGAGTATTGTCGCTGTCAGACGATGTTCTTTTCCCCTTCGGATTGCAGACTCGGAGTAGCTTCTGGTTGACAACTACCATCCTTGAACTCGCTTCGGACTCGACCAAAGCTTCGTGTCTTCATATTTCTGTTTCATACGGAAGACATTGCTATACTCTCGAGGGCCTCGGTGAAATAGACTGACCTGCATGGTACGGTCGGTGACGTCGCGAAGCGTCAAGCACCATGTCAGCATTAAAGTTCGTGCGCTCAGTATGTCTCATGTTATGCGTGGCTGTTCACCATGCTGCATGCTGATTGTCCCAGGTATGGGAGTCATTCCGAGCAACGTCCGGCGTGGAACCGCGGTAGGTGTTACTATCAGATTTGGCGGATTTGACTAAGCCGTCATAGGTTGATCGACAGTGTAAGTCACAATTGACAGCGTCTGGGAGCATCTCATCCATTACGGCCGAGGATTTGATTAGTGGTTGTTGTCATTCTCGGATACATACCAGTAATGTGGCTTGTTTACGGTGACGAGTTAGATGCGGATCACAGCGGCCGAGCCTGGCAAGGTCAACTTTGAACTTCCTATTGAGAAGCATCACACCAATCGATTAGGCATATTACATGGCGCCACGCTGGCCACGATGGTAGACACAAGCGGCTCACTTGCTCTTGCGTCCCGAGGCCTTTACTCAACAGGAGTATCGACGGATCTGAGCGTTACCTATCTCAATGCGGGTGGCAAGATAGGAGATGTGGTCAAGGGCGAGGTCGTCTGTGACAAATGTACTGCAGATACCTTGGCCTGCCTTGAGACCCTCTAGCTGACTTTCCGCAGTTGGGAAGACTCTTGCTTATACGACGGTCAAATTCATGAACGGCAAAAACGAGATTGTCGCCAGAGGGAGTCATACCAAGTTCGTTGCGCTTGCTTGGAAGGACGACAAGAACATCACGGATGAGCTGAAACCGTCAATCAATGAATCGCAAGCCAGCGAGGCCACTCGAACGAGCTTCAGCCACCAGGCGCCTAGATAGATCGGAGGTCGTATTGCTTGTGAGCGCGTTGAGCAGAATACGACATCGACGTCTTTGTAAATAGACCCTGTTCTACTTGC
>JAOXNI010002039.1:0-10710 GCA_028566595.1 Hypoxylon subgilvum
GACCTCGATCAATGCCGGTAGCGCAGGCCCAAAAAGCATTCTTGAGTTCAAGTTCATGGCACCAGATTTCCACCTCTGTATTCAGGGTCAACCTTAACGGAAAATATGATTGACAGGTCTCCCACGAGAATTTCATGGCCTTCCTCAGTCGGACTCGCACTCACCAGTACCAAAAAAATGTTCTAGCCCCCCAGCGTGATCAAGATGTAAATGGCTGAGCACAACCGCTTTCACATCCTGAATTGTTCCCGCTCCCGTAGCCATGATTGCTGCCGGAAGAGAATGCTTCTCTTTGCTCCAGATTCGTGGCGTGCACTCGAGAGATTCTTGGCCCCAGGACTTGATCACGTCCTCGCACGATCCAGTGTCAAAAAGGATGAGTCCAATGTCGGAATGGTATACCAGCGCTGAAATCATGACGAGATCCCTACGCTCATGTGCTGGGCTTGTGCCTACTGGAAAGACGTTTGCGCCGGACAGGACTGCAGACGCATCGGCATCAAGGGAGCCGAGGTCGAGAAACTGTGAGAATGGAATATGAGTCAGCCTGAAATGTTTGTGAGGCTCTCATACAGCTGAGTAGCTCATTGCCTATGTACCCAAAGTTTGGAGCCAGCTGGGAGCTGCCTAGGAGAAGACATTCTTCCCAACTATTCGGAGTAGGCGCTGTAGATCGCTTGCCGGATATCGCGTGGAATTGATCAAGTAATTCTTCAGGAAAATGCTTGTTGTCGCTCTTCCGTACTCAGGAGATCAAGAAAACATAAGTAATTGCTCCGAACAAAGCCTGGTAGATTACTTCATGTGATAAACTAAGGAGATGCCGGCATCTCGAGTGGACCCAGGCATCCGTTGATAAGGGATATATGGCCCGAGGGCCCCCTTGGCCGGCGAATGCGGGCCGACACGCCGTTCTTGAATTACGAAATGATCTTAAGTCACTCCGTACAGGCCGGCCTCTGAGGTCGCTAGCAAGCTAAATTCACGTGGCCAACAGAGTCACACATTTTGGACAAGCCAGCGTGGATGAACATGCATGGCATGAGCGAAGGGTATACATACAGTCTTTACCCCATGATTAACAGGCTTTGGGCTTGCGTTCGTAACATACCTCGACAACCTCGTCAGTCTGTCGCTTAACCCGGTCCGTGACTCTCCTATGTACTCCGCTATGCTCTGCCCCTGCGCATCATCCAACCTTACTACTTGATCCAATCAAGCGACGATGTACACAGGACGGAAAAGAGACTTGATCTATGCGACCCCAACAGCCTCCCTTAGCCACCTCGTCCTTTCCCCGAATGATAAGGGTTTTCGCTTGCGCTCGCCCGGAGTGCATGAGCCGGGGTGATGCCGGGGGGTGAGAAATAGCGCGGCACCGCCCTAAGTAGTCCTAACTTAGAGCGAGGCGAGCTTGGACTGGCATAGTTTTCTTAGGCCTTGGCAGTGACATGGTGCTTTCATTCGAACTTCATCAGTGTGGCTAATCTTCAATACACGCACAAGATCCCTATTGAGCCAGGCTTGTCTCACTTTCTCTGAGAGACTGATGCGGCGCGTTTCTTCCCCCATCGAGAAGTTCCTGTCCTCCTAAGCTCCTAACTCTTCCGCACTCCACTCCAACTCTAGAAACTTTCGGTCACGATGCTCTTCTTCAGGTCAGAATAACCGTCCTCTCGCCCACAGCGTTGAACTAACATCGCGTCTCTCCCAGCTTCTTCAAGACTCTGACCCAACAAACCGTTACTGTCGAACTCAAGAACGACATCTCCATCCGCGGCACACTCAAGTCCGTCGACCAGTACCTGAACATCAAACTCGACGACATCGTGGTTCTCGATGAGCTGAAATACCCGCACCTCAGCTCCGTGAAGAACATCTTCATCCGTGGCTCCGTGGTGCGCTACGTCCACCTGCCGCCCGACAAGGTCGATCGTGGATTACTCGAGGATGCGTGCAGGCGAGAGGCCATGGCGCAGAGGGGAAAGACTACATGAGACTGTTTGCGGGCACCTAGGACTTTTATAAGAATATACTGTGGCGGTGCTAGCCTGGTATTTGCATTGGGAACGTCTACGTTGTTTTCTTTCCGACACGTTCGAAGAGCTTGGAGGTAAGATGGCCACAACAGCTCAGATCTTGAAAGGCAAACATGTGGACCGCGCTCTCAGGAACAAACGCCGTTCACAGCAGACCTGGTTGACCAGGCAGGTTTCCATGACGAGTTGAGTCCGCATAGGATCAGTCTTGGAGATTGGACTTCGAGGACAAGGGCAGACGCCAATGGAGGATTACAGGATATTCGCATGGATACCTGACTACTTCGCGTGCTTTGTCACCCCTATTCTGCAATCTCTCGACGTCTCAATGCAGTACATGGTGAACAAGCAGCATCAGGCGCTTGGCGGAGCATTGAATATCGCTCACGGAACAGGGCTCGGTGTCAATCCGCTCTCACAGGCAGATGCATCAAATCATTCTTCAGTCTGATACATGCTTCGATGTCTCAATCATCGACTCGTCTCCTTCGTGTCGCTTACACCCCGTATCGTAGTTGCCCGTCACCACTGCCCCAGCCATCCGCACCAACTTCGACCTTGAACAATCCGTTCTTCCGCTTCTCGGCGTCCCACTTCTCAATCCATCCCTTCATTTTTTCTCGACTCCGTGCACTGCCCACATTGACGGTCGGGACGATGCGATTGATTCTCAACGCGCAACAGAACATAGTCAGCTCTCTGAACGAGCTGTGCTCGCTGTACGGCACGCCAAAACAGTTGGACTCCCTCGTACTTCCCCTCTGTGGCACAAGGTCTCGCATGGTAAATCTGCTCTTCCAGCCCTCTGAGTTCAGCACCGTACCTACTGCAGGATTCTCGGTGAATCTCGACGTGGGCGGTCTATAGCTCCAGCCAGTCGGGCGGAAACCGACAACCCTGGCAAAGTGACCCTTGTAAGTCATGAGATACTCGTGCAGAGTCTCTGCCCGAATCTCCATGAGTGTCTGCATGTGAACGGACGCCTCCAGTGGGTTCGATGTAAGGCGAGCATTGAGCTCGGGGTCATCCAAGCATTTGCAGATCCGCATTTTCGAGGGTGGAGCATAGATCTTCGAGTCCAGAGCCTTAGCGATCCCTAAACAGATCCTCTCCTTACCAATGGAATATGTGCCGATGACGACCAGGAGACGGCCTCGTTTTCTCGGCTTCTTGTCCGACTCATCTTCCTCTTCCTTGGGCAGATTGTTCTCGCCTTGTTCAAGGAATTTTTTCATTGTGCTGCCGGCGCGATCGGCTTTGGTTCGCTCCCAATGATCATTCGTATCCACGATCTCTTTCGCCAGGCTAACGCACATTTGCGCACACGCGTCAATGACATCATGCTGGCTGGGAAAAGAATATTTGGGGGTCAGGTACGTTGTGTCGAGGTAGCACGTGTCGATGACCTGTTGTCTGGCTTGACCGGTAATGCTGTTCACAACATCAGGTTGGAGCAGTGGATGGGCGACATGTGCAGGACAGGCACGGAAGTCGCCACAATGGAGGATTCGAGTCGACTTGGGTGAGCCATCTTTGCTCCTCCCTGTAACCTTCTCGAACAGGTACAACGAAGACCCGGGACAGTGGTTGGCCGGTATCATCGTCACAAACACCCCCTTAGTATCTGGAATTTCGACCCTCTTCTCGAATTCGAGCGGAACCACCCACTTTGGGTCAACTTTCAATTGTTGAAGCATCAGGTTGCAGGTGACTTTGCTGGCATATATCGGCCCGTGGCACCAGGACGATGTGAGGCCAATATAGTGGTCGCTGTGAAAGTGGCTCAAGAAGTAAGCATTCTGCCCCTCGACCTTTCCGTAGCGAAAAGCATCGACACAAATGTAGAACCCCGGCATGATCTTGTAAAAAGGACAAGTTCGCTGATAGGCCGATTTTCCACGGGACTGCGCTTCGCTTGCTGCAGCTTCTGCCCAGGCGGCGTCTTCGGCGTGGCCAGACATCAGCCGAGTGAATGCTGAGCTCCCTTTCAAGTTGCTACCAGCAGAAAATGGATTCAATTGAGCGGGTCGAGCAATGGCAGCACGTTGAAACCGCTTGGGCGCGGGCGATTCCGGACCCATGGCTGGAAGATTAGAAGAACTTGACTGGGGCTTTGGATTGAGCTTCCCATCTGGAGGCAAGGATTCGGCTGTGCCATCAAGGCAGGCGTTGACGTGAGAGGAAGTCTGTGATTCGGATAAACCTCTCATGCTGCCGCTGCAAATTGGACAAACAGAAACACTGTCGTCTTGTTCGAGGTCCACTGGCACTTCATCCCCCAGGTTGCTACGTGGTGTTCTAACACTGTCGGCTTCTGATTTCGAGTCCTCGTCGAGCTCGAGTCCCATTTCTCGTTGTTCCTGTGCCCATCGTCGTTCCATAAACTCTTCTCCTCCTTCAAAGAATTCGTCTGCTTCAAATTCTTCGTCACCGAATTCGTCGACGTTGAATATGCTCGTCTCTTCGTGAGCTAAAGCTGGCACACTTGACCCGTCATCGATTGTGCGTTCGTGCTTGTCATGATCTATTGTCTCGTCGAGGCCGGTATCTGAGGGTTGCACCGGGATTTTCATGGTCCCCGTTTGGGAATCGATTGCAACAGAGAGGCTTGTATCCCTCGCATCCCTCCCGGTTTGGGGCGCAGATTGCATCAAATCCTGATCCATGCCGGCACTCCAATCATTGTCCTCCTCATCGCTGGAGTCGTCCAAGAAGCCTCCCCTGTGTTTGATAGGTTTCCGGGTTTTTGATGGAAGCTGCGGTTGCACAGTCTCGTTGTTTTCGTGGACCGGGCTCTTGCGTTCGGGTGAGGGTGTCCGCACAGCAAATTCACCCTCGTCTCCGGACGTCCGCCTTTTCTTGACCGGGCCTTCCACTTCATTGTACCGAGAGACCTCATGGGCATCCACCCCATCTTGATCCCAGGCGATTGTCGGAGGCTCCTCTGCTGTTGACTGAGCGTCCCTGAAGAACAACGAGACGCTGGCCCCAGCAGCATCGCCATTTTGATCGCTCTTATCCGCCTTCCCAAAAAATTGCAATATGCTCTGGTTTGCACGAAGCTGTGTTTTTTTGGAGCTAGGGATTTTCGAAGCAGGCTGCCGGCCTAGGACAGGGGTCTTGATCATGGCTTGCTTTTTGCTCACTGCCGCAGTCGAAGCAGAGAAATACGGCGATGAAGTCAATTGGTGGTCGCTGCTATTGGGTGGTGGAGTGGGAGGACGACCCGTCGAAGGCAAAAGTCCTTGGCTAGGATCTAGATCGATGTTCTCTCGAGGGTTCCTGAACATGACGGCATTGATGTTGCCGCTGACATTGCTGTACAGGGTGGAAGGAGACTTGCAGTCAACTGTTGTGAGATGTGTTCAAGTCAGAACATCAGAAAGAGAGGCTCGGCCCCGCAAGTCAAAATTGAGACCATCCTTCCGATGCATGACGCGCACCGCGGCAACTTTAATTGAATGGCGTCTGCTCCAATGGCGCGTCTTCGCTCGCGACGCCGCCCCATCTGTGGCCATAGTTCTGCCTGTTCTTTCACCATTATTCCTCTTGTATTGTTCATCGCAGTGGGTCATCGAGCGCAATCTATTGATCAAGAGCAAAATCCTTTTAATTCTGATCAGGAAGCCTGGAATGATATCAAGGCACTGAAACAGATGGCTGGGCACGTGACGGCGTTCAATGAAGACTTGCTATCTGCAATAGGCACACGAGAATTGTAAATGACATGGTCCTGTGAGACTGCTGGGTTTATGAACTTTCAGGGCATAACATGGACGGATTCGCCTTCGTTTTGTAGCAAATTCTGCAACTTCCATCAAGTTGGCAGCAATGCGGACAGTTTTAACGTGCAGACACGACAACACGTGATCTTCCGTCCATGATGTCGTCGCTGCGATTGATCGCCAAATCTTGCCAGGGTCGAACTCGAAAAATTGACTCCATCTTGATAAGTTCACCGCCATAGACCTGCAGACTTCCCTTCGACACGGCGCTTCCATCGCCATCGACGGTCGCGCTCCTTGAGTGGCAGCTACCAACCAGAGCCAAGGCGCATGTCGGCGGGAGTCGAGCGGCTCAAAGATGAGGTAAGCCGTTATGAACACTGTGGTGCAAGGTTGCCGTGCTTATCACAACCTCATAGGGCACGAGACAGCAGGTTGTTGTGGCTGGAGGAGTGGCAGGCCTCGTGTCCAGGTTTTGCATTGCACCTCTTGACGTGGTCAAGATCAGATTGCAACTGCAACCGCATTCGCTATCCGACCCTTTGTCGTGCGATGGCATAAAAGGCCCCATCTACAAAGGTGTCTTCCCCACGCTCAGAGCGATTGTCAAGCAGGAGGGTCTCACCGCACTATGGAAGGGCAACGTTCCAGCCGAATTGATGTACGTGTGCTACGGCGGCATCCAATTCGTCGCGTATCGTTCCATCACTCAGGCTCAGTCTCTTCTACCTACTCGGCCTCCACCTTCAATCGAGTCTTTCATAAGCGGCGCCGGTGCAGGTGCCGCAGCCACCACTGTCACGTATCCCTTGGACCTCCTTCGGACAAGGTTCGCAGCCCAAGGCTCGCAACGCGTCTATCGCGGTTTGAGCGGCGCTGTGCTGGACATCAGCCGACATGAGGGGCCGAGCGGATTCTTTCGAGGTATCACTGCTGCTGTCGGACAAATAGTGCCGTACATGGGATTATTCTTCATGAGCTACGAGTTTCTGCATCAGTATATCGGCGGCAAGACTCTTCCTTTCGGGTCAGGCGATGCCACCGCTGGCGTGTTTGCCAGTGTCTTCGCAAAGACGGCTGTATTTCCACTCGACCTTGTCAGAAAGCGACTGCAGGTGCAAGGACCCACCAGGACAAAATACATTCACAGCAACATTCCCGAGTACGCCGGCGTTCTGCGTGGGCTTGCTACAATCTGGCGAAGCGAGGGTTATCGAGGCTGGTATCGTGGCCTAACTGTGAGCCTGGTCAAGGTATGTTGCTGGCTATTTTCAGTGTTATCGATACGGTCTAATCTCGGGCAGGCTGCTCCAGCCTCAGCAGTGACGATGTGGACATACGAACGTGTCCTTCATGCACTGATAGACACTGATCGGAGTGACGAGATGTGGGAAATTTACGATTCTTATGATGATGATGACTGAGATTTAGCAGGCGTTAGCTGGATGTATACTTGATCGAGGACACATGACAGCATGGGAGTTGCTTGAGAGAAGAGCTTCTCGGGACATTGGAAGCAGATCTGAAACACGAATCGCCAGCCACCAATATTGCAAGCTGTCCATAACAGCTTGTCCATGATCGATGAGCTCACGTATTACACCGTGTTGCCCAAAGAACATCTCGAACTTGCCTACCACGGCGCGAGAAATAAATGGTCAGGCACGGCCGTCTAGGAGGTAAGCTGGGTCTCTTTGTTGGCGGGGATGACGCGTTCTGACACAGTATGTTATAAAGCTTGCGACATTGGCATGAAGCCCCTTCATGTCATCGATGGTGTGAGAAACTTGCAAGCTGTTATGTTAGCCCCCTCGCAGGTTTCACCAGGCTTATGATCAAAAAGCCTTTCAACGATCGGGCTGAGCACGACGAGAAGACCGCCAGGAGCTGCAAACATCACCACCCAAGATATCTAGCGGTGGCTGTTGGGCATGGTACCGGGTCGAGAATAGACCCCCGGACGCCATTCCTGGCTTGCATTGAGGAGTCGGGACTCCTTACCTTCAGAGCAAACCTTTGGAGGGATCACGGGGCATCTAAAGACAACTTGAAAGTATTGTAGCAGTGGCACTGAGCTACTCCGGGCATTTCACAGGTCGTACCATCTTCACAACCATGTCCTTCTTACGCACCTCGACATTCCCTTTGATTGTGCTCCTTGTTGCGTGCAGCGATATTCCAAGTGATCTCAACATTGTTTAAATGAACATCACTTTGAAGTGCCCAGAAGACAGGGGCTTTTTTGGTCATTTCGGCACTAGATTTGAAGGCGTGACTAGACTGTTGTGTACCCTGGCGGATTGGCCGAGGCGAATATCGTGCTGTCCGAGCAAGAGTCGTCGCGGGATTTAGTCCCTATGACCAACATTGCATCAAGACACGACTGACATGTCACACAGCTGGCAAGAACCAATAGTAGCAGGAGGCGGCATCGCCTTTATTCTCAGATACGTGTGGCGGCACTTTTCGCCCGTTCCGACTGTGAATGCCGTAGCGCTCGACTCAAACAGAAATATAATGTTGAGCATGGGTCACCTGTACCATGCCTCGCCGCTCAAATAGATGGCCTGTGTGATTCAGACTCTACCGGCCGAACCTCATCTCCGCCCCAGCGTACTTCCATAGACCTCTTAAAAAGCCTTGGTATTCAACCCTCGTGCCTGTTCTGCCAGACACATCACCGCCCGAGTCCCCTACACAGAATATCTCACTCAATCGGACCTGCCAGGGTGGATAACCTTCCAATTTAACATACGGTGCAAAGACAATGACCAGGTCAGGCTCTGAAGCATTCACGGCTGTGTTCGCTGGTCTCGTGTTCACGAAGTCTGTTATGGCTGTCGTTGCGGTAATCTCTGTGTCGATAAGGTTGGACGTGATGTCCTTCGGAGTGATTTTCTGCGCCTGTGCCATTTCCGCCAGCGTCCTTGTCAAGTCAACTAGTGTATCTCTCCCATCAGTCGCTGAGAGGAGAAGAAGGTCGAGGTGCCGGCGTTTCGACGTCTCATGCTGGGGCTTTGTCTGAAAGGATCGCGAGGGCGAGGGTGATCTCGAGAGATCGTTTGTCGGGTGATTGGGCGCAAAGACCCTGACGGTCGGCGATGCTGGTGCAGGTCCGAAGTACGCCGCAAGCTTACTGGAGACAAGGCCCTCTACTGCTGCCATGTATGTCTTCAAGATCCCCGACTTCTCGTATATGCTCAGCAGCGGTATGCCTGCAGCTGAAGACCAGGCTGCCAGCTCTGCGACCTCGTCTATGAGTGCTTCCACGCCACCGTCTTCTTCGGACTTGAATTTCAGGATCACACTGAGGTGCTGAGGGAGGCGATCGAGCGATTTCACGTCTCGTTCAATGTACTCGGGTGTGCGATGGTGGTAGTGGCGTATGGCGAGGAGGCGATCGATCGTTGCATGGTAGATCTGGCGAATGCGCATGTAGATGCCAAAGACCAGTTGAATGAGAAGGAACAGGAAGGAATGGAGCTTCGCTTTGAGAAAGGGCCGAATCCTGCGCTTATGGCCTCGCGATGTTCGGAGGGTAGCTGTTGAGGCTCGACTGTCCATGGTAGATGGTGCAGGAGTCGGCAGATATTGTTGGAGGAGCCTCTCGCGTTCTGCGGGAGTGAGACTGCGTCCGCCAGATGCGACATCTTTGCGGTAGAGAGCCGTGTCGTCTGCTTTGAAGGGTGGCATCGTAGTGAAACGCCCAACGCGCGAGATCGGAATGCAACTACCAACAGCAAGCAGGACTGAGCTCGAAGAGAGTCATAACCTTTGTGTAAGGTACTACCGTGAGGTTATATACATTGTTGAATAGAGACTTGAATCGACAGGCTTGCGAAGGACGTCCACTTCATTCGTAACATAGAGCAGCTTGGAGTCAAAGCCACTGGACGCGTTGCACGTTGTCGATTTTTAGAGCCCGCAGTTTCGTCGTCTTGTCCCCAGTCGAAATGATGTCTGCCAAGGCAAGCCCAGTACTCCGTAAAAATGATCAGTCGGGCGCCACGATGGGAAGAGTAGCAGCTGTATGTCATAGCCTCAGGCGTGTACGTCCCCTGAGGTGCCTCGGGCACCCACTTATGGTGCCCTGGCAGTCAAGCTTGCACTTCCCCCACTACGAGAGAGGCTTTCCCCTGCGCATGGTCCATCTCCTCGCCTTCGAGTCATCTCCTCCGCTAATCTTCCCTCGCGATGGCCCTCCAGGTCTGTAGCAGGTGTCGCAAGAAAAGGATCAAGGTGCGTAAAACACCTCGTATCTCCGTCTGCAGCCATCCTGATTCAGAAGCACGGTCGTAGTGTGATCTACAACTGCCAGCCTGCAAGACATGTCGACTAGCCGATGTCGAATGCACTTTCTGGGACGACTCTCTTGATCAAGAAATACCGTGCAGGTGAGTCTCAACTCTAGAACTTGAACTCACATCATTGACACGGGTGCACCACCAGTTACCTGCATTCCCTCCAGCTAAAGGTTCGAAGCCTCCAAGCAGAGATACAGCAGGCTACCGACCAGACCGATGGAACGTCGACCAGCACCTTGTATGATATCAACTCGTCTCTTCTTCCGGGACAGGATTATCACTTGAATCTTGAGGATCTCGATGGACTGCCATCGCCTACAAGGACACTTTACCTTGGCCCTGGAAACGCGGCTGATCTCGTCAAGAGGCTCTTGACGGACACAGCAGCCTGGCACTTAGCCCACAATATTCAGATTCCAAACCGCCTCCTTCCAACCGATCAATCCACATTGAATAGCACTCAAGTATCAAGTGCGACGCGTTCCTTCGTTACCACCCATGATCCGCGAAAGGCAGAGCTCCATTTGCTCGTTCCTCCCTCCACTCAACGAGTCGTCATTGAGCACTACTTAACAGTCGTCGCGCCTGAATACACCTTACTGCCTATCGGACAGGAAACCACATTATTGGCCCATGAGAACC
>JAOXNI010002050.1:0-10684 GCA_028566595.1 Hypoxylon subgilvum
GTCGGCCTTGTTGACGTCGGCCCCGGCCTCGAGCAGCAGCTTCACGATCGGCGTGTGGCTGCGGTAGGCCGCCCCGTGCAGGGCCGTGCCGCCGAACCGGCTTCCGGCCGGGTCCAGGGCCACGCCTGATCGGATGAGCTCTGCGACGATGTCGGTGAGCCCGAAGCTGGCCGCGTAGTACAGGCTTGTCGCGTGTCGTGGGTAGAAGTCCCAGGAGAAGGGGTCGTCGGCGTTGATGGCCTGGACCCAGGACATGAAGAGCTTGTGATTTGCCTCTGCATCGTAAAACCGCATCACGGCGCCGGTCAGGTCGTCGCGTTTCGGCGCTAGTTTGTAGTAGTAGGACCAAGAGATGGCTGCGTGCCTGAGGAGAGGGAATTTGTCCAGTCTTGCGAGATACTCCTCCGAGGTTATCGATGGTCCTTTTTTGAATGGGGCGAAGGAGATGTAGGCCATGCAGCATCGGAATAATATTGCGTTGGACTCTTCAGCGGATAGAGCGATATACTTTGTGCTCTGGTTCTCTCGGATCCTGGACGAAAGGAGATAGTCCTTGACTGACATGTGGGCAAGAGTCACGTAGCCCTGCGCTGTGACGCTTATTAAGCCACCGACTAGATCGAGGATGTCATATGCGCTGCGTAGCAGGGACTCCTCGTCGAGATGATCCAAATCCGGATCGATCGCAATCGCGTCGCGGAGTTCTTCCAAGGTTAATGGAGATACGGCGAAGGATACCCAAAGGAGAATTCGTCGCGCTGGTTCCTGGTCGGCTTTGGGGATGCGAGCCAAGATTCGATCATATGTCTCGTACAGGTCTTGCGGGAGCTCACTCAAGGCCTGGCGAATCGCTTTTACTGTGCGGAGCTTGCTGAAGGTTTCCAGTTGGCATTGAACCCAGCGAAACCTTTGAAGTCAGCTTAGAACTTGACAGATGATATGAGGTAGGCACTTACATCCCGGCGGCCTGGGTCTGCATCGACCTGGAGATGTGGTTCTTCACATCGGCGTGGAGCCACTGCAGGCTGGAGTCTACCTGTAACTTATAATCGATGTACTTTGCGATATCTCTGTCCACCTTGGAGACCTGGTCCTCGATGCGGATATTGTGGAATCCCACCAAGCTCTGACGTATGGTCTGCTCATCACGACTCGTCACAAGCAAGTCCACGTTGGCCATTTTAGCGGAGGCATGCTTGAAAAAGCTCAACGACTCCTCCCTATTCTCGATCTCGTCCAAAGCGTCAACGAGTAGAATGACGCGGGTCTCGCTTGTGATAAGCTGCAGCGTCTCAAGAAGGAGGGGAGCCTGAGGCTTTCTATACATGCCAGAAGCAGTGCTTAGGCGGAACGCCTCTTCCAGCATGTTAGGAATATGGCCGTCGTTTAGGATAACCTGACGGACCACGCTTCCGAGAAGATTCGCCAAGTACTGGGTCCCGCTATTGCGGAAGTCGCAGTAGAAGTATGCTATGGCTGGCCGGCCTTTGTCTTGTTGAGCCCATATCGTCAGGTCTCTGATGATGGTCGATCTATCTCAGATTTGTTAAGCCTGAGTTAATGGTCTGGCGTAGGGGTAATACTATCGAGACAACTTACAGCAATACAGTCTTGCCCGATCCGGCTATATCATCGGTTAGTTTGATATGTAATAGGGTCGTGTCCATGTCTATGAGTGCTTACGGAACCCACTGAGCCAGAGATTTGACCCGCCCCGATCCCTCCATTCATGATATTGTTCAGACTGTAGAAACCATTCACCAGTACCGTCGTGGCAGCGGGTCACTGCGGACGCGTACGACTCCCAGGGATCGACTGGCGACAGCCATCTGAGAACTTGTTCTTGTGTTTTACCTGCTGCCATTAGCTCTGTGCTGGTACAGGTATTCACAGGTTGCCTGACTCGTATTCTGTAGTGCCATCTTTGTTGTGAGATCTGCCAGTGTGCGATCGATGTTCAAGACATCAGTCGCCATCGAGGATGAGAGTTTCCTCAGTTCTATGAGCAAAGCCCTATATATGGTTAATAAATGGGCAAGTAAGCATGAATGCTTAATGCGGTGGACTTACATCTCATCTGCGGATATAGCTAAATTCAAGGCTGCCTTTGACCGGGCCAGTCGATCCAGGATAGGCTTGATCTCCCTCTCAGATAGGTCCCACGATATAGCCTGTAGGACGGCGTGGACTTTGGTCCGGGGTTGATGCGTGTACTTCTTCACCAGAATCTCCTCCAGCGCGTTTAAGTCTTCGGAGCAGAGCACGAGAGGCCCCCTATTTTTCTGGCTCTCGGCAAGGAGTTCCAGCGCAGCGTGCTCCTTGTCGCTCGATCCGTCATTGTCGACGGCCAATTGAAAGATGGTTTCTAGCACCCCTCTAATGCCCCTTATCTCGTCTTGGACCCTAGTAAGGCACCACGGTTTATTCTTCAGGATCGCGCGAGTATTGTAGCAAATTTGTAGAATTGAATTACACGCCTGGACGATCGCGATGGTAGCTGCTGTGATGCTGAGGGGGTCCATAGGGAAGGGCGATGGGATTTCTGGGGGATCTAGATTCTAGATAGGTAGGAATGTTAGGTCTTACTGCAGAAAGGAAGGGGAAGTTCGCATGGATCGGAAATGGGAGATATTTGGCTCCAAGAGGTGCTATAGGTTCTTACAGTATAATGTAATACAGGTTATAGCAAGTCATGGACAGATCTCCTAAGAAATTCACATTTCACATGAAGAAGTTTCAAAATCTATTATCTCCCAGTAGCCATGAAAGTTTGACATTCTTTATGATCTACGAAATAGGTGCCTATGATTATCGGAGTATGCCTATCTCGACACTGCCCCCGGACGCCTGACCATGGGCTTGGCTTGGATGCAGCAATGCTGCCGTAGCTGACATTGATTATCGGCCGATGATTGACTTAAATTGCAGCGTGGCCCAAGGTAAGTACAGTTCTCATTTGAAAGCCCGTCACGTTCCGGAGACTTGAGCGACAGTAATTCCGAGACTCTGCATCTATCGAAGACTCCGAGGTTGCTGTGAAATTCTCGCGGCAACCACTTGCTTACAGAAATATTGTAGGACATCAAGCACCTATCTGCATCGCTAGATCTTACAGGCGCCTGCGGTGGGGGCCAAAAGCGTAGGAAAATCCCCTAAGGGCTATGCTTGCATATCACCCCACGAGCAGTGATTAGCAAGAGGAGTCGCTAGAATCATAACTCATAGCAATCTCAACAGGAATTCTGGAACATTATTAGTCCAAGTCGTCTTTCAGGTCCCACGGAAGATTAGCGGTACGCCTTCGATGAAAGACAATGGCCGGCCTGTGTGCTGACAGCTTGTTCATGCAGGCTCTGGGGTTTGATGCGGAACGGCCAATGATATCCATCGCGCTCCCTTCGACCAAGGCCAGAAATGAGGCTGTGAGCGCTGTAGCTGGCTCAATTGGGCCAAGTCTACAGAAGCCCCTCAGTGATGCCACAAAGCCTGCATGAATCACTCGGGAGCCTCGAACTAGATGATCCGATGAGTCGATGAGTGTGTTCGTCAGTTGATCAGTTGTTGATTTGATACTTCTTTTCGGATGAACCCATTTACCGAACATCGTCGACCTTTTGATGCCTTAACTTCAACCCTCCTAGGTACCGAGGTGTAGGTGGCGGGTTGTCCTAAGTGACAACGCATTATGCAGGGTACGAAGACATATGAATTGACAACGGGTCTTATGAATCCTACAGCCTTACTGCAATAAAAGCAACAACATGTACCTACGAACCGCCAATTGGATTTAGGCAAGAGGCGCCGCTGACCTGGAGACATGGCATTCTTAGGTGCTAGCGGCGTCATAAGCTGCCACAATACGGAGTACACCTTTTCCAAGCCAACATCAAGGATTTCATAAGTTCTCGATACCTTGGGATTTCTACGTACACCATTCCTAACCAGGGAGCCATGTTATATACGATAATCCGAGGGACTGGGTAGATCCAGGGGTATCAAGCGTTGGCAGATCAAATCACCAAATAATCGACAGGTCTGCCACTTACGTCAGGGGTCAAGTAATAGCTGACCACAAATAGGACATATCCAAAGATCATTTTACTCTTTTTGATTCATCACTTGTCCTCGCAACCAAGCCCATGACGTATTAAGCGCCTACATTGTGCAGAGAATCAAAGCTATTATTAGTCGCTCAGCTTCCGAAGTAGTACGATATTTCGAAGATGGACTTGCGACTTTGTGCGTAGCCGCACATTGGGATAGGACACAGAAGAACATAAATCCCCTAGCTGATCCTTCCCGCTGAATGTCCCTTCAGCCCCCAATGCAGCAACATTATACATCCGAACTCAGAGCGGTGTTTCCGGAGATCACATGAATCATCTGCTCTTGAAAACATCTTGGAAAATACACTTGTCCGGATCATCATCTAGGATACTTCGTTACTATAGGTAGGGGAAAACATGTCTATAGCAGATGCCGACATCGCCATTCTCAAAAGCGCAAAATTGCCCAGGCGGTCGAAGCCGACGGGAGAAAAGCGAATCATATTAGGATATAGAGACCCGTCGCCTCGTCGAAACAAGCAAGCCACTCGAGACAGACTCCGCAACGCGATCTGGAAAGCGAAGAGGGCCTTATACAAATATGACTGTATCACGAAAGACCAAGTACGTCTCATGGCGCTGGAGCCAAGCCAAGATCATGATGCAGACCTGAAAGCAAAACTCGTCACCATTCCCATCAGTGACCTGCCTCGTTATGAGTATGAAGCGCTCTCATATCACTGGGGCGAAAGCACTGCGGACAATCCCATCTTTATCAATTCCAAGCACAGCCAGACAGCGAGGAATATGAATAATATCGGAGATATAGCCGCTGTGATCGCCTTGCGCATCTATGTTATGGACAACCTGTACGAGGCGTTAAGACACATGCGCGACAAGGAGCATACGATCCTGTTGTGGGCAGATGGGATATGTATGGACCAGGGCAGCGAGCTCGAGAAAGGAGCCCAGGTATCGAACATGGCGGCTATCTACTCCAGTGCGACGAGAGTAGGCATATGGTTGGGCCTGGCCGATCGAGACCGCCGCACAGACAGGGCAATGGACTTCATCGGGCAGGTCGTCGCAGCCTACGACATCGACCCCTTGATCCAACCCTCCCAAGCCGATAACTGGAGTGATCTCATCTTCTTGATGAGATCCAGCTGGTTCTCTCGGCGGTGGGTCATACAAGAACTCGCGCTAGCAAAAGGGGCCACAGTTCGTTGCGGAACCAAAGACGTAGACTGGAGAGACTTTTCCGACGCCATCAGTCTCTTCGACTTGAATTTCCAGGAGATCCGCAAGCTTTTTGCCGACAGGTCCAAGGACTACAATGCGATCACGGAATTACGGCCGCTCGGGGCGAAGATACTAGTCGACGAACTAAGCAACATCTTCCTCAAGGCCGCGGACCAGAGTCTGTTCGAGCCCGTCAAAACCCTCGAGACTCTAGTATCGACGCTCGCCAGCTTCGAGACAACGGACCCGCGAGACACGATCTATGCTTTTCTCAACATTGCAAAAGATAGCTCCCCTAAGTCCGCCCTTAAGATCTCTACCACGACGATGGATATTCCACCACCCACGCCTCAGTACAGACACGACCTCCTAATGGTGTACACCGACTTTTTCCGCTACGTGGTTGCCAGCAGCCAGTCCCTGGACATCTTATGTCGCCAATGGGCCCTCCCCGAACGAAAGACCAAAGCCTTGATGTACGAAAGACTAGTGGAGCTCCCATCCTGGATTAAGACCGTGCCCGAGTCACCATACGGCAAGCAAGGGGAGGGCCTAAACGGGCGCAAGAACGGCGACAGCTTTGTCGGAACGCCCAACGCCAAATTCTACAACGCCTCCCGCGGCAAGTCCCCGGAGATCCGGTTCGGGATGGAGCCCTCGGTCCCAACGGAGTTGCCGACTTCACCTGTGACGAACGGCGGTCTCGCGCCGATAGATCTGACTGTGAAGACGACCCGACGAAAGGACAGCACGGCGTCGATCATGACGCAGGGCTCGCAGCCCCTTTCTCCCGTGGTGTCGCATTTCTCAGACGAGAGCGCGACATGGACGGCGAGGCGGCCGCCGAGCATCCGGATCGGGTCGCGGCCCGTGACGCCGGCCGAGGAGCGGCAGATGCTGAGCGAGAGGGACCCGTCCATCTACGTCAGGGGCTTCGTCCTGGGCACCGTGTCGTGGAAGACGGATCCGATCGCGGACGGGATCATCCCGCAACGAGCACTCCAAAGACTCGGGTGGCCGTACGACGAGGACGAGTACTTCGCCGTCCCGGATAAGGTCTGGCGTACGCTGGTCGCGGACCGGGGCCCGGATGGCAGGCCCCCGCCAAGCTGGTACCATAGAGCGTGTCTTCGGTGCCTGGTGCACGACACGCCGAACGGACATATAGCCACGAAAGGCATCCTCGAGCAGCACCCGTCCGGCATCATGTACGACTACATCAAGCGAGTGCAAGCCGTGACCTGGAACCGGGTAGTGCTGGAGGGCGTAGACGAGACGAACCGGCAGGGCGAGGCACTCGTCGGCATCGGGCCCCCCTCGACGGAAAAAGACGACCTGATCTGCATCATCTTCGGGTGCAGCGTTCCCTGCATCATCCGCCCTTGGATGTCCATCCCCAGCCAGGATACCAAGCGGCGCAAGCCTGGCGCGGCCGAAGAGTCTGATTACTACGAGTTTATTGGTGAAGCGTTCATCTATGGCAAGATGGATGGCCAGGCTATTGATGGCATTAGCTCGAATGACCTCCATGATAAGACGAGGGAGTTCCGCTTGCGGTGAGATCTCTTGCTTGGTGTATATATGATCTAAAGAGTTCCAACTGGATATTAACATCAATTTATCTTGTAATTTGAATGACTTGGCGGAGTCTAAAGCTGCACGCCTTCATATTTCTCTGTTCATTATCGTACTTAATAAATCAGCCCCTGAACTTGGTAAGTATAGGCAATAACTAACTAACTGAACCCCTTAAGAGTGCATCCGCGCCAGAGCAAGGAGTAATACACTATCGCAATCAGTTCATAACCATTATCTACTGCATCCTCTGGAACTAAGACGTGACAATAGAAAATATCGTGATTTTCGAAGAAGGCTGCGCAATAGCAGCGAACAAAATCCAGCATGGCCCAAGTTGAACAGCAGACAAATTTCTCCTAATCAGCGCATTTCTGACTCAGGTGGCTGATGAGAAACAGTCTCTCCAGGCGAGCCATGCCGGCCGTGGCCATTAGCAGAGAAGGACGGACAGGCGGCCATTGTGATATGTTTAAAAGTCAGGGCCAAACTATAAGTCAATAATAATACATATTTTATGCAAAGCTTTGGTAAGAATCGCCGTAACAAGTTGCATACAACGTACAACCCTGGCTTAGCAGATAAGTTACGGTCACAGAGGAGAGGAGGTGGGTTTTAAACTTTTTTTGTATTTTCTAATAGACGTGATAAAAGCTAACAGACTGAAAGACCACAAGGAGTATTGTAGGAAATTATCGTGAGCTCTGTGTAAGAGGTGAGCGAATGACTGACTATCGTAAGGAAAAAGCCTTAAACGACAACATGAAAACCACCAATAATCTTTCAAATGAGGGAAACAATAGCACACTCAACATCTCCTAGCTTGTTCACCACCATATCCCGTGTACCGTTGAAACGACGCTTGATTGATGATCAAATTGATGTCATCGAGAGTCGAGTAGTGTGATGAACCTGAAATAAATCAGGAAGCATCCATATCATGAGTATGACGGTAAGTTTAAAGTCCAAGGTTCCAACGCTGTTGAAGGTTAGTCTGTGTCGTGGCATATCTTGTCCATCATATTGGCCTTTGATGACTTACTGTGCTGAACTCGTTCTGGTGCAATGCTTGCATGTGAAGGCTGTACTCCAAAAAGTTCACAAATATATACCAGCTACTTCTATCATCCCAGTGCCTAGGCTTCCATCCACAGTGTAGACAAGTCCAGTCATTCTTCTCAAGCTCCTCTAGAAATTCCGTCAGATGCTGGACACCCCTGCTGTGAGTAGTCAGATGCTTCCTGAGACCAACCTCGGTCATGTATCCACGAGCGCCGATGTGTTCGCAACCGGCCACGCAGCAAGGAAAGGGCGTATCGTTGTGGACTCTTTTCAAGTGCTTGGTATAATCAGCCCGGCTTTTGAATGGTTGCTGTTCTTTTCGTTCTTGATACGACAAGTTGTCGTACTCTTGGCCGCGATGGAACTCGCATCTAGGATGATGACACACTGGTACTAGGTCGAAACGATTTGGGCAGAACTCTGGACGAATACTCTTAATCTTCTCGGTTGTGAGGCTGTGGTACTCCCTAAGGTGCTGAGTGAGATGGTCCGGCCGGCGGAAACTCTCTTTGCCGCGATGACGTCTGCACAAAGAGCAAGGGAATTTCCCTGCCTTCTTGCCTAGGGAATCACAATGGCGAAGTAGAGCATCGCAACGTGAGAAGCTCTTGCCGCATGAGCAAGCGACACCTTTGTGTTTTTCGCGCCAGCAATGTTCATCAAGTCCCCTCTTGTGAGAATATGATTTGTTGCATACTACACATGAAAGCGAGGTAACTGCTTGGGTCGGACGATGACCAAGTTCATCTTGCTTGTGATCTTCGGGGTCTAGATTGCGTGCAAAGTGAATGCTTGGCTCCCTGGAGTCGCTGCTGGTTTCCGTAGCCGAGGAAGAGTGGTTAAGCCCGAGTTGAGCAAATAGGGCATTGGCTAGCCCCGCCTCATTCATAAGCCTAGTTCATACCCAAGGTTAGGTACTACGAGCATGTGCATAAGGCGAAATAAGTTTTGGGTGACTTACGGGTTTGACCAAGCTTCAACTGGCTGCTCCACTTGAGTAAGAAGAGGTGAGGCTAAAAATAGGTTTATGTGGCGCTGAAAGCTGAATTGTACGCCCACCCTTTTTGTTAGCAAGCGGTAAAAAAAAAAAAAGGCCTCACGATTCCGCGGGATCTGCAGCGGCGTCAGGCAGAAACGAGGGGTCCAAGTCGGGGGCGTAGTTCTGCTCCTCCTGGCCAATCACCGGGATGTTGTCCAAGCTGCTGAAGTCGAAGGTGTACTCGCCGTTATCCGAGAAGGCGTCAAAGTCGAAGTACTCGAGGTAGTCTGACATCTTGGCAATGCGGTCTTGGTTGAAGCGGCGAGGGGTTTTTAGCGCTGGCTTGAGAGACACCACCAGTTCCTGGGCGTCAGTAGCTGAGCAAAGGAGAAGGTTGGGGACGTGGGAGAGTCCAGGTATTTCTCTCCAGGGCCAAGACAATGCCGCCGCTTTAAGAGAGCAATGCATGAGGTACGTGGAATAATAGGGTGGAAGTGCTCTCCATGGAGAAAGTCGGTGAGCCAGGGTTTAAGAAGAGGCAGGCTGCGAAATAGGGTGGAGGTACATATGAGGTGTATATGAGCAGCGTGTGAGGCTGCCTTAAAGGTGTGTTACACGACATGTACCATCGTAGTCGAAACCCTCACAAGGGTGCTTTCAAGGCTCCCGCATTGAGGTCTATCAGCATAGCCAAGTAGGTCATATGGAGGAGGCCAAACTCGTGGTGAATGCTGCATAATCTCTTAGCACAGGAATCCTGATGAAGTTGTCTGTGAAAGGTGTACGGTAAAAGAACTCACAGAATTAAAGGGTTTCAGAAGAGCGTACCGGAATGGATATCTGGAAAGAGACAGCTGGACGAACATAATTAGCGTCAGGGGAAGAAGACCTAGGGGCCGAACGACATCAAACCCAATACACACACTTGCATATCCCCAGCCACTCTACTGATCGCGCGCATACCAATACTATACAGACACGAACCCATTTGAATGCAAGCTCGCATGTCTTGAATGATATGCTACCCTACCTTAGGTACCTACCTACCTACCCAGGCGCCCTTCCGAGAACCCTCGGAGTCTTAGGCTGGTCCGTAACCTCTATTCCTACCGCCCACTCCGCACCCTCGCCTCCTGCGCATCCACAACCCCAGCCACAACCCCAAACCCCATACCCTTGCGCCCACGCCGCCGAGCCGCCGCCGCCGCCCCATCGCCATACTTTTCGTCAAACTTGCGAATCGCCGTAAGCGTCGCCGTATCCTCCGACACGCTAGCCCCGATCTCCCGAAGCGCCTTGTCGAAGTGGCGGCCCGCGAGGACCCTGTTTTTCTTCTCTTTCTCCCCCTTGTCCCCCTTCTCCTTCGTCTCTCCGCTGCCATTCTTTTCGCTCTCCTGCTGTAGAGATTGCTGCTGTGACTGTTGCTGCTGCTCCACCTCCGCCTCCAGCTCCTCCTTCACAGCCGCCATCGCCGCCGCCACACACACGTTCTTAAGGTCGGAGCCAGAGTACATCGGCGTGCGCCGAGCCAGATCCTCCAAATCCACAGTCTCCGGATCCAGCACCTCGTCCTTGAGGATGATGCGCAGGATAGCAGCGCGGTCGACCTCGAGCGGCAGGTCGATGAGCAGCTTGCGGGGCAAGCGGCGCAGCACCGCCTCATCCAGGTCGAACGGCCGGTTGGTCGCCACCATGATAAAGGCCTTGGTGTCGTCGAGGCCGTCCCACTCGCGCAGGAACTGGTTGATGGTCTCGCGGCGCGCGCCCACGTTGGAGCGTC
>JAOXNI010002061.1:0-10678 GCA_028566595.1 Hypoxylon subgilvum
TTCTGGTAGAGTATGGGACCTGCGGATCCAGAGAGATGGTCTCTCGAACCAAGACGTACAACCTTCGAGTCCTACCGGGCAAATGGTCAGTGACGTTGTCTCATTCGGAAGAGGGCGTGTGGCGGGTCATACCTTGTCTAAGTCGATGAAGAAGATGGTATGTCAGTGGAAGGGTATCTATGAGATACATACATAGCGCGCATCTTTGGCGCATGCGACGTCTAGAGAACCAGCGGCCATCTGAGCTTCCCAAGCTCTTCCATATCCTTGGGTGCGTTGCCGACTGCGCAAAGGATACTGAGCTCAATCGAGTTCTCATGTCCATGTCCGAAAACTCAGCCATGTCCTCGAAACAATACCACCTGCACATAAATCTTCCAAACTGGGAGCTCGCTATCATGCCGCTTTCGTTGCAGTTCCTTATCTGCATGCAGCAGGCTCGCTTCCGTGTGTCTTGCACACTCAGTCGCTGATCCTTCGTTTATGGCGGCGAGACCGCCTGCGAATCCATTTTCCACGGTCTCCTCAAAACAGTACCAACTCCCCGGTGGACATTTTCCGAAGAAGTCTAGGATATGATCTTGAGCTTGGTGTGTGTTAGCGGCGGCAGTGGCAATGTGGCCAAGAATGATTTCTTTTGGGCATGACTCCTCGTTATTCGACTTGGGATGATACATGCGTAGGAAAGAAGATAGATTTCCCACTACCTCCTCCCAAGGTGTGGGAGGCTCAACGTCATCTTCATCGCTTTCGTACTCGATTCGACGACGTTTGTTGGATCCGTCCAGTTGGTTCTGGCTCTCCGCCAGCTGCGTCCTCAGCTGTTGCTTCTTCTTCAACTGGTCCGCCTCAAGACAGCATCAAATACTTGTCAAATACTTGAAGCTTCATCTGCGGCGCCGTGGCCTGACCTTTTTCCTTATCTGATCCGACCGAACTAATCAGCCATGACATCCGCTCCCGCAGCTTTTTGGTCTGCTCCATCAGCTCATCCATCCTGTCAGCCATAGTAACGGAACTATGGGACGAGCATAACGGAAGGATTGGGATGGCGGGATGGTGATGACATAGACGATGAATAGAGGCCGGCGACACTGTTGTCAGAGCCATTGATGGGACTCGAGGTTGGTATCTGAAAGCCTGGTCTGCGTCCCCGTCGCACATCGAGGTTTCTCGTTGCCCTCTCGACCAGCAGTGGAGACTGCATCTGATATGTCTTCTCGTCGACGTCGGCAAGGCAATGCGTCTGCTGGAGATTAGTCAGATGGGTGGCGGACTGGAAGGGGAAGGGGATTGTGAGGAGTGTGAGTTGAGACGAGCACAGTCGGAAGAGGTCAGCATAGCGGATTGTTGGATTTACAAGCCAGTAGCCAGAACATGAACGCCGGCCTCTGCCAGACGGTATCCCACATCCGTCTGTTCTCCATAAGATTGTAGAAGCTAAGCTGCTTCTGTGGGTAGGCTACGCAGAACTTCTTAATGATAGTAGCGGGCCTTGGTCTGCTCTATCGCAGTAGATGGATTAGCCAAGTCTGCCCATATCATTGCTTCTAAAGGGTTGCCGTCAGAGCCGTCATCAAAGGAAACTGCATCTAATATGTCGGCTCGTCGACTTCGGGAAGGCAGCGCGTCTGCTGCAGATTAGTTAGATGGGAGGCAGACTGGAAGGGGAAGGGGATTGTGAAGAGTGTGAGTTAAGACGAGCACGGTCGGAAGAGGTCAGTATAGCGGATTGTTGGACTTACAAGCCAGTTGCCAAAACGCGTCGTTGACTCGCCAGTTCAAGTCTTCGGCTTCGAGGTCAACGCCACCTTCGTCATAGTACCGAGCATACTTGGCATCTATAGCTGCGCCGTAGCCGGCCCTCTGCATCAGGCGCTCCGTGCGCGACCTGTCCATCCTTGATACGGAGACGCGTATGATTTCGCTCCCGTCTATCCCCTCGGCCTTCTGGAAGGCGTCCAGAGCGTTGCGGAATTGGTCTATCCTGCTCTTCGTCCTCAGGATGCGTACGAAAGTCTCTATGCTTGTGTATGCCACAGGTGTGGCCTCGTCTTGGGTACGGGTATCCATCTTGATTGAACTTGTGAGATGTGTTGTGAATTGAGGACCTGGGTGAAGAAGAAGCAAGAAGTGGATAGAGGAAAGAACGGGCACTTTCAGCCTCCCGGTTGCAACGATAGCCCACCACCGAGCTACATGCTGTCCTTTTCGAAGCATCCCTTGTTCGTAATTCCATCGACCATGTCGCTATCTATTATAGCGTTGTAGATGGTCTCGTATGTCTCCCCATTGTCCAATAATGTGACAATTCGCGCGACAGGGTCTGGCATCACCGGTAGTTCCGCTGACTATTTTGGAGAAGGTAATTAGCTCGTCTCCATCATCTCTATCTGGCTGCCTACAATCTTGTCTCTGAAGGAAGGGGGCGGGGAACTTACAGTGTCTTCCTCAAAGAGCTCGTCGATGATATGCACGTCTAGCGCGCAAGGCAAGTGTATCTCCATAGGGCCACAGTGCTGCAGGTAAGGCGAAAGCCTACCCACGAGACTGATGTGTATGGCCTCTCTTTCTTTTTGAGGCGCCGACGGGCGCTCGGACGGCATCCCGCCTTCCGGCATGAAGTGGGCAATTCTAGCCAGCACTTCTCCCGTATTCTTCCTCTTGTCATGCTCTTTCTCGGAGTTCTTCATGAACGCCTCGAGATACTTAGCCGAGTACGGCACGCCATACTTTGGCGGCCTCGGCCATTTCAACTGTCCCTCCTTCTCTGCTATTAATGTAGGTGAGTATGAGACGAGCATAGCTGGAAAAGGTTGGGATGGATTCTAGACTTACAGACAAGCTGCCAAAATGTATTGTCGACTTCCCAGTTTAGGTAGTCGGCAGATACAAAGGGCATAATGCTTTGTTTAAGCATCTTATTGATGTGGCTCAACTCTATCGTGGCCACACGGTCCCAGAGACTTCCGTCAAAAACTCTGGCCTTCGCTACGACAGTGAATATATCTTCACGTCGTTCATACTCCTTGGCCGTCAGGCCCTCACGTCGGGATTCGTCTGTGTTAGACATGGTTTAGTCGAGGAAAAGTCGAGGAAATTGGTTGTGGATGTGTGAAGGTCGAAAGATTGTAGACGGGAGAAATTGTCCCTTCTCTTCTCCAGATCCAGGTTCTCATCATGGCGGGCAATTTTTCGTTTCAATTTCTCCCTCACTTGCTGTCGACGGTCTGGTGCGGCGCTATCGTCCATTACTCGCTCGAATAGGTCCTCTGCCTCCTGCAGTAATCGACCAGGGAGCTGGGAATCATCGAAGTCCATGTTTGTCAAATAGTCTGATTCTTGGTTATGTTCATGTGAGTACGGGAGTGGGAACGAATGCTTAAAGACTATGGCGATGAGAGGTGTAGAAGAGGACGAGTGTCGGGAGGTTTTGTATGTGAATGAGATAAGTATGGGACATTAGACTTACAGACCAGCTGCCAAGATGTATGGGTCAACTCGCCAATTCAGGTAGTCGGCTGACACGAAGGACATAATGCCCGGTTCATCTGTAAATGGCGATGATGTTGAGTCCTGTGAATTGATGTTTTGATGTTGCTGATAATAATTGATTGCGGTTGGAAAAGAGGTTGATCAAGTTGAGAAAAGGGTCAAGCTGGATAGCGACCTGGATGATGATAGGATTTTATATATAGAGTATGGCTTGGGTTCCATCGTGTAGCCTGGGAATGGGGTGATGGCAGATGGCACAGCTTCGTTGTCTGCTGCGTTGGTAGAAAATGATGAATTACAAGAATGGAATTGTGTTGTCTGTGTCCGTAAATTGCAGAGTTATGGGAATTGAGATGGGTGATGAGAGAGTCAGGACAAGTGAGTCAGACAAACCGAATGGAATAACAAAGTTGTAATTTTGGAGCAAACCAGCAAACTGTGAGGCAAACCTTAAGCATCAATGTTATGGCTTTGCTTCGCGTATTTGTGAAGCAGCTATTCCAAACTCTGTAGGCTGTGGGATACTACATGTACTTGGTACTGACAGGAGCCCAATTAAGGTGGTACCTTACATTAGGTATAAACCTTATGTACTGGAGTACATGAAGGTGGTGAATGAGAAGGTTGAATACCTACATGTACATGTTGGGTAAGGCACTCTATTGCAGTTGATTAAGGTACATGTACGGTACTAAGTTACGTACGGTTACTTTGGTTAGTACTAACTCGAGCGAAGCGAGGACCTCCCCGGAGGGGCCTCCGGAGGACCGCCGGAGGCATACCAAATTACTAACGGGACGAAGACCTTGAGTAGTCTCAGCCGCTACTTGCCATCATCATGTTCTGGCGGACACTGCCGAGGCACCGAAACCTATCAAAGATTACCTGCGAAGCCGAGCCCCTTTCAATTCTATCTTGACAGCTTCCGCTAATGGGTGTGTTTCCGTCTACCGATAACCTGAACATCTTGGAGGTTCTCGTAGGCCGTTTCGAGAAGCCTCTTTATATCGAGTTGACTCACCCTGGTATCTTGCACAAATCTCCAGGTAGATGCTTAGTGCTTTTGAGATGTCTAGGCCTACGTTGTTACCATGAGTGAGGTAATGTATACGTACGAGGAATTATGGCGGCCGAAGGCGTTTTAGATCATATCGAGGGGTGTTGTAGGTAGTACGAGACTTCGATGGGCCCGGCAGCGTCTTGTTTGAGACGTGGAGACCTGGTCTAGGATGATGAAAGACCTTTAGTTGATCAAAACCCCTTTGGCACCGAGTCGGATGCCTCTATAAGAGACTGGAAAGAATATCACCTTGGAACCGGGTCTGTCTCCTGAGGCTTTGGTTGCGCGTACTGTTTAGCTTCGAAGTACACTACACACTCTCTCTTTCTTTTTACATCTTCATTTGGCACATTCTGCGACTCCCTCTTCAATCTAGTATTGGTCGCGATCCTTAGTCAGTCGAATATCAACTACGTGTATTAGCTCGAACATCGCGAGAAGCTAAGTCGTAAGCGGTGGGCCAACCCAGTAATGATTACCGTGCAGGTGACCACGCAGCTTACCTCGCAGTTTACCTCGCAGCTTACCTCGCAGCCCATCTCGCAGCTCATCTCGCAGCTCATCTCGCAAAAGAGTAATACCAGAGTAATGCCATGAGTTACAATGTATACCCGAGGAGTAATTCCTGTGGGTATAAAAGTGCGCCTCTCGCCTTCATGGTCTAGTCGGAATTCGGTCGCGATCCAATCGTTTTTGACAATCGGATAAGCAGTCCCGCCTAAACCCTCTACTTGCTACGAGGTCTTGCCATGTCTCCCACTGTGGTGCTCATCACCGGTACTACTCGAGGAATTGGAAAGGGTCTCCTCGAGCTCTATCTAGCAAAGCCAAACCATGTCGTTATTTCGGCCAACCGTGACCCTGACCTTCCGGCGTCCAGAGCCCTCCTGAACTTGACCACGGCCGACAATACTACGCACATCCTGGTCAAGATCGATGCAGCTGATCCCAATGATCCCGCAAACGCCGTGGAGAAGCTTTGGTCTTTGGGTATCGACCATGTCGATATCGTTATCGCGAATGCTGGCATTGGCCTGTCTTGGCCCAAGGTATCCGAGGTCGAGACTGACGAGATCCAGAAGCACATCGAGGTCAATGTCTACGGATTCCTCCGACTCTACCAGGCTTTTCTACCGGTCTTGAAGAGGTCCGAGAAGCCTACATGGGTTACTATCGGTTCCTGCGCGGCATGGCTTACGGTACGTCGGCGACGGTGTGGCTCCTTTATCTCCATCGAAGACCTACTGACGTTTTCATATAGTGAGTGATCAGATGACGTACCCGTGTGGGCGATGGCGACTAAGTGATGATACCAGAGACATGATCCCGATGCAAAACGCTGCCTATGCTCCGACGAAGCTCGTCGTGCACTGGTACACCAAAGCTATCCACATCGAAGAACCTTTGATTTGCGCGTTCCCTATCGACCCGGGGTAAGTTGAAAGCGCCCTATCGGTATTCGAGGACGCGATGCTAAAGTGGTGATAGCTGGGCTCAGACAGACCTCGGTAACCGCGGCGCTGAAGCGTTTGGGTTGAAGGAGGCGACCGTACCAGTGTCGGCAAGTGCTGCTGGAATCGTCAAGGTCATCGATGCCGCCGAGAGGGAGACACATGGCGGCAAGATGTGGGCATATGATGGGAGACAGGTACCTTGGTAAAGACAAATCGCCTGCGGGGAGGGTCCTGCGTAACTGGTCGTGGCGCTATCTTCTCGGGGAACATGCTAAAAATTGCCTATCAGCAGTTTGGTTGTGAAATTGATGCTGCTGGAGGCGTTCTGGCAGACCTCGATACCGAGCATGGGTTTCCAGAAGGGACTGTGTTCATTAGGTATCCATCTGAGAATGATAGTTAGCGCACGCCAGAATGTGGTAGAACGTAGAGGGTTCCAACAATCAAGACCACCGCCCTAATCATCAAAAGTAGACCCAGATCCCGTGTCGTTTACTTGCTCAGTTTGTTACCTCTTCTTTGGCACCGACATCTAGTTCCCTTTTCTTGCGGTCAAGGCAGAAGCCAGGTATCAGGTATATAGGAGCATATCTTTAAGGAATCGCTTATGAGTTCCTACTTCGTTTCGTGCGACCGAAAATGACGCTTAAAGCTTTGTGGACTTTGAGTCCATGGTTGCTCGTCTTGCGTAGACTGAGCCACTTCGTTTCCGACCCGATCGGAGAAGGATTTCATCCCCTCGATGAGGATGCCACTGATGTGAAGCAATGATAGCAATCGAGGTCGCACTGATTTGTCCTCGAAATATTGAACGTGAAAATACACGTCTAGGAGGTAGGTAGGTACTCAGCCAGAAACGTTAGTCCGACTAGACCTGTGGCTTAATCAAGCAATGTTCGGTGGAGTAACGCAGCAGGTTCTGTATTCAACTTGAGGCGCCGGTCATGTCTGGTGGACAACTGTCAGAAAATCTTGACGCAGTTCCTTTCTCTGTCAACCAACAAGCAAACCGACGAATATGGCGTCTCGCTCTTGATTGGCCGCGGCTGATTCTTAATTTCTAACAAAGATTCGGAAACGGGTCAACCCTAAAGCGTTTTTGATCGGTATCAAGGTCAACAGCGTGTAGTTTCAAGACGGCGGGCTCTCCACTGACTGCCAAGACCTGTGCTTCGAGCTCGTGAATCACGGCTTTGACTTTATCGAGCTGTCAGATAGTACATACCAGGAGATAGCCTTCAGCCACAGGGGAGAATCTACCAGGAAGCGGGAGGCCTTCCTCCTGAAACTCGCGAGCATGGTCATCGTCCCTCGGCTGAAGAGAAGCAGGGCCTACTTCACGGGCTGTTTTCGTACTGCCGGGGCGATGATACGTGCTCTCGAGATGGTGCGCGGCGTCGAGCTAGGATGACCGATCTGTCACGAGTTCAACTTCCCCAAGAAGATACTAGAAAGGAAGGCGAGTTGCCATCTCGTACGGCATCAACAAGCAGGACTACGATGTCACGAGACCGTTACGGGAACCCAGTGAGTCATGCAACCGAGCATCCATGCCCCTGATTCGTGTCTCGTATAACTATTTCCTCCTTTCGTAAAAGGATTGGCCCGCGCATCGTTGATGTGGTGGCATTAGAATGCGATTTCGCGGCCAGGGCAAGGATCCCTCAACTTTGGCCAACAAAGGAACCAAGACGTGTTCATAGAGCCAATGCGGCGGTGGGGTCAGATGAGCGAGAACGAAGACAATTGCAAGTTTGGGTTCGTCGATATCGGACAGGCAGAATTAGAACCGCACATACTCCATATGCCTCTTCGTAAGGTACCTATCTATCCGATGTGGCCGGTATCGATGATTGTCCCTCGTACACCTGGTGTATATCCGAGATTGCAGCTTTCTCGGATGACTAGAATAGGACCTCGGAGGACTTCTGCTCTTCTGGTTAGTACGATGGCTGCCGAGCGATGCGATAGGCACCATCTCAAATTTGATATGATTCCGGCCTAGTTGTAGAAGGATTTAGTCTGCCATCAAATACACTCTCGCTGATAGACATCTTGGGGCCGTGAGAGGCTTCTACGTATGTCGATCGACCTACTGAAGAGCACCAGGTAAGCGTGGATTCAAAGTTTCGATTTTTCATCTACCTAGGTATATAGAGGTGAATGTGATCGCCCTACGATCTACGCGATGTCGCCAAGCATCGTCTCGAGGGCTGGTCTTTTCCGCCACTCAGGGAGACCGGTCCCTGGGATTAGCTTAGGAAAACGGCATCTTGCCGCGAGCGTCTTTGGCGGTCACACTGACCATACCTCTTTCTTCAACCTCACGGAGAATATTCGTGACACGTGTGACACCCAGCTATTTCTCGCGCTGCTGGCCCCAGCCAATTCGGCTGGATTCTCTTTCGTTCCAAGGGGATTTCCCGGTCCTAACTCTGGTATTGGCCCGTGGGTGTCCAACTCTGCTCCTAGATGTTTGCACGGGCCCTGCGCGGTGTTCCGTTGAGGGAGAATCCCGCTGCTCCGTCCGCTGAGAAGTCGCCTGATCCGGGCCACCATCGGTATGGGTATAAAGGCCTCGATCTCCCCGGCTCGATACCTGCGATATCGGCGAACAGCTGCCACGGCCAGAAATCCCAGTATCATAGTTATCAGGATCCCGGACAGTGCCATAGCTGCCGTGCTAGTACTCGAGGCGACGTTGGCGGAGCTTCCCGCAGTTCCAGTAGAAGTTTCAACGTTTCCGCCACTTGCGCTGGGCGTACCAGCTAATCCAACAGAAGTCTGCGAGTTCGGCTGATCGGATAAAGGCGACGGTAGGCTCTCCGAAGTATTCGCAGCCGTCGTGGTCCCAGAGACAGGGCTGTTGTCTGCAGAGTGTTCTCCGAACCCGGTCTCGGTTGCGGTATTTGTCGCCGATGAGCTGGAAGATGTCTGAGGTACTTCCAACGGCGTGAGCGTGAGGAGCCGCATACTCGTGCTCGTGCTCGGTTTCACCGTGCTGGTTGCCGGTATAGTGGGACTTGAAGATATGATGACTTGAGCTGTGTTGAGTGGGAAGCGTAAGGAGGAAGTTAAAGTCGCGGTTGGTTCTGCAGCCGGCGATGGCGCAGGGGTCATCGGATCCGTGGCAAGAAGGCTCAGGTCGTGTTCCTGCCACCTAATCTGTATCGCTGGTCCTACGGTGACAGACGCACCCTTTCCTGATGCTGTGCGCGAATATCCCCAGACGCCTCCGCGAAAGTCGGTGGTATCGGAGGTGCAGGTGAAGCCGCTACATATTCAACCACCGGGTGAGTCGATCTGTTAAAATTCGGGGTGTTCTTGATGCTCGGGCTCACCTCGGCACGCAGTACATCGCGGTCTCGCCAGCTGTTATCGGGGGAAATCCTTGGTCGCTCGGTCTACTGCCGACGGTGCATCCAGCGGAGAAGCCGCTCGGGCAGATAGCAGGTGAGTAGAAGGCAAATCCTTGGCTGGCCAGGTAGTTTGCCCATCCCGGAGGATCGCACGAGGCAGGCCCTGTTGTGGGAAACGGTGGAAACTGCGATGGCACTTTCGTGGTGGTGAGCAGCCACGTAATCGGACATGGTGGCGTGAACACTGCCGTGAGTTGGGAGAGATCGTTAACAAACACTGCGCGCCGTTGAGCGGCCGCGTTTGTCGATGCCATCGTCGAGGTCTTCTGAGAGGATAGGAGGGAGAAGCCTTTGCATGCAGGCTGGCGGAAGATTACCTATTCCCCTCGTCCGTCAGCAAACGGGAGGAGGGGGGGCGAGCTGTTAGCAGAGTATCTAGTTTGCACATGGAAAGGCGCATATTGGACACCGTGGATCGTGGAAAGGGCTGCCGCGGATGCGCGGTCCACAGGTTGCCTTAATATCGTGCGGCTGGCACGTCCACTCTCGTAAGCGACATGGCAAGTGGCCCGCGGTTCAGGCCGCGAGCTTCATATGCGCGTCATTCAGGGTCGAGCGACCATGCTCCTGGTTGGTCCATGGTGCCAACGTTCGAAGTGTTGGTGGTCCGACGGTTTGGGCAGCTTGAGGAAGGGTTGCCTAAAACACCATCAAAACGTCTTGCTGCCCCGCTTCTGACACCTGGAACCCCCCCTGCATATTCATCTCGAGTTTCACCTCTCAGTCTTGACGCCGCATCAGCTCTCTCTCTCTCTATCGTTCATGGAGCTAGGCACCGGGGTTGCCGGTAATTTATTCCGCTTTCGAGACTGTCAGAGCCTGATCTAGCTTCGCAGTAAGCTCGGCAGCAGTATCAGAAACCAGACTTGCTGGAAAGCTGGAAACAGGATACTGCCTCGCATTTCGCCTTGGATAGAGTAGCTGAATACGGGGCTTCGTGACTGTCAGCTCTTCTGGATGCTCAAAGACGTACGTACGCTTTTGAGGTACTTTGGGGACTGGCACGCGACGCGCTTGAGGATCTACGTTGTAGCCTGGCTCTCGTTTCCTACCTATCACAGAGTGACGGTTCATAGGCAAATCGGGAGACCTACGCGCAGAATTCCGTTCCCACCTTTGCATCTGTGCGTTACAGACCCAGAGGCTACTGTAGCTTCATATAATTGCTACGGGCGAGTACCTAGGAGAGCCCAAATCCCCCCCTGTAGATCATCTCAAAAACGTACCGAATTGAGCGACGCCAAGACAAG
>JAOXNI010002072.1:0-10676 GCA_028566595.1 Hypoxylon subgilvum
AGGATACCAGAGGAACAAGTGCCTCCAGGACTCAGGTTTCCATCCTTGTTCCGTGGGGATGGTGTCCGTGGACATAGGTAGCATGTTTTTGATGAACCCTGGTACTATGCGTGATCTGGGTGGTAGGAAAAGTCAGGCTGTCAGCTCTGGCGTGCCTGCTAGGACACAGTCACAACAGTGTACCACCAGAAGAAACATAACGAGCGAACTGCTTGCTTAAACCTCCAAGGCCAGTCGAGGGCAGTTTAGAGCAGTAGCCCCAGAGGCAGTCCTAGCGCGGGAGATTGACGGATGCCTTATCGTTATCACGAAAATCGTGCGGGGAAGTGCGCAGACTGCAACTGCGTTGTCTCATGACTTTCCAATGACTCCATCCCGCTGAAGCCGTGCGACCATGACTCGCCCTGCATGACCCGAATACCTTCTGTATTCGACTCCAACCCGTTCGTCTTTCTCACTTCACTCTCACATATGCAGCCGTGACAACTTGGGTTACGTGGCCGTCACCTGTCGGAGCCCTTAGTGCATCTCCCACACTCACCTCGCCATGCCTGATCCGCGTGCCCCTCCACCTCCAGGCTCTCGGGCCATCAAGATTCCCCTTCACGCTCAGAGCCGGGCAGACTACACGCCCATCAGCAGACGCCGCCGCAGTGAAAGACACTCTAAAAACGCCGATCGAGAAGAGTCCTCAGATGCAGGAGCATCCTCCTTGGGCTCCGACCAAGAATCGGCCTGGTCCTACAACTCGGCCTCGAGGCAGGCGACCAATGCTTTTTCCCCAGTGACATCCCCAGATGCTCAACTCCCATCAGTGTCGACGCCGACGAACAGCATGAGTCCCTCACAACGGAAGGACAAACAAAAAGCCGACTTTGCTCCACCGAGCAACATGCCCACCCTGTTCGACCCTTCGTCCTCTCCTCTCAGTCCCTCAATGCTGGCATCCAGTTCGTACAAGTCCATCAACCTCAACTCACTTCATGATGACTCCGACGAACCTCCCCGGCTCATCACCTACACTAAGCATGGTCAAGGATTCACGTGGAATGACGAGCTGTTCCTGCCCAGCTACATGCTAGGCCGCTACGGAGAACGAGGAAGAAAGAAGCAATATGATGGTGACTTTGGTGATGAAGACCATTGTCCCGTGGCCGAGATATTCGTTACAGACGAAGAGGCCCAAGCCATGATGCCCTGAACACCACCACATACAATGATATTCTGGCAAGACGGTGAGGAATCGATACATTCGGCGGGCAACCGAGAAATATGGCGCTTTAGACGGCTGCTTGAGGGAGTCCAAATGGTTTCTGGAGTTGAAGGATGGAGTGGAGTATGAAATTCTATGCGAATTGGTGGGCAGGACGGAATACCGGGTAGTCACCTTTCAACGGGGCAGTGAGCCCGTCACTTTGGGAGTTTTGGATACTCGGAGTCAATGGACTGGGCCGGTCTTGATCAATATGGCAAAGGTCAGCCGTGAGTCAACACGGCTTTCAAGGGAGCATGGTATGGTGCCTAGGGAGTTACAGCAGTGTTCATTGCTCCACCGGCTCTTTGCTCTATGGCAGTACCTATTCGACTGTCGACAGTGAACACGTAGCCACATTTCCACTCTTGTTGCTCTCAGCAGTAGATTAGCCTTTGCAGCTGAACTGCCTCGTTGTTTCATGTTCGCACAAACGACAAAGGGCTTCAGGTTGAGGTCGTCCAACTGCGACATCTGGCGAGTCTGAGACGGGGAAGCCTCAATCGATGCGCAGAATGTCCTTCACCGACCTCATGGCGCTGGCCAACTCCTCGTCAAAGTACGTCCTACCCACCAACTGAAGGGCAACCGGAGCGTCCTTGTACTTTGACGGGTCGTACAGATCGTGGAAATACTTGTCCTCGTCGCTGACTGGCAGGTAGCCTTGATTCTTGAGATCCTTCTGTAGGTCCACCTGTCCCGCCCGAAAGACGATGCTAGGATAGTCAAGCAAATTCCACTGCGCAGTATAGGCCCATGACCGGGCGGTTTGCACAGGCAGGCTCGCTCCGATCATGGCAGGACACAGTATGAAGTCGACCCCAGCTTCGTTCAGAGCTGCAAGGTACTCTTTCTTATACCGGTCGCGTTGAACCACAAGCCTCAGATTCTCCGTGACGGTTCGATCTTTTGCATGTGGGTTGTCCATCAGGATCCAGCGGGTAAGAGGCTGTAACGGCTCACTGCTGACGTCCAGAAGGTGTCTGTCCAGTACCCCGTTATCGGCCCAGTACAAGCTCGATATGATCATCCAGCATCGATCGTGCTGGTACGGCTTCCATTCCTTTAGCCTCACGCCAGCATCTTGAAGATTAGCCACCGTTTCCCCGAGGACCCGTCTGATGGGCGGATGAGGCTGGATGATCCCATCTGAGTACATCACGCCAATTGTGAAGGTTGACTTTGGTAAATCGACCTCGCCACGCCACGGCATGCGCAAGCAATAAGGATCGAGATTCCACGGCTGCGCATCCTCCATGGTGCGTAAGAGAAGCTCACAGTCCTCGAGAGAGCACGCTATAGGCCCCAACGAGCACAGGATCTGTTCAGCCCCGGCATTGTTCCCGTGGATGCCATCGTATGGCATGCGTCGAGCGGAGGGTCGAAACCCCCAGACTCCGTTGCACGCAGCAGGGACACGGATGGAGCCCCCTATATCAGTTCCTGGTGGCCATGTCAGCTCAGCACAGAAGGTGATGAAAGGCAAGAACATACCTAGGCCCAACAGACTGCCTCGCATGGCGATAAGTGCACCTTCGCCACCTGAGCTTCCGCCTGCCATGAGGCCTCTGTTCCATGGACTCACCGTAGTCCCCCAGAGTTGACTCGTCGTATCTACACTCATCATCATCTGCGGCTGCGTGGTACGCACATGGAAAATGGCGCCCATCTTCCTCAACATCACGAGACAATCTGCGTCGCGGTCCGCCAATAGATCCATCAGCGCCGTGAACCCCTGCGAGCTGATCTTGCCTTTCATGGCGATATGGTCTTTTACGCTGATCGGTAGGCCGTGCAAGGGCCCGACGGGTGTGCCATGCTCCGCGAAATGGTCATCTAGTTCTGTTGCGCGAGCCAGTGCCTCGTCGGGCAGGAACTCAGTGACGCAGTTGACGAGTTTCTGAGCCAGCGTGGCTCGACGAAGGAATGCCTTTGTGACTTCGACAGCTGTCAGTCTCCCTGTTGACAAAGCGGCAACTAGAGCCGTCGCAGTATAAGCCTCGGTGATCTCGAGTTCGCGCTGTGTCAGAACCTGCTTCGGCACGTGGAGCACGTAATGGCCTAGATTCGAGGGAAGCTCTTCATCTCTGATGTAGTTAGGGACTCTCTCCAGCGAAGTCTGGCGCAGTTTCTGCGCCTTCTCCACGCCAACTTGCCACGAGGTGATCACCATGGCGGTCGTGCTAGGGATTGGAAGGTGTTGAGGATATCACGTCCAAGACGCACATACACCACCAGACCTCTAGTTGTCATTGACGATCCAGGGTTCGGTCCAGTGTGGCAGCATCATACGAGTCAACGCCAGCCATTCACGATGTGGCTGCAGGAGAGGTGGCGGGAATCCAGGCGAGTCATTTGCGTCTGGAGATGTAGATACAGAACTTTGGCGAGCTCAACAAAAGACGTGTTCGATATTGCCTCGACGTGGAAGGAGTACCGCCTTAAGCGCTGTTGCTGGCCTCGGTCGTTGCTGTTGGACAGGTCTGCAGCCAATCCTTGCCGCAACAAGGTCTAGTCCGGCATGTTTGCATCCTTTTCGCCAATGCACCTCGATATATCGGGCACCTTGGTCCGCAACGACCGCGAATGAGCACTCGACGCAATGGCGGAAACCGAGGTCCGAGCCGAGGAGGGTGAATTCAACATCACGAAGGAGCTGTCATGGGTCGAATTGACAGAGGTCTTCCGCCATGGTTCTCATCACATCAGCGGTCGATTGAAATAGCACTTCAAGCGCCCGCCTTTGAGTTTGCACGGCTTCAACCTAAATGTCTATGCTTGCTGCAGCAAAGATACTGGGAAACAGAGAAATTCCACCTCCATCGGGTGGCTGAGGCTGAGAGAAGCCGTTGAGGGACAACATCAACAGGGAACTCGAACGGGTGAGACAGGTGGGACAGCAACAACGAGGCTTCGGCAGGAGATAGAACAGGGTGGATATTGTGTTCGCTCGGAAACCAGAGATCGACTTAGTCATTTACCGAACAAGTCGTGGACGGACTCAAGTCAGAGCAACCATGTCCGACTCCGTCCCGGTCCCTGGCACAGTCCATCTCGTCGACGTCGACCAGACTCTCCGCGCCCTCCGTCACGGCCAAGGACAGAAAGACATCATCCTCGTGCCCCAGCCGAGCAACAACCCCGAGGACCCGCTCAACTGGAGCCGCAACCGCAAACTGCTGAGCACAGCCTGCCAACTGGCCTACACCTTCTTCAGCGGCCTATGCTCAAGCTGTCTGCCGCCGGCGTACCTGCTCGTCGTCAACGACACGGGCATCCCGCTGGCCAACCTGAACACCGGAGCCGGGTTGATGTTCTTGTTTATGGGCTGGACCAATGTCATTCTGCAGCCGGTGGCACTGAACTGGGGTCGTCGGCCGGTCCTGCTGTTCTCCCTTATCGCAACAGCGTTCATTTGTCTGTGGTCAGCGTACGTCAAGTCCACGGGCGAGTGGTATGCGAATCGCATCATCATGGTACGCTGAACACGGCACCTCTGTGGGTTTCCACCGTTGTGACTGACATGTATATCGTGCAGGGTATGGTCCTCGCCCCGTGTGAGACTCTGGTGGAGATAACGTTCTTTGACACGCAATTCTCGCACCAACGTGGCTTTTACCTCGCGTTGTATGCCTGGACCTTGTGGTGCAATCCGGTAAGTAGCCCGTCCACTCAATCACAGGTAGTCTCTTTTTCTCTGGACAAGCAACCATAACATCGCATGGCTGAATATACACAGTTCCTAGGTCCAATACCAGCTGGATTCGTAGCCGATCGCTACGGCTGGCAGTGGATCCAATACATTGTGACGATCCTCGCGTGCGCATGTTTCGTCATTCTGTTCATTTACTTCGAGGAGACCATGTTTTACCGGCCACAACTGCAGGAGGAGTTCATTGACGCAACGAGAACGTTTGAGATCGCGGTCCTTTGCGAGTCCGCAGGGACAAGGGCAACTCCCGTCGTCAAGTCCGAAGAACCCTGGAATGAACCATCTGCGGACGCAGACGTAGACGAGAAAGGGCAGCCGAAGATCCTCACACAATCTGCCTTCAGGGCCAATGGTACTGCGCCGGCCGAAGTGCACTCGACCAAGACGCGCCTGCAGAAGATGAGGCTTTGGGGTCTGCGCGATCCGGCGCAACCGAACACGTTCCTCTCCGGGCTCGTGATGCCGTTCCTCATGGCGCAATTTCCCTGCACGATCTTCGCGGGCCTCCTGGTCGGCGGGTCTCTTTCGTGGTTCAACGTCGTCAACGGCACGGTCGCCTTGATCCTGGGTAACGAGCCGTACAATTTCGACGCGCACATGCTGGGCGTCGTGTATGTCGCTTGCGTGGTGAGTCAATCTTGCTTCAGGTCCATTCCATTTTGATCCATGGGTTTAAAACGCGCTCCATATGGCAGCGTTCAACCCGTTTCTAATGTGCTGTCGCCTGCGTTCCAGATTGGCGTCACGTTCGGCTGCTTCTTCGCCGGCTGGCTGAGTGATCAGCTATGCACGCGGCTTGCACGGCGGAACAAGGGTGTCCGCGAGCCCGAGCATCGGCTTTGGATGGCGGTCATTCCGCTGATCGTGCATCCGGCCGGTTGTATCTTGTATGGCGTTGGCGCGGCGCATCGCATCCACTGGTTCGGCATTGCCTTTGGGCTGGCCATGATCGCAGTGTGTCTTCCTATGGGCGCGAACGTGGCGTTCAACTATATCCTGGACACGTACAAGGAGCTGGGTGGCGAGGCCGTGGTCAGTGCCATCCTCTGGAGGAATAGTATGGGTGAGTTGAGTTCATGTCTGGGCTCTGGTGCTTGGTCGTGCCTGTGGAGGCTGAAGCCGATCTTGCTGATTGATGTCGTGTCACAGGATTTGGCTTCGCGTATGCAGTGGTGCCTATGATCAACACGCTTGGTTTGCAAGATACTTTTGTCCTACTCGCTTTCCTCGGCATGGCGTTCTGGGCCACTTGTTTTTTCATGATCGGGTATGGCAAGCGTATACGTGCTGCCGGGGCTCGTCGATACTGGAAGATGGTGCAGGACCGGGGTGCTGTCATTCATTGACTTGTCGATACCGCCTGAATGGATTGATTTATGCCGTTGATGTCGCGATTTGAGGTCTTGATCCTGCTAGACTCAGCTTGACAAAAGTATGAAAGGGCGATTTTGAGCCTGCCCATCAAAACTGGAGGAACGTGAGCAATATAAAGTACTCGATTCAGTTGTCATACTCGTATTCTGGCGGCGACAGAGTGCGGTACACTGGAGGGAAGTCGCGGCTTCAGGATGGATCACAGTATCCTATCTTGTCGAAAGGGTTCGCTGGGCAATTTCTGTTGGACTCTTCATCCGCCATTTTCTCCGGCGCCCGTCGTATGCACGTACTTCCTTGAATGTGGAAACTGGGCTGTCGAGCCGGAAACAATCGGATCTCAAAAGGCTTCTGAATGTATCCTCGACGATGATGTTCCGGACGGAATGCCACCCGACTTCCTTTCTAGACCAATACTAGTTCATCACAATCCTTCCCCGCCGTGAGAATGGTCTCCTTGTTTACCATGGTGAGAAATCGCCGTGCTATCTCCTGCTTCCCATGACCTTTGCACCATGCTTTTTGATGACCTCTTCCATCTTGCGTCTGACCTGCTTGCAACCATCCACCCCTATGGCTAGGAGGCTTTCGATGGTGCTGTTTGCTCCCCCAACCTGACAGCGTGATTCCATCATCAGCACCGACACCTTGTCTTCCGAGCCTAAGTGACCGGAGACAGTCGCGACAGACATGAAGGGCAGCTCTTGCTCCTCGGCATTGTTGAGGTCTAAAACTGGTTCCGGTTTCGCAGACATGTCGTCCGTAGGCATGATGATCCCACTCGAGATGGCGGCCAGAATGGATGGCATGGGAATCCCTGCGTCCACGAGAGCGAGACTTGCTGCGTTGAGACATGCAACCAACAGAGCACCGTCATTGCTAAGGACATGGAGGGATATCGAGATGCTAGATCGTGGATAAAGGTGCGTGAAGAGGTGGCTCTGGAATGCATTGGAAATGGTGGTCTGCATTTCTTGGACCCGTCTATCATTGCGATTCCGTCGTCGTCGATCCATCTGGGCAAATGGCGCAACGTTCAGCTCTGTCTCAATGATAGCATTGTTGTTGTCTCGCTGGCCACGGCTAAAGAAGTCATTAGTGAGGAGCAGGAGTGGCTAGGAGCAAATCAATGCGTGCATACCCTTCTCTAGGACCGGTCACGGTACACAGCACCATTGTGTTGCCCATGGTCAGCAAGCTACTGCCATCACTGGACGGTTGCGTTGAGATTGATGCCGTAATTCGGCGTAGTTCATTCCATCGTCTACCATCTTGTCGAAGCAGTGTTTGAGAATAGGTGGACAGGGTATCGAGGGGCATGTCTTGACGATGCTGCAAGGCGGTCCGTTAAGTGTTGCGAAAGACTGCCTTTAGCCGCTGACCATGCTTGTCAACTTTTTCGTCCCTTGAGATCGAGTAAATTGCGAGATGAATATTGGCAAAAATTATCTGAAGTTCCAAAGCAGTGAATTCCAGTTTGAATTCACGTGCAAGCGCGGAAGTCTCGCGACGTCATGCATGACTGCCCGCGTTTCGCTTCTGGTCTCGCAACAGCGATTTCGCTTCTTGGTCAACAACTGTGCCGGCACCTTCGCCGATGTCGTACACTGTGCCTGTCAGATGCCGCCATTATGGTGTTTACAGACAGCGAGGATGATGACTTAGATGGACTCCGGCTGAAGCGAGAAAAGGGCCCCCCCTCCAAACTCCCGAAGAAACGCGAGCATGGCTTCGTTGCCACTTTGGATGGGCTGGAAGCAGCAACGGCCAGCAAGAGAGGTCTTCCCAGTGTTACCACCACGAGCAAAAAACAGCAAGCCGAAGAGCCGCGTCATCGTGCCTCTACCAGCTTTTCCAGGGTGCAACTGGCTTCGGATGATGAATTGAACTTTATGCAATCCGAGGACGAGAGATTCAACAGGAAAGATGAGGAGGCCAAGAATCGAGCCTCCAAAGCTGCTCGAAAAGCAAGAGCGGTGAAAAAAGAGAACGATACCGTCTCCCGCTCACGGATGGGTGGTGCTTCGACTGGTGTCGGGTTACAAGGATCAAAGAGAAAACGACGGAAGATCAGAGATTATGCAGAGTCAGATCCCGATGAAGATCTCATGGAATGGACCATGCCAGAATATGTCAAAAACCGAAGAGCTCACTTCGACAGTCGTGCTGCACAATTGAAGGCTGGCGGCTTGTGGTTGCCGCCCACTTACGAAGATATCTATTTTTCCGACGAGGAAAATTTGCCGCAGCTTAGGGAACGACCAGAGTTTCCACCATCTGCAGCAGTCCGTCCCTACCAGGATATCCAGCTGCCATATTCACTCGGCCTCCTTCCTGCCTCCATTGCGCAGTTCTTGCGAGATTACCAGGTTAAAGGCGTGGCTTTTCTGCACGAGCTCTTCGTGTACCAGAAGGGAGGAGTTCTTGGCGATGACATGGGCTTGGGAAAAACTGTTCAGGTGATTGCATTTTTAACGGCAGCCTATGGCAAGACTGGGGACGAACGTGATAAGAAGAGAATGAGAAAAATGCATCGTGCCCGCCAGAAGTACCCTAGGACGCTGATTATCTGCCCAGGAACGCTGATGGAAAATTGGAAGGATGAGTTCAGACGTTGGGGCTGGTGGCAGGTTGACACTTACCATGGAGGTGCTTCTCATCGGGACGAAGTATTCTTGCAAGCTCAAGCAGGGCTGCTGGAGGTGGTGATCACAACTTATCAAACGTATCGTGCCCACAAGGATGAAGTCAATCTGATAGAATGGGATTGCGTCGTTGCAGACGAGTGTCATCAGATCAAAGAACGAAGATCGGAGACGACCAAGACCATGGCTGAAATCAACGCTTTATGTCGAATCGGGTTGACCGGAACGGCCATACAAAACAAGTACGAAGAGCTTTGGACGCTTCTTAACTGGACGAATCCGGGCAAACTTGGACCAATAACAACATGGAAGGTATCCATCTGTGATCCTCTGAAGGTGGGTCAAAGTCATGATGCTTCGAACTATCAGCTTGCTCGAGCTCGAAAGACCGCCAAATTGTTGGTCAACAATCTCCTTCCACAGTTTTTCCTGCGCCGTACCAAAGCCTTGATCAAAGACCAGCTACCCAAAAAGTCAGACCGAGTTGTGTTTTGCCCGTTGACCGCAACACAGGCCAGTGCATATCAGAACTTCCTGGACAACGAGATCGTACAGTCCATCAAGAATAGCAGCAAACCCTGCCAGTGTGGAAGCGGTAAGAAGGCCGGTTGGTGTTGTGAGATGACCTTGGAAGATGGTAGTTCCTGGCAAAGTTGGGTTTTCCCTGCAATTGCAAACCTCCAGAAGATCTCGAATCACCTGGCTACTCTGATTCCGCAAGGCAGCGATACATTCGAGAAACAAGCGAAAGATTTGGCTATGCTCGAAATCGCGATGCCTGATCAGTGGGAGGAGCTCAATCGCACTCGAGACAGCATTCTTCACACTGGAAACCCCGAGTATTGCGGTAAGTGGCGGGTGTTGAAAAAGCTCCTCACCTTTTGGCACGATCAGGGAGACAACAAGGTCTTGATATTTTCCCACAGCGTCAGACTGCTGCGAATGCTCCAGAACTTGTTCATCAGCACCAACTTCAATGTCAAGTACCTAGATGGAAGCATGGCTTATGAGGATCGTTATCAAGCTGTCCAAGATTTCAACACCGACCCTACCCAGTTTGTGTTTCTGATAAGCACAAAGGCGGGCGGCGTTGGACTGAACATCACTTCGGCCAACAAAGTAGTGGTGGTTGATCCAAACTGGAACCCCAGTTACGATTTGCAAGCGCAGGATCGGGCGTACCGTATCGGCCAGACACGCGACGTGGAAGTGTTCCGCCTTGTAAGCCAAGGCACACTGGAAGAGATCGTCTACGCTCGTCAAATCTACAAGCAGCAGCAGGCCAACATTGGCTACAACGCTACCTCGGAGCGACGGTACTTTCAGGGCGTCCAAGGTCGCATAGACCAAAAGGGCGAGATCTTTGGTCTGCAGAACCTTTTTGCTTATCAGAATGAAAATCAGGTATTGCGGGATATCGTGAACAAGACCAACGTCGCAGAGTCGAAAGCGGGTGTTCGAGTGGCAGATCTTGAAATCGAGGAGCAAGATCAAGCCTCTAGTGACAATGATGCTGCCACCAGAGACGAAGATGGCAGTCGGCGTCTTGTCAAGACTGAGGAAGATGCGGCGATATCACAGCTTGCTGCAGAAATCATTGGTGACGACAAACCACGCCGTGGCAAAAGTACATTACTACCAAAGCCCGATGTGATCAAAAAACACGATCCGATCCAGGCCATTCTCTCCTCCG
>JAOXNI010002103.1:0-10657 GCA_028566595.1 Hypoxylon subgilvum
ATCTGTAGCCCGTGACTTGCTCCAAGAGCCTCCGTACGCGCCCTTCTGCAAGACTCGTAACGTCCAAGGGTATAATGCTCTAATGCAAATGCCCGATGCAACTGTAAACCAAAACCCATGCTCGCCGGCTTCAGAACACTCTTCACATCAAGACACACTCTCTGTCGGGCTTTTCACCGCGGACCTTACTCCTGGTCAGGCGGCCGCGGCTCTTGTCCCGTTTATGGCCCTTCAGAGGCTCGATGCGCGAGGCCTCCGGTTTGGCATTGGTCTTGTCGGTCAAGGTGCGATCCGGGAGTTCGGTAACATGCACTTCAGCTTCGCTTTCCTTGCCCACGCCATCATTTCCGGTCATGCTGAGCTGAACATCTCGGCTCTTTCTTTTGGTCAGTTTGGACAGCGTCCGGCCCAAGCCCTCGCTGGCTTTGTTGGATGTTCTGGAGAGCGACTGGCTGAGGCGGCCAGGAGTGGAAGATCCATTCGCTTCTTTCGGCACAACCAATGATGCACCGTTGTTCGACTCAGCGAGCAAGTCAGGGAACGAGACCAGGCTTTGCCTCCGCGATTCGACCGGCGATCGACCTCGAGGGTCGTCTGGTACAGGCATCTCAAAACTTGGTCGTCTGGACAGTGGCTGATTTTCGGTCCTAGCAGAGACACTCGACAATTCGCTGACAGATTGGTTCCGCTCCGGTGCCGACGTCGACGTTTCCTCGCGGGATGTGATATGTCCTGGGTCGCCATCGATCGGGACTATCTGGTAGAAAACCAAATAAGGGGTTTCCTCCTTCAAAGCTCGCTCAATATCGACGACGGTGATGCGAGATGGGGCAAGGTCATCGAACCTCATCCATGTCGGTGTGCTGTCTGCTGCTGCCTGTCCCCTGGCGGCATCTGCCGGGGCTATCCCTCGAACGAGCGCGATATAATGGCCGGAGTCCACCGAATTACCTCGGTGGCATACCACGGACTGCAAGGAAAGTTTGAAGTTGCCATATAGGCCTCCGGCTTCTTCCATGTGCTCATCCTGAATAAAATGCGGCACCCCGATCTCTTCAGGAATGTCGACCTGTGTACCAAGCCGAATCGCCTCGCCAGTGGGAGTGATCGAGTATCGCTTGAGACAGAGGCCTAGAATGGGCCGCTTGGACGAGAAATGTGCTGCAACCTGAGCATCATTCGTAGGCGCATTGTCCGTATACCAGGCTGACGATTGTCAACTAAAAGCCATATCAAAGGTCATCTGACTTACGGATCAGGCTGAAGAACTGCCACGCAGGCATCATGACTTCCTTCCGCACACTTCCGGCCCGTAACCTCGACACTGAATCTCTAGAGTCGACGGTATGTAGCGGTGGAAAATTGCTCTCATTGCGTGCAAAGACGTAACGCTCTTGGATGATGCTCGGTGTGCGTAGCCGATTCATGGGTCGTTCGGACGTAGTGAGAGGAGAAACAGGACTGGGCACGGTAACAGGCGAGATCGTAGGAGTGCTCGGTGATGACTCAGGATCCACCTCGACGGTCTCGACATGAATGGCACCAGCCTTACGGATGGAGTTGATGGTAGATCGTCGTTCCATATATCTTCTAACTTCAATGCGGTTGTTGAAATAATCCTCTAGGCACTCTTCGAGCGTAATCTCTGTTCGCTGTCCTGTGGGATCGGGCGGAATGGCAACTTCCAGAAGTCGTTCGTTGATAAACTTGTGATCATCCGTCGTATCTTCTTTCCCGGTGTGGTAAATGTCCATCTTGAGGGTGAGAAGAGGTAGCTCCAGCTTGCCCGTTATAAAAGTAAATGCTTCGGAAGCGTCTTGCTGATGCAATTCTGCAGCTTCCTCCCATCCACATTCTGCCAGTGTCTCTTGTAGGATCTTGGTGATGTCGGTGGTGATCAGCTTTCCACTGCGCAGGAGATTCACCCAAAGCCGAAGGATAAATCCAAGCTTGTTCCGTGGCACATCGTCAAAGGAGTTGTAGAGCATGGCTTCAAAACTGTCAAGGCGCGAGAACATCGAAAATAAGGTGGCGTCGAGAAAGCAAGTAACGCCTTGCCTATTCTGCGCTCCCAATAGCTTGGTGCTAGGATCATAGCTGGTCACTATCCCTTCGGAGGCGTCCGAAATGGCAAGCAGCAAGCCGTATGCGGCGTCCACGTCGCCATTAGCCGCAATCGAGCGCAGGGCCCAGAGAATTTGGCTGTTTCTCAGGATGACACCTTTCGAATCGAGCACTCGCTGTCTGAGAGTCTTGATCTAGCGTAACACGGTCAAATCAGGTAGCGAGCCCTGGTTGAAGATTGACTCACCTTCTGTTCTTCGACCTGGCCGGCAGCACCGCCATGAGACTCGAATAAGCCATAGAAATCGGCAGCCGAATTTGGGTCGAGGGGTTTGGCGAGTAGCTCCGGACTGGACTGCGCAGATGATGAAGTCAGTACGTCCGATATAGAAGAAAAGAGTGAAAGGAGCATCGATCGGAGAGAATACAGAAGACTCATCGCGATATCTGGGCGGAGTACAGATGGACAGGCAGAAACGTTGTATGTTCGACATGACCCTTCTCAATAGGTGCTGTGTGACAAAGAGCAGGAACTCACATTTGATACTGGTGCGTTCTTGCTCAGATTGCTGGCTGATTGATGGTGACGGTAGTGTTGGTGGTTGTCACCGTCGCGGTTACGCTTTCCATCCCGCTTGGAAAGAAACCGATGCACACCACTCATGGTGCCCCGATCCTCAAGGACGTTGATCCAGCGCCGACGAGAAGGTCAACGGCATCGAGAAAGTCACAGCAACATGTTCATATCATGGTGATGGAAGAAGTCTGAAGGGAGTCTAGGACCCGGTCTCGGCAGACGTGGCTGGCTGAGGAGTCGTTTGATGGTTGTTTGCCCCCAATTCTTCAATACGAGTCAGGTGCATAACAACGGCAAGCTCAAGGACACGCTGCGGCAATCTTGAGTTTTTGAGTCTCGTACGAGGATTGACTGGCACGTACGGTGTATTCCTGCTCGTGCTGAGCAAGATGTGAAAGGCTTTGAGATCAGAAGGCTCAGCTCACTCAGCCATCTAGACGGATTTTGCCCCGCGGCTGTCAAGAAACAATCCACCCTCGCCGTCGCCAGCACGTGATTGGTCGAACGGACGTCGACATCATTTGCCAAGCGAATCGAGCTTCGTCTTGTCGACATCTCGCGATCGAAGGCCGAGAATCCGACAGGAAAGACCCGGCCGCCACGTCGTTAAACACCTCATTGCCGCTGAGGCCCCGTCCACCAGAGCTGCGGTAGCTCTCACTGGCCGTAAATATCTCATCGTCGACGTTCGATCTCCATCATGTCAACAATAACCCGTACCCTGCGAAATCTTTGGAAGATTGGGTTCAAGGAATATGGCCATCAAATACAATATATGGTACAGCCTGGCGCACCCTCAGTCGAGATACGAGCTCTGATCAGACCCTAGGGTGACACCAAAGCAGGTACTCTGGTAGGCTTGGACAGATACGGGAATAAATACTACGAGAATATCGGCGAAGAACTTCCTTTACGAACGCGATGGGTACGAACCCCTCAGCACCCTACCCACTTCGCCCACAGCTAAGCCACTGCAGGTTGACTACAAGGATAAAGAGCTCGATGCTAGTCAGATAGAGCCTGGTTGGCATGCGTGGATGAGTTACCTTGTCGACAAGCCGCCTGTGGAAGACAAAATCCTGACCGTGGGACTGAGACCTTGGGAGCCCAAGCAGCCGTGGGTCAACAATACTGGTGGTAGGGCGGCATATCGACCATATTCTACGTACGTTCGCAATCCTCTATCCTGCTTCGGTGTTTATTGACTGGTCGAAGGACGAAACCGAAATATAGCGCTTGGACACCTGTCGCTAAACCCCGAGACGGCTCTACATCGTCTGCATAAAGAGACATACGCGAAGGAGGAGAGCTCGAGCCAAAGGCATAGAAGGGCGGAGGCACGTCAAGGCGTTTGTACAGATGCATGCATCAGGCGTTGGGAGACAGAAAGCGATGGGAAAGAAATCCTATTCATATTGCAGCAAGGGGTATCTCTGATATGCTTCTTCAAAACTGACCATCAAAATGCAGTGCTGGCTTTCATGCCTTGGTTGTACGCCCGTAGATCCTCGCGGGTCCCAAACCAGCCCGAACCTCCTCAAGTTGTTGGAGACCAAAGCTTTCGTTGCCGTTTTTTCCACGCTTGCCTTTGGCGCCTCTGCGTTTACCCCCAGGATTCGCTTTGCTCCAGTCTCCGAGGAAGTCATCCATCATGTTACCAAAATCCCCTCGGACGGCTCCTTCATCGGCAAAGCTCGTTGTCGAGAGCTGTGACATTTTCGACCTGCCTGTCATACCCGACACCAAGGACATGCGACCGTCCATGTCCTCAAGTTCATCGGCCTCGTCAAGGGAATACATCTTTTCCACCTGGTCGAAACGTGCGTCTAATAATTGCTGGCCTTCTGTTCGCGCTAGGGATGACGAAGTCATTGAGTACGCGCTAGGATTGGTCAAAGCACCCTTCCGCTTCTTCTGCCGCAAGGGCGTTCCATTCAAGGTGTATAATGAAGGCGTCTGGTCTTGGACGGCTGAAGCGGCGATGATGGACTCGGCTGTCCGAGGTGTAGGTTTCCTGGCTTGGTCTCGCTTGAACTTTGCAAAGTCACGCAGCCACTCTCCATCCTCTGCTGCAGCTGCCTCGGCGTCAATAAACGTGTCTCCACCCTCGTCCTTCGCATTCGCGACTAGTGGTGCAGATGTGGGCAGTGATATCTGTGAGGGCTGTTCGTGTGCTTTCTCTGTTACGTCGGACTCCCAGCCATCGTCGTCATCCCCAAAATTTGCCTCAAATTCAGCCAAGTCGATTTCACCGTACCGACCTTCCTTGGCCAATGAGCCGAACAGATCATCCTCATCTGCCTCGTCCACATATGCTTCATCGTCCAGGGCTTCGAGCACTTCTCGGAGTCTGGGATCCATATCAGGCTGGAACCCCGCGATCTCGTCTGGAATGTTCTGTTGGTTTTGATATGTCGGCTCTCGCTGTGACTGCGAGAAGTTCGAGAACATTTCGCTTGCAGCCACACTCCGATCATCATCGACCGACATCTCTCTGAGCGCATCTTCCAGCTTTGAGGTCTTCGTTTTCCCTTTACCCTTACCTGGCGCAGTGACAAGCGAGGCATCGACAAAATGTGATTCTCCACCTCCTTCGCCAATGTCCCGCAGGTGCTGCATGTAGTCATAGCTTGTGTCGTCAAAGTAGACACCATGTTGTGCGGCCTCGCCTTCATTCTCGCGCACGCTCTCAGAGTCCAAGGCATCTTCTAGATCTTCCAAGTGTAGGCCTTTATTTGGTGCTCCCTTCTGTTGAGATGGACCCGACCCCGATGTTGGGTACAATGCACGTTCATCGGCACTTTCATCGTGCAGCGTGGGGTCATGCTGTGGCCGGTAGAGGAGTTGATATGTTTGGGCACGATTCTTGTCACTTTCCTTCGATTAGCCGATTAGCCATGCCAAGGGTAATAGGATTCATACATCCAGCGCTTCGGAGGCATCTTGACAGACTACCTCCAGTCTATAGTGTTGGTAATCAAGCGGACAGGATAGATCTCATCGAGGGCGGGGTTGAGAAAGTGTTGCGAAAATAATTTCTAAGAATTTTAGGAGTCGCATCCGCCACATTATATGACGTCCTCCCGAGACCCAAAGTTTCCGTCACAAACAAATCGACATTGAGGTCTTCAGACCTCACCACTTCCTGTTTCCAAGACTAGATACGCAGTACACACAACGAAGATGGTTCTCGCAAAGAGTAAGAACAGTGTCGGTCTGGGCAACAGCCTGATGAACGACCGCTTTGGTCGAGGCAAAGGCTCGGACAGGAAGAAAGTGTCTGCGCAAGGGATTCTTCGAACCGATCACACCACGGGACAAACCTATGTTACGAATGCGACGAAAGAGGCGTCATGGGTCAAAATGCGCAGCGTCACCGAGCAAGGAGCGCTCGACGAGTTTCTGTCCACCGCCGAATTGGCCGGCACAGATTTCACGGCGGAAAAGATGAACAATGTCAAGATCATACATTCGGATCAGAGGAATCCATACTTGCTCAGTGCGGCGGAAGAAAGAGGAGCCAGGAGAAAGCATGCACAGAATCGGGGACGTTTGACCGTACCCAGACGACCGAAATGGGATGAGACGACGACACCGCAGCAATTGGACGAACAGGAGCGAGCGAGCCTCGTGGAATGGAGGCGAGGACTGGCCGAGCTGCAAGAAAACGATGATCTCTTGATGACCCCATTCGAACGAAACATCGAAGTCTGGCGGCAATTGTGGCGGGTTATCGAGAGGTCCGACTTGATTGTGCAGATTGTCGATGCAAGGAATCCGTTACTATTTCGAAGCGAGGACCTCGAGAAATATGTCAAGGAGGTTGATCCTAAGAAGAGAAATTTACTGCTTGTTAACAAGGCTGATATGATGACCGAGGAACAGCGGAGGTCATGGGCTGAATACTTCGATGGGCAAGGTATCAATTATAAGTTCTTCTCAGCGCATTTGGCAAAGGAGATGAATGAGGGGCGAGATGCTATGGAAGAGCTCGATGCAAGACAACTGCAGCAGCAGATTGATCGGAGCAAGCCCCAGAAGACCATGCTTCAGAATGTCCAAGATCTTAATCTCAAGGACGAAGAGAACGAGGAATGCTCCGATGAGGAAGATGACGATGGGGAAGACCATGACGAAGAGGAAGAGGAAGAGGATGACGAAGAGGATGAAGAAGATGGTTCAGAAGCAGATCTTTTGGAGGGAGCTTCCACTAACACGCAGATTTTGACGGTGGACGAATTAGAAGCTTTGTTCCTGGACAATATACCGGATGACAGTACAGAGGGCCGGAAGACAACTATCGGCTTGGTAGGATACCCCAATGTCGGCAAGTCGTCGACGATCAATGCTCTGATCGGCGCCAAAAAAGTCAGCGTCTCGTCAACACCAGGCAAGACGAAGCATTTCCAGACGATACATCTATCAGACCGGGTGATTCTTTGCGATTGTCCAGGTTTGGTGTTCCCCAATTTCGCAACGACCAAGGCAGAACTTGTCTGCAATGGTGTGCTACCGATCGATCAACTGAGAGAATTCCTGGGGCCTGCTGGCTTGGTTGCCCAGAGAATACCCCCGGCGTTCCTGGAGGGCGTCTATGGCATGAAGATTCTGACCCGGCCGGCGGAGGAAGGCGGCACTGGCGAGCCTACAGCTTCCGAAATGCTCAGAGCGTATGCTAGGGCCCGGGGCTTCGCCACAACAGGCCACGGCCAGCCGGACGAATCGAGAGCAGCCAGATACATTCTCAAAGACTATGTCAATGGCAAGCTGCTCTATTGCCACCCTCCGCCGAGCGACCCCGAGATTGATGGAGGGGAGTTCAACGAACCTTTGTACGATTTTGCACATCTCCCCGCAAAGCGACAGGCATGGCTCATTGCGCACAATGATGAGATGAGGCTTGACGGAGAGACGGAATCGCAAGCGTCGCTCCCGGTCCGGCCAGTCGAGACAGGCATTCGCTCCAAGCAACTCGACAAAGGGTTCTTCGGCCCAGGGTCAGGAAGTGCCGGTCATCTGAAGAAGATGCCATTCAACCATCAATACACCGAACAGGGGCAGGAGCAGAAGCAGCTCACGGGACGAAAGGCGAGGACGATGGCGGCTTTGGAGAAGGACGTCGACCCCGCCGAGGTCAGACTGAACAATAAGAAGCATTTCAAGGGGGCACGAAGGAAGGCTCGTGCGGTCAGGGTCAACGAGGACGACTGAACCATGTCGTAGATGTTTGGCTGCCCACGAATTGCGCGGAGCTGCGAGGGCGCATCGCGTGCGTTGGACTGCCTGTCCCAGCGACGTCCGCAGGCATTGTTCTGCGAAGATAGGCCTGAGTTATGGCGACCGTAGGATAAGAGGATTCTCTTACGAGTCCAGGCCATTATATGTGTGATGATGCTGCCTCCATTGGCCTCCCGTTCGATAAAGCTGGGTTTCTTGGCACGGTGCTGTACTGCAATCCCTCTGTCGTGGCCTCTTTCCTTACCACTGTCCTTGCTCAAACGACGAACATTGATGGCAATTATTGGTTTCATCGGCAGGTCAAGGATTGCCTGATATGATGCTGGGTGTCGTTGTGGCCCCCGCACCCGAACTGAGTATACCCACTGTCGTTCCTCATAGCCTGGCTGACGAGGTGAGTCGAGACCTTGTCAAGAGCCACGCACGAGTATATGCACATCGATGATCGAACGTGTGCTATCGACCTGTTATGATCTCGCTCTGATCAAAGGAGGCGGCTGGACTCTACCCCCCTCGCGATCGCCTGGCCCGCAACAGCCGCAAGAGCCGACGGGACCAGTAGGGACCAGATGCATCCACCGCTCAAGTCACCGACACGACTGTCCGAAATTGTCCCTTTCCCGAAGCTTTGTCGTTTCGGCCCCGTAGCAAACATGATATTTTGTAACAACCCGTTGAGCCTACTTGTTGAACTTGCCATCGATACACGCAGCGACGCCTATGCCCCAAACACGCTGACCAGTCTCACCACTGGCCATGATCTACCATGAATGCCACACGGACGATTGAGGAAATCTATCATGACCGGGGCCCTTTCGCCCAAATGCCTGGAGGCAGCAATCCCGGGGGAGCAGGTCACTCTATCAACGCCAGACACAACTGCGAGCCTTGAAGCCTTGGTCGCCGACCTTGGCGAACAAGATCCTCGCCGTATGAGCAATGTTCAGAAATGGGCCATCGTCCTCATCTTCTCGGTGGCAGCCCACGTCGTCACTGCGGGCTCCAGCATCTACACCCTCGCCTACGCTCAGTTCAAGGCCGAGTGGGGAACCTCAAACGAAGTGTCGACCTTGGGTCTTTCTCTCTACACATTGGCACTGGGTATCGGGCCTCTTCTCGTTGGCCCGCTGTCCGAGGACTACGGACGGAGGATCATCTGTCTGGTTTCACTCGTTTTGTACGAACTGTGGCTGATACCATGTGCATTGGCTCAGAACATCCAGACTGAGCTGATCGGGCGCTTTTTCAGCGGTGTGGCAGGCAGTGCTTTTCTCAGCGTCGCGGGCGGCACAATCGGTGACTTGTTCGAGGCTTCGGAGCTGCAGGCGCCTATGCGTATCTATTCACTGATCGCTTTCCTCGGCCCGGACATAGGACCCATCCTGGGAGGCTACATCTGTCAGTACACGACCTGGCGCTGGACGATGTACACCCTCATGCTTTGGACAGGGCTTCTGTTGGTGCTTTTCTACCTGTTCAGTCCCGAAACTTATGCTCCGTTTCTGCGTCGGCGTATGGTCAGGCGTCTTCAGAAGGAAAGAGGCATCAGCGTGGAGCTGAAAGAAGGGGAACCAAGTCTTGCGAGCAAAATCCTCCTCAGCTGCACCCGTCCTTTCAAGCTGCTCGTCATGGAGTACATGCTGATGTGCTTGTGCATACTTACGGCCTTCACGCTTGGCATCCAATACCTGCTATTTGGCGGCTTTGCGTATGTGTTCCGCAGAGTGTACGACTTCGACCTGGATCAAATCGGCCTTACATTCCTCGGAATAGCTGCTGGCGCCGCCGTCGCTCTGTGCATGGATCCGGTCTGGCGCCGATACCGCGACAAACAAGTCGCAGATAACGCTGGGATATCGGAACCTGAATTTCGTCTGACGGCTGTCGCATTCGGCTCAATTTGCCTACCTATCAGTCTCTTCTGGTTCGGCTGGTCAGCTCGCGCGTCGGTGCACTGGATAGTACCGATTATTGGTACCGGCTTCTTCGGGCTTGGCGGACTCATGGTATACTCTGGCATTTGGACGTTTCTGGTCGAGGCGTACCCGGTCTATGCTGCGTCGGCACTGTCAGCAAACGCCTTCACGCGTCTCGTGGCCGGTGCTGCGTTTCCTATGTTTGGGGTGCAAGGTACGTCTCACGCCCGAGGACATCTGTGATCTTGAGCTGACTGGTGGTGACAAGTTTATGAGAAGCTTGGAATTGCTTGGGCATCGTCGCTGCTTGGATTTCTGGCTCTTACCGCCGCTCCATTCCCGTTCCTTTTCATCAGGTATGGGAAACGATTCAGAGCTGCGTCGAGGTTTGCTAGCACATAGAGCTCCAGCTATTGCAAGGGGACGGCTCAACCTGATGATCAACGACCAATGACAAGAATGAACTTGCTTGAAGCCACATCATCCATCCGGGCGGCGGGGAAGCCGAGCTCCAGCTCTGCGCCTCTCCAACCTTTTTGGAGCTTCGGGACGCTCTACGCGCAACACCGTACGGTTTTCTCACCGGATCGGCAGTATTGGAAAGAGTGGCGACTTCCTACGCACTTTCCGACATTGATCGACTCTTGCGTGGGAGCAACACCTTCTGCCTTCAAGGCTGCGTCGGAGACCGCGAGGCTATGGAACAGCAGTACTTGCTGTATGGTCCGCCGTAAACGACTCGGGAGGAGCAATAATATTTTGACCGCACATTGCGCAGGCGTTTGGGTCCTGCCGCAATCTTGCGAGCGACATTATCTGGTGGTGAACTAGGAGTCGACTCTTATGCCAGAGGCGGGGCTTT
>JAOXNI010002114.1:0-10653 GCA_028566595.1 Hypoxylon subgilvum
CGGCATGCCGAGGACCTGGGTGCGCAGCATCTCGATGGCGCGCTTGAGGTAGGCCATGCCGGCGGCGCGGAGCCTATCGTGGGCGCTGGCGATGAAGTCCTCGATGGCGGACTCGTTCTCCTCGAGGTAGGGGTGGAGGTAGGTCTCGTAGAGCAGGCGCGCGCCCTGGGTCTGGGGCAGGACTAGGTAGAGCAGGAAGAAGAGGCGCATGTAGGCGTAGAAGGGGATCCAGACAAGGATGAACTCGGTCCAGGACTCGACGAGGAGCCCGCACGACAGGACGGACCAGTACATCAGCCATGGCGTCAGCTGCGTGGGGTCAGAGGTCTTGAGCGCCTTGTAGGAGGCGAATAGGGGGAAGAGGAAGGATGCCACGGAGCTGTTTTTACATTGAGGCGCATGGGTTAGTGGTCAAGGATCGCATCAGATATATAGGTAGCCGGGCAGTTCTATACAAAGAACCAGAGTGGTATTCGACTTACGAGAGGAGTTTCGGGATAAGATCGAACATGGCCACAGTTTCGACTCGAATGCGTTAAATGTGATAAGTGGTGTATTTTTGGGGTTTGTCTGTTTCGGTTGCTGCAGGTGGAATGCGTCGGCTCGGCTGATTGACGTCCCAAGGGAATCGTAGGCTTTGACAGTTCAGTAAGGTTGTAAGGTAGTATGGTGCTAGGAGGGGGAGGTCTGATGATGGACAATGTAGGGGAAAAGTTCGAGACAAAGAATGAAATGAAAGCCGGAACGCCGGCAAAGGCGGACGCGAAAGATGGCTGCCCAAGGTACCTTAGGTATAGGTAGAGGTAGAGGTGGTGTATGTAAGATTAGATGGTTGATGCTGGTAAAGTTGGAGTTGTTAGATGACCCCTTTTACACTTTTCGCTAAGGTGCAGAATGACGGCCGAGGAGAGATCTCGACGGATGACCCCACCAGACGTCACAAGCATCGCTGATAGAACGTTTATATGGCTGTGAGAGCATCACCTGCGACCTGCGACTCGCGGCCTGATTAAAGCCGATAAGGGCAGATGTCAGACAGCGCGGGGTTTTGCGGGGCTATCACTTTAGTGAGGGCTACGGCGCGGCGCCAGCTGCCTTTAGCTTTGATGTGCTTGGACCGTGCGTTACCTCCTCAGCTCCAACAAAAGATTGACACAGACTGACAGAACATTGATATGAATTATAATGACTGCCAGGTAGTACCTTGATTAGAAGCTCGATATGAAAAGCCTGAGATGAACAGACAATACCTATTATTGTAAAACCTGGAGTTCTGCATCGTGCATCCTTGTGTTCATTAGCAGACCTCTGCAGAGTCTAGGAGCCCATCTATGTCGTTGTAATCGAACACATTACGATTTGCGAGTCGCGTGCCCAAGACTCAGGATAGGTATGTAGATTCCTAACTTACACGTTTCCCCCCGAGTCGCCTTATGACGCGTTCTTTGGGATCAATTCTATCTGCCTAATCAACTCCCGAACCCCGTAAGCAGGAGTTCTTTCTGGCAGCTGCATAAACATAAGGCCACATAAGGGGCTGAGAATCTGAGATAAATGAAGCTCACAAGGTAAATCACCTCGAAGGTAGCATTGAGATAGGGGCTTAGAGTTATATGATATAACCATCAATGCTTCTCTCCAAACCTCGTCCACTCACCCATTACGTTTTTGTATTATCTGATTATCAGAATATTTATAAAAAGTCTGGTAATAGTGATATAAATATGAACGGATTCAAGATTAGTTATCTTCCATCCATGGATCGAGTAACTTCCGGCTCAAGTCTCTTCCGATATTAGTCAATACCGAAAGAGACCTGGTCTTGACGACTTTTGTTCAGAGCGTCGGTGAAGCCTCAGTTATATACATAACTTGGGGACTTCGTATTTTCGTCCCATTGGATCCTCCGGGAGAGGATGTAGATGCTTGTCACGCTTCCATATACCGAACATTCCTTGCTTGGTTCGTTGCCGCCTCTTACGATTTAACTTATAAGTTATGGGAACCTAACCCTTGCAGGGATGCTGAGCCACTCAACTAACGACTAGTCTAATTATACGTCTACCGTAACATATGAATACTTGGTCAAAATGTTTGGTCGCGGCATTGTGGATTGATTTCGGTAGCACGAGTTTAGTAACATTGGTACGTTTATATTCACTTGTATAGCTTAGATAGGCCCACATAATCTGGCTGTTGTATTCTGACCTGCATAGGTCAGAAAGGGTCGTGTAACTAAGCTACAGGCTAGGAGAAAGAGCCTCACAGCCTACGGGTGCATCGATGTGACCATATCAATTGTTCCGTAACCCTGGGAATTGAGGCAAGGTTGAAGGCCACGTGGCCGTGGAAGCTTCTATACATCAAGCGGCAGCTAGCTATTGCCTTGTTACCTGATGATTGGCTTTATTCTAGGTGCCCGAATAGTCTGAGCGAAAGATGAAGAATCTTGAATTATTTCAAAATGACTCGTATCTTATGCACATAGCATATCCTAAGCCGAACTTCAGAGCCTGTTTAAGTGGAATCTCACGAGAAGAAACCCTATTAGTATTTTTGGCCTTTTACTCTGAATATTCGAGTTATCCACTATGAGTGACTTTGATATAATCTGTGGTTATTTTTTCCCCCACTATGCTCTCCAGTAAACTGGCGAGCCTCCCGTAACGTAGCTAATATCGTATACGATACGTTGTTTTCTGAGTTGTAAGTTGCCTATCTAAACCAGTTTACGATATATCCCATAGTTGAACATATGCCTCCAGGCTCCGATGAATATAGGAAATAACCCTAGCCGATGTAAGATGGTTGATGTTAGAAGTGAAACCCAATTGTGTCCTTGTGCCAGCCCTAGTCCAACCCTATTGACTTCTATGCTCAGTCTGCAGAGAAGTCGTCGCCGGGGTCATTGAAGGAGAAGAAGTCTGGTGGCGAAACGTATGCCCCGGCATTGCTAGTTTGACCTTGCCCTGACGTGCTCTCCTTGTTCTGGCTAGAGGATTGGTCCTTGTTCGGGGACTATGCCCTGTTAGATCTCGGACGGATCGAAGTCTGAAGGAGGGGGATACGTACTTTGGAGGATCTCTTCTTGTCGTCTTTGGTTTGCTTCTTGGGTCGGGTGCTCTTCTCTTCGTCTTGTTAGCCTCTTACACCCCGGACCAGTTCAGCTTCGTTTTTGTCAAGTCTTACTTCCTCCCTTGCCGGAGGGATTGGCGGACGCCATGTTTCCTAATTGATCTGTATGCTTATTTATCGTTCGTCGTCGATGTGAGCTGCTGGAGAGCATATCCATGGTGTAATGCATCGTCGACTGTCCTTTACGATTATATAGGACATAAGAGGTGGCATTTATCTCCCTCTCAGACCTCATCGACAAAGAGTCAGTTTCATTCGGCCGAACAGTGGTGGTGATGGTAAGTAAGCCTATCGGCATATCCACGCGGCTCAGCATTTTGGAAATTGAAGTTATATAGAGCAATCCTAAGTTAATCAACCCGCGTCAATCCGCGCCACCGCTTCCCCCGTTAGGTCACCGTCAGAGAGCACCGAGGGGACGGTGTCCATGTCGGCATGGTCGCCCGCGGGCCGCCCCCTTACTACGTGTCAATCCTCGCGATCGGGTTCGCAGTTGAGGGTCCAGGACTCCAGCTAAGTTTTAGCGGGCTGTTGCTGCTGAGCCGCACAACACCGTGACGAATGCAGATTAGACATGCGAGCCACCGGAGGACCTAAGCCCGTTTGAGCCGGACCGTCCGATAAATTTGGACGTTCGATGCAACCGCATCTTCCTTAGGGCTGGCGTGGTCACCCTACCGGAATGGTTAGCCCCTTTTCCAGAGTATGTAGGTGTGTAGCATCGTGGGCTGTTTAGATATAGTATAATAGGCAGATCGAGGACCTTGGGCGTTCTGTTGCAGTGCATCGAATGTGACCAATATAGAAATGTGCTAGTATTTAGGACGGCGTGTATCAAATATAACGCGTCACATCCCCCTATTGGGTGACACTCTCTACAGGCACCAGCTACCCGGACTGCAAGGATAGGGAATTTGTTATCTGGATCATCAACTTAAGAGACGGCAGTGCCTCTTTTACCCAGACAAAAGTTCGCAAGAGCGTGGGGGCCACGGAATAGCTGAAAACATACAGAACATAATTAGAGAACATAGAGAACATAGATAGAGAGTAAGCCGCAGGTGAACATTTGGAGGTGTGCATAATCCACCATGATGCCTTCGTCTCCATCATTAGGCGTTTTTTTTAGCGTCATCAGGAACTAGCGTGGAAATGAACCGGTAAGTTATCAAGTACGTAATCGTCTGTCTGCTTGCTTCAAAAGTCCCAAAATGAAAAACTTGGCTAGAGCCCGGCTAACCAGCTTGGCATCGATAGAAGCTCGTATATCCTTTGGGTATGTAGGCTATTCGATCGCCAAAACAAAAAAATAGAATACGAGCGGGCAAATAAGAAAGAACGTAGGCCTTACTGTTAGGGAGTGACAGAGTGTCGGATCGTCAACCGTATTGAAACCGGGATATCCGAACGATGTGGACTGCCCGATGCCGCGCCGAACACCGGCATAGTTCGTCACAACGGACACGGCAGTCAATGGCAGTCAATGGCAGTCAAGGGAATGACGGAAGCGCACGAAACTGTCGATCAATTCAGCCATCGACTGATTCTTGAGCTTGCTCGGTGAGCTTCAGCTCGTGATAAATGAGGAGTTGATTATGGGCAGCGTTGGAGGAAAAATTGGGGATGGCAGGACGGAGATCTCGGTTTCGCAGTAGTACTGTCGGTTTCGCTTTCTTACACGCTGGCTGTCTGGCAATTCCGCCATGATGCAACCTCGAAAAGCAGGGCAGTACCCATTGTTATCGCTACCCACCCCTCACTTAGGAATATCAGTCCTAGGAGGTTCATTGTTGTATTAGGATGCGTCCAGTTACAGCTACGTTGTGCCTGACTCATGAAAGAGCAAAGCTAACCGTGCGGTGAAGAAATGAGTTTGTAAAACTTATTAGAAATTCCAGAGTAGAAGTTTTTTTTCCGTCCATGGATCCCCCCCAAGCGCCGTGTCGGCGTAAAGTAAATGCGGGCCCGCTTAAGAGCCGAGCCACTCGCATGGAGCCCCTGGACCTGCGCAACCTGCACAGCCTGCATAGACCTTCATGCCGACACAGACACAGCCCTTTTTAAAGGGTGGCTAGAGATCGACCTTCTAGAAACACTGTTGATCACCCCTACACAGACATACACCAGCGCCCATAGTGACGTACAGTCGGTCCCCGCGTCATTCCACAGGATCAGGTCATTGATGCTTATGCCGTTCCGCGACGCGATCGCGCTGCAAGAATCGCCCTTATTGACGAAATCGAACTTGTTGCAGTTCGACACCATACCCGGCTGCGTTGGCGTCGGAGTGGAGATCCCGTTCCCTGTAGTGGTAGTGGTCGTGCTTATGCTCAGCGTCGTGCCGGTGCCGATGATGCCCACACAAACATAGACCTCCGCCCATAGAGATGTGCAGTCCGTTCCGGCATTGTTCCAGTCGATCAGGTTGGCGATGGTGATGCCGTTACGGCTGGCGATCACGCTACAACTGTCGCCCTTATTAACGTAGTCGAACTTGTTACAGTTGCTGACCATGCCTGGCTGAGTAGGAGTTGGGGTTGTGATGCCGTTGCCAGTGGTTGTCGAAGTCGTGGTCGTTGTGGTGCTGGTCCCGATCACCCCAACGCAGACGTACACTTTTCCCCAGAGTGCCGTACAGTCTGGCCCGGCACTATTCCACTCCGAGAGCTGGTCCATAGTGATACCATTGCGAGCAGCGACGGTGGCACAGCTATCTCCGGTTGCAACGAAGTCAAACTTGTTGCAATTGCTGACCATGCCCGGCTGGCTGGGCGTTGGGGTGGTGATGCCATTGCTAGTCGTCGTGGTGGCTGGCGCGCTGCTGGTGCTTGTGGTGGTCACCGGCGGAATGCCATAGTTCCGCTCCACGCAGTACGACTGGTCGGCATTGAGGGTGCACGCCGTGCCGACCGACGGATTCTACAGTTGTTAGTGAGGATGCACGGCTTTGTTTAGGGTCTCCTATACATACATAGACGAGCTCAAAATCGCTAACGCTGATCCCATTCGCACTTGCAATGGCTGTACAAGTGTCGGTGCTTGTTGCAACGATCCACCACGAGCAGTCTGAGACTGTGTTGGGATCGGTTGTTGTGGGAGGGTCTGTGAGATAGGCTGACCCCAGAGCAACAAAGAGGCCCAGCTGGGTAAGGAGGTGAGTGGAAACTTTCATTTTGAGATGCAGGGACGTGGCAACAAGAAGACGCTCGGGGATGCTGTGCTCAAGTGGTTGGATCTCGAAACACCTGGAATAGACATCCTAAGCAAAAGCATTACATATTTATACCCGTGTCGTTACGAAGTAACCAGTTCTTCTGACTGATTCTGGGAGAAGACGACGGAGGCACGCGTTGTCATGAGATTAAGCCGATGCTTCGGAGCAGTGGAAGCAAGAGTTTGGGCTGGAATTCTATAGCACCTCCGGAATACTACGTGATGAGTAGTATGCTAGCCCCAAAGTCGGACCTGGACCAAGACGGGCATGCTTCTGTCTTGCCGTACTTTGCGAACTGTTGGACTTGTTGGAGGTTTGTTCCGAACGTTGGAAGCGTCCGAAGGATTCTTAACCAAGCTTTGCTTACCATCTTAATCAGCAATCTGGTGTGGTACCTGGACCTGATGATGTTCGATGTACCGACTACATGCTGGCTGGCGGCCTTAATACGACAAGAACATCAAATTAATGCAACCAACAAGAAGCCTTGCTCAGGTGAGCTTCTGGTTTGCCCCTTAATGCCATTTGATAAGCACCCTTGGCAGGAGGGTGTAATTCAAGACCCCTAACACATCCCTCTCAAGTTTCCAAGTCTAAGTCGCCCTGGTGCTTGATATTTCTACGCAAGGTCTCTGGTCGCAACCGTTTCGAGAGGCCTGACCTTTCATATCACTATCACTGACAGTTCACTGACAGTTGTTTACTTTCAACATGGGTACCGGCCTTAGGTTCTTCGGACATTTTGTCTTCTTTGCCTCCCTCCTGCTCGCAACGCCGGGAGGTGCCTAGTTGCGTGCAAGCCCTCACGGCAGACTGAAAGCTGAGCCTCTGCCCGTGGCACGCTCAACGAATCTTCGATTCGGTGTTACCGTGGACAGGTTTTCAGTCGTCGATCCGAAGCGCTCAACTGTTAATATGACAGAAATTCACGCCCGTCACTTACACAAGCTGGCACGGCGGGTCGACTGTAATCCCACCCCAACTGAACAGGAATGCCGTCGTCCTCCGACTTTCCCGATGCCAGCATGCTTCTGGTGCCCCAAACCCGCTATCCGGAGCGGCGACGGGAAGGCGATTCTGGCCGAGTTCACCACTGACGAGTTTAAGAAGCGCACGCGCGCCACGCGCGCCGACCTCGTGGACACGTGTATGTTCTATAGCAGAGTCGCATTCCAGCCGCCCAGTGCTCTCTCCCGCGTGGCCACCCAGCTCGCGTGCCAGTACAACAAGTATTCGATCTGGCACCTTTGGCCGAACAAGTTGAATCATCAATACAACAACGCTCTCCTGGACTTCTACGGCATTTTCGAGCCCGGCAACCCACTGTACCCGATCTCGCAGTTAGGATTTATCCCTGATGTCATACCGAGAAAGGACTATTATCGTCTTTACTTCGAGCACATGTCCGAGGCTATGGCGCAGATGTGCACGGGAAAGATCTACGTACTCACGCAGACGCCGCAGAACCTGGCACAGCACGGCTTTCCGCCGCTGACTCCCAACATTTGGAACGGCATAGAGCTACCGGCCCTGCGGAACCATCTGCAGGAGTTGGACGACGTCCTGATTGCTGTTGACTCCACACAGCTACCCAACGTGGTGGCGTGGCAAATCAACTGGCGGACTCTAGCCTCAAGAGGCACCGGCACATTTCCCAGTGTCAAGGAAACATGGGTGCCGTATAACATGAGTGACGAACTTGCGTTCGGCCCTATTGTGTGATGACTCGGGCATCGACGAGGAGCCGGATGGATACGACTTTTTTGGTTAATTCAGGGTCTAGATTACTTAGAATGAAGTTGTTGGAATTGCATAGCCATCCTATGAAGTCAGCTTGCCCATTCTGCCTTAAAGCCGCTGCGGCTCATCTATTAGCTAGACCAGTCATATCAATCCCGCCCCTTTCCCCAAGGCATACTACCTACTTAGCCCTCCTGAAAAATTCTTCAATGTCTGATGTAACCACCTTAAAGTCCCCGACCTTCGCTAATGTTAAGTTGGTACTGGTATGCATGTTGGTCTACAAGTGTATATTGGTACTGATATGCATATTGGTCTGTAAGTGTATATTGGGGAAGAAACAGGCTGACCTTGGCATTTCTTCTTTAAATTTCAGGCTCCAACATCAACTCCCCAAATACTCGACTTGATGCGCCCCTAGAAACAGAAGAATTATTGATATTGTAGTTGTTGTTGGTAGAGTCCAGTACAGTTCTTTACAGCTCAATCCTTTTCAGTACCCCTCACATCATCTTTCGCACCTTTCTCAGAATACCCCATCGCCCGTATTACCACCGACCTTGTTCATCTCAGAATAATGTATCTCCGCCGTAGGCAAGATCGCGCCGAGTCCGACCTGGCCGAGGTCCAGGCAGAGCTGGAGCAGGCAGATGAGGAATGCTTCAGTTGGGCCACGGCTAGACTCGCGCTCGGACACATCACCCTCGAGGATTATTTCGACCGCCTCATCGATCATATCCGCGAGGGCGGGGCTCGTCACAGCTGGGACAAGGCCAATTCAAACATCGCCCATGTCCTGCAAGCAGACCTTATCGCCGGAGCCTTTAAGTCCAGAATGTTGAAGCGTAGTATGGGGAAAATATCGCATGCAGGTGAGAGGCCCGCCCCCTGTTCAGCTGCTTGACCAACGACGTCAGCGTAAGCCGGCTTGTATGTCGCAAGGGCATATATTGTGCTGATCCTGATATTCATCTTGCTTTCAGACGGCGAACAGCTCAAGGCCCTGTGCCTGCTTTTTTATCGCGAGGCAGTAGTTGCCGAACTGCAACGTCGCGTCGAGCTCGACGTTGGAGTCACATTCGCTTCACTCCCGCCGTGGATCCTCAACATCCTGGGCATTATTGCTTACGCACGGCGGCACGTGGGCGTCCTCGAGCACCTGGTCGGGCACTGCAGAGCATCTACAACGGCTGCTAAGACCAGCTTTGACCTTATCAACAGCCCGACCATACGCAGCCGGATGAACCCCAGCGACTTAATGTTCCAGCACTCGCGCAACAGCCCCCTCAACCGCGAGCTGGAGTGGCAGATGTGGACGGCCCTACTGAAGGCGGAGCCCGGCGCCTGGCTACACTACCCCCTGCATGAGACCAAGAACCCGGTGGGTATTGGGGATGGCCTGAATATCGGTCTGATCGAGCTGGCATACACGTGGGCGAACGATCACCAACTGCGCACGTCGCCGGCTTTTCCGGAGTATCTGCGTGCGCTGATTCCCCGGGGCATTCACCTCGACGCGAATACTATATCGCGCTTCCTGTCTGTCACCGAGGGCGCCAGCTTGAAATTTCGCCGGGGCGGGCCCATAGTGCCGATTACTGTTGCCGCGGCCCGCGTCATGATGGACTGCTTTCCGCTGCAGCGTTCGCTGTCGCAGGACTACTACCGCGGCGCTGACTCGGCCTCGCTGGCGCTGCCTATTACGCAGTGGCCGACGCGGAACCCGGATCGACTTGTCATCATGCAGATGCTGCTGGACCAGGGCCTGGTTGTCGACGGCAGGCTGGTGGAGTACTGTCATGAGGACCTCGGCTTGGGGCCGATGGCTAGGTTCACGGAGGAGCAGGAGCAGGACACGTGTCTGATCATGGCGGCCGAGCGCGGGGACACCAAGATGGTCGAGCTGCTGGTCAGGCACGGGGCTGATAGACATGTGCAGGGCGCATATGGGAATACGGCCGCGGAGCGCGCGCGGAGAAAGGGGCATCCGAAAATTGCTAGGTATTTGGAGTCTCTGGATGATGAGGCTGGCTTGGAATGATACTGGCTACATACATAGGTAGGTACCTAACATAGAGGTAGAAACCACCTACAGTCTATAGACTATAATATACGATTGCTGTAAGGTACATACATGTATCCTATATGCCAAGTTCTAGTCTTGCCAAACCCCGAGATGATCGAACTTGGAATCAGAAACACAGGGGAAGATACGGAGGCTTGACACAACACACAGGGCCCCAGGGTCCAGAATGCTCAGCCCGGGAAACCGGGATGGAAGCTCGGGGTTCCAACACAGTAGGTACCTAGTCGTAGCCTTGCACAATGCCCGAACCTATATGGTTGTGGAGTTTGGGTCAGTAAACGTTGCCAGGAATGTACAGCTTCGGTTTTAGATAGGTCTGGCTATGTAGAGGAATACTTACAGTCAGCATTCAGACTGGGGTTCCACGCGACGAACCGGGCGTGGTCAGGGTTGTAAATATATGCCCAAAGTTTACTTTGGGGTCTTGTGTCGGACTCAAATTCTACGGGAAAGATTCTTCCAGATTAGGAAAGTGGAA
>JAOXNI010002125.1:0-10610 GCA_028566595.1 Hypoxylon subgilvum
CTCGATGTTCTCCAATCCCGTTCCACTGACCTGCAAACAGAAATGGATACAGCATTCAATATACGACATTTCATCCTGCCGACAGTTGCCTTGCAGACCTGCATTGCCTTGTCTATATTGGCATGCCCGACAATCCTCAATTCATGGGTGCCTTACAGCCTCAGAATATCGCCGAGACCATCAATGCGAGCATTGGTCCCAGTGGTGAGAACAGAGAATATCTGCTCCACCTTGAACAAGCATTGGAGGAGTTGAGTTCCGACAGCCATGATGAACATATCAACGATCTGGCACGACGTGTCCGGAAGCTGACGCCACCAACGCGGAGTGCATTTCTTGGTAGCACATCCGATACAACATTGAAGAAAGTCAGCAGTACCGAGGAACAAGAGGAGATTGAAAAGGAAATATGATTGTGCTCATTGATGACATGGGCTCGATGAAGTTGCCAGATTGAAGGACTGATGTTACGGACACAATATCACACACCGGCACCATCCATCGATCGCTTGCATTGAGAACCATATGGATGAATCGAATGGGTATCTTGCACAGCCGAGCCTCAACCGATGAGAGCACCAGGTTCATTGGCGATAAGACCCAGATGGGCCAAAGGATCCGTCCGGTCCCTGCGATTGCCCGCCTCCATATGGCCCTCCCGGTTGCTGATATTGAGGGTTGTACTGTCCGTACGGGGAATAGTTGGCGCCACGGCCATAGCCAGAAAAGTTCGGATTCCGCCCTTGTGTTCCAGCTGATGGATATCCTCCTGGTCCCGACCCTGACATGTTATGCCCCCCTCTTGCACCGAACCCGCCACCTCGCCCGGACCCTCCTGGTCGATTGTCTTGCGCATGATCTACCCGAATTGTACGCCCATCGAACCTGCTCGCACGGTCAGATTTGCACGACCGCCACTACTGCCGCGTCACCTTACTGGGTGTTGTTCATCTTCTCCAGCGCCTCATCCGCCTCGGCCTTGGTTTCGAATCGCACGAAACCAAAACCACGACTTCGATTCGTGTCGCGATCTTTCACGACCACCTGTACCCAATTAGCAGAGGGCGTTGAAGGTTGCAGAGACAGCGTTACAGCTTCTTCTACTTTGCCAAATTGCTGGAAGCCTTCATTCAAAGTCTCATCGGTCGTGTGCCAGGCAAGGCCGCTATTTCAAAGCGTCAATACGCCGCACGGAGAAGGCTGCGTGACATTGTGAACACCTACCCGATGAAAAGCTTCGCCATGGCGCAATTGGGTGACGCAGTCGAGAAATATGTATCTTGATGCTGAATCTAGCCTCAGCACCAAGTCCCAGAAGTGGTCTGCTATTTCCAGAATACACCGCACAGGACGAGATGGCCAAAGAAGAACTGTGGTCAAGATTTGGTCGTGATGGAATTCTCATTGGTCGAAAAAATGTGCAACGATTCCTGCAATCTATGAATTAGATCCTTTGCATGCTAGGCTCCAATCAAGGATCTTGCATCATCCGTCACCAAACACACCCGAACGTTGCAGTGGGCATTGGATGGGATGGAAACAAGGAAGTCGGAGATTTCTTGAGGTCGGCATTCATGGCCGTCGATTTAAATTCCCGCGAGTACAACTCATTCCCACGTGGGATTTACAGCAGGCAGGTCGAACATTATTGTACTCGGGCCTCATACTATGTACGCAATCCGACTCAGGCGGGGCCCCGAAGACAGGTTGGGATGACGAAAGTCGACGAGCAAAGACCAAGCTACCCTTCTCAGCCAGTCCCTCGCAACATGATGCAGCAAAGCCTCCGATTGCGTCGAAGGTATGGGTGGAGCCAGCCATCCTCCTGGAAGGTGTTCGTTGAAGCTTTCTCGTGATCTTGTGATGTAAGAATGGTTCATGGCATTCAATGTGGTGGTCTGGGGGCGGACGCTGATACGGTGAGGAAAAGGGTCTCTGTGCGGGTGATAAGTGGGCCCGAGAGCCTGTCCTGATGCGATCTCTCTCCCAAGGGCCGCCGGTTCGACGGAGCGCTGTCGGTAGTGAATTCTGCAAGAACCTTGTTCCCTGACACTCGATACGGGCTCTTATCTCAGGGCACACCGGTATCTCAGCCTTATTGGCAGGCACCGAAACCTCCTTGATCTGATCGATGACTATCTACCTGAGATTCCAAGAGCGTCTTTGTGCCCAGGACCGAGAGCACCATGAAAGCGAGGCTTGTTGCCAATGTGGCGGTCGACATCGCATTGGGCCTGACGCGACTGGGTCTGACGATAACGGTGGGCAGCAGTGGTGCAACTGGAGGTGAACATACCACGCTCGAACTATGCGACCAAAGACCCGAAGTAGGCGTTGACCGCTCGGTGCGTTATTGTGGAAGCAAAGGCTGACAGTGGTGCGGGCAGGCGTGGAAAACAGCGTCAGCGCTTACAACTCGGTTCTCATACCACGCTTTGCTCGCTGAACATTCCTGTCCATGTAGACAGGTGCGCCTTATCAGGGACTTCTACTGGCGCAACGAGTGAGCTGCACCCCGCCTGTGTGGAAGCAGATGCCTTACCGACATACCAGTCGGATCTAGCTGTCAAGAGGCCGCAGAAAAGCTCATCACTAGCAGCACCAAGGCCACTTTCCCATTTGTCGGCAACGCGGTGGCCAGTGTTGTGTAGCTCCTGAAGATCCTAGGCAGACCCTGGGCGGGAGTGATGGAGGGGAGCTTGAAGAGGCGGCTGCTAAGGAGGGGTCCTCGGCTGGATAAAATGGATGGTGTTGCATGCACGCACCCGGCTTAGCTCGACATCAATTCCAATAACGGGGAGGTCGATGGAGGGGACGGTGGTGATGCTGATGGCTTGGGAGGGTGGGAGGTTCCTGATGGCTGCTAAGGGTCCCGTTGAAACTTTCTCTCATGCCACCTCTTGTGCAGCCAAAGTACAAGGCCACTGCGCTTCGCGCGAGGAAGGACAATAGCACTGCCTCTGTCAGGGGTGGACGGCACTGCAGCGAGACCGATATGGAGGGAAGGCCGGCGCTAAATGACAAGGACAAAGATATAGCACCGCAGTCGGTCATCAATGCCCTGTTCATCCACCTCCCAGTTCTTGAACGGTGCCTCCAGCGGTTATTTAGCCATGGCTAGCAGCCGAAGAAGTCCCCTAGCAAGCGAGCTTTTCTGTAATTCTGCACCGAATCAACCTTTGATGGGGCGCCGTTCCCCCTCCAAGCACCTCCACCCTTATCGGCGTTGCGGCTAGTTGGCGCTCACGCCGTCCAATAATCCAGGCCTAGACCGACTTTTCCTTTTAGTGTCCCTCCCTCCTCGTTCAGTCCTTTTGCCGGCCGTCGCAATCCTCCCCGGACGGGCGCGGAACATGCCCTTGAACCCAGTCGGCGTTCTGTGACGCATAGATACAAGGTCGTGCTCGATGAATTGGCTTGTCTGCCTAGCCATCTATCGGGAGGCGTTTCGGTGCAACGGAGCTCTCAATGTTGGAAGCTGTCAGCACAACCTGGCTTCGATCATTCTGATAGTGCATGGGATACTGCTAGATCCAACGCTATTAGATGTAAGCTTGACAGGCATCCTGCAGAAATGACTTGCAGTAAGCCTTCGAAACCACTGCCGATCCACAATTGGCCGTCTCTGCCTCAGCCTTATGGCTTATGGATCTCAAATTCAACTTCGACGTACCTGGCATGACTAGAGCACAAGACGGAGCGACAGCGGCACAATGCTACATGATACACTGAATTCCGAGTTCACTGGTATGGGAGGAGCTCTACTTGGTGCTGAATGGCCCGATTATTCGCAGTCGTACCTTCCCTCGGTGGCGGCCCCCTGCCCAGTCCCAAAACTATCTGATGATTTTCCTGCACTTTGTTTTCGACGTGCCCGACTTCGGTGCGCTTCTCCTACCGACCTGTCCGCTCCGATGTTCTTCATGATACCGACCCAGTCCAATGAATTTACCCGATGTCGTTGTCGCCGCAATCTGATTCGCAGCCAGCCGAAGTGGTGAAGAGGTGGCTGTTCAACGTCGAGCCAACCACACTTGGTTCGATCGATCTTAGGTGCCGCAAGAAAAGACCTTTCACTGAATCGTCAAAAGGAGCTTCGATCTTCTTCGAGTAAGGCAAGATCTTTCTTCATAGGTGTCGGATACTGAAAGCAGCCGAATAGGGAGCGCAAGCGTTATTCGCCAAACGGCGCAGAACGTAGGGAGCCGTCTCGTGTCACCACAACGTACGGCGTGTCCTGAGCTCTTGATTACAGAGGCTGAAAAGGTGATCACATACACTCCTTCAAGAAGGAGGACGCGCATGAAAGAACGAGCTACTCCAGGACAGCTTACACTTGCCAACCACAACACAAGAGGGAAGAATTATACCGAGAAGGAGCATGATTCAGGCACGTCTTCCAGTCCATTGAGGAATGATCCTTCTCAGCCCTTGTCGTTGCGCACAATGTCGAATGAAAGACCGGGCCGCCTGAACCCAAGTGACAGATACGCTCGGAAAGCGAGGCGCAAAACTCGACCAGACAGATACGAGTACCGGAACGCCCCGAACAAGCCGACGAGCAGACGAGATTCTCAACTCAAAAGGCACGAGAAGTCAGAAATCACCCTCAATAACCAGTTCCGGCCCTCGAATATTGGCAACGGGCGACTGACCCTGAAGTCACACCGCGGCCCAGGGATATTCGTAAATGGCAAGTCCTCAGCTGCCATACAAAAGCAGGGATTACCGGATCTGGCGTTTTCTGAAATGAGCTTTCTCAAGAAGCTGGAAAGTCAACAACATCACCGGTGCAGAACGCACAAGGCAAGGGAGAATTCGACCAGGAGCAATGCTGTGCCAAAAGAAGACACGTCAGATGTCCTCCCCCTCCCAAGCGTCCTTGAACATGAAGTGCGCTCTCCTTCCCAGACCCGACATCGATACCGTGACGACCAGCCGACCCCTTACTCCCATCAACCCTCAACAGTGCCTCATTTCACATCTCCATGTCGAACAGACGAGGAGTTTCCTGTGCTCAAACACTTCCGGCCAGAGTCGTATAGAACCCCCACCTCACCTGAAAAACGTATGACAACCTCATCTATCAGCTGGTCGCCCTCTTCAATACGGAACGGATCAGCTGGGACGGGGCGAGAAACACCACATATCATGCACAAAAAGCTGAACAACAAAAGTCCATCAATTTACCGTCAACATCGTGGAATTCATGTGCCATCTACCTCTGTTCACCCTCAGAGCTCAGCCAGCAACATTTCTCTGAAGAATCGGGCGACAAGAGTACTCATGACAGGAGTCGAGCCACGAGTTCGACAGAAAAACTCGGTCTGGTCATTGGATGACTTGAAGGAGCTGGCGAAGCACCGAGGTGGGAGCAGTGCTTCAAGTAAAGAGGCCGACCAAAGTCCTACGCGGAGGACTTTGATATCAGGTTTTCGTGGCTCGAGAGTTGCGTGCGAAGACTTGCCAGAGCCAGCCCCCAAATGTCTTTCACCAGTGTTCTCAATCGCTGTGGATATGCCTCGAGCGAGCTCACAGGCTGGCTCTTTAGGCATCACCAGCGGTAAGGATCGGCTCTACAATGACGTGCAGGCCGGTGCGACAAGCCGAGCAGGGTATGAGACAAGTGCGAGGGAGCCTCTGGATATTGGTTGGGAGGATGCTGCTGCGCTGTCGCCGGCTACAACATCCAGGATCGGGCCGATGCTTTCCCAATACTGGCCATCGCCCCATCAGGAGGCGTGCCTTGAACGTCCATTGACCTTTAAACTTCAACAAAACCCGATCGTCACGGACATTGCTCAGCCTTGGAGATTTGAAGGCGAAGAGGAAAAGTTAACGCCAGTTGAGACTGAAGTTCATTTCCATGGGAGTTCCGAAGATGGACAAGGAAACGGCGACTGGATGCGCGAGGATCTAAGCAGAGCCGAACCATTTCTTCCCCAGGGTCTGGACGAATTTGATATCCAATTATTGCAAATGCATGCCCCCCAAGCCTGGGTCGATGCCCCGTACATGCGTGACGGTACAGCAAGTGATCATGGCTCCGAAGTCGAACCAATGTATGGTGACAGCTTGGTTCAACCATCCACCTTACACAAATTCAGCGGAAAGCCAGACGAGCCAAATCCTGTCGACAAAGCACGAATGCAGGATATTGGTTGCATCAGGGAGCAGTCAACCTATGGTTCGCCCAGGGCATCCCTGGTCAACGCATCCTGGGGCTTCAAATTCAAACGGCCTGTAACCCGAGACCCAACCCGTTATCATCGAACATCCGGCGAAGAAAGGCTGCACACCTCCATTGGTGGCCAAGGCGCTCCAAATGCCGCAGGATATGTTGTCAAGCAATTACGAGCGCCGCTTGTCACAAGTTCTTTCCGACCGCATGTACTATACCCACGATGATACGCCAGTGGCTTGAGCAAACGGCAGGCAGGAATAATGCTAAGTAACTAATCGAGCTGCAGGGGCAGGACTGCCAATGCGGGGTAATAGTCAGCAAGATTCTTTATGTCTTTGTGCTCAGTTCGCCGAAGTCATCCTGCGCTGCCGCTGAATTGAGTTGAAGAATTGCTTCGGAAGAGGACCACTTGAAGAACTGGTTCAATGGCAAATGCTAGCGACTGAATCCGTGCGGCCTGGAGTTCGAGCCGTCCTTCGACCATCACGATCTGCAATGCGCTTCGGCGTGACAAATGGTGCTACCTCGACGCTGCAAGAAGTGACAATGCCAATGTTGACAACGAGCCAAAGGATCGCTGGACTGTAACATCCCCAAAGAGTAAGAGTAGTCAACGGCTTGGAGGAGTGTCTGGGAAGTCTTGGGCGAAGAGTTACTCTGATATGTGAGATACAAGTCTATCAGCACTCTCAGTCCTACTGTCCTGCTTGGACTACAAAGATGAGAAAAGTGATTCGGTACCTTCAAGATCAAGGTGTGAGGCACATTCCATCGTTGGAAACCATTCCTAACCTCTCCTAGCCGTCCAGGCATCACAGCAAAAATATTCGGGCTCGGCATACCTTTCACCATCGACCAGAGAACCACAACAGCGTAAACCCCATAGTCCATCTCACCACGACAGTCAACACACGAATCATCATCAACCCGGCGCCAATCATCCGAGCACCACAGATCACAGCTTTCCAGCTCGTGCGGCCTCGGGAATGGCTGAACCCGCTGTCTCGCAAGCGTCAGGTGTCTCCACGCCAGACATCCCAGAAGACCTACGCAGGAATTTCACTCGAATCCAGTATGCTGGCGACAACATTTTGCAATCGTATGAGCAGTATATCCCTGAGCGTCAGGCTGACTCGCACAGAGCGGGCAACCATCAATACTGGGTTTTGTACATCCACGGAGGATATTTTCGAGACCCGACGCTGACATCTGCGTCCTTTCTGCCTGCTCTTTCGATGCTGGAAAGGGCCCATAGTCGTCTCATTCCTCATTCTCAGCACGGTTCCCACAACGACATAGTACCGTACATAGCCGGCTATGCCTCAATCAACTACCGCCTCTCACCACACCCGAGCTACCCACAAGACCCCACTAACACCCCTGCATATGAGTGCCGCAACGCGAAATGGCCCGATCACATTCACGACGTCCTCAGTGCAATCGCCCATTTACAACGGAATTACTCCTTTGGCCAGAAATATCTACTGGTCGGCCATAGCGTAGGTGCTACAATGGCGCTGTTGAGCACCCTGGCCTCAGCGATGCCTCTGACCAGCAACGGGAAGGACCCCGGATTTCCTCAGATCGAGCTTCCGGTGGCTGTGCTGGGAGTAAGCGGAATATACGATTTTCCGGCCCTGCACGACTCTTTCCCGGCGTACGTCGAAATGACGCGCAATGTTATACCTCATGCCGAGGACGATGTGTCGGCAAGTCCAGCCCGGTATAGCCCACACGAGTATAGTGAGGTCTGGGCCAGAGATTCGAAAAGGGCTGTCATCCTTGCGCATTCACGAGACGATGGACTTGTCGACTGGAGACAGGTCAATGCCATAACTGACCTCTTCACGTCGGCTACAACGGATATTGATGTTTGCGTTGTCGAGATTCACGGCAAGCATAACGAGATCTGGGAGCGAGGCGAAGAGTTGGCCAATGCAATCCGAGAGGCCATGTCAACTACCCTTCGGTTGGAAGGACCTTGAGAAAACAAGTCTTGCTGCGGGGCGGATATCTATGGAGCAAGGCTGGCCTGATTTATTAGCACACCGGTACGGATACATGCCAGTGTGGTGCTGGTATCAATGCCAATATCGGTATCGGTATGGGGAGCGGTGGCAACCGTTCGTTCGTCCTTTCATTTATTCATTCTGCATCTCGCCAATGCAATGCAGTATATAGGCCCTTACCGCGGCTTCGTTGAAAGTAGCCCTCCAAGCCCTGACTGAAGCGTCGACGTCAACTTTGAAGTTGAGGGAGGCGGCCCTCGAGATCCAGATCCAGATCCAGATCCAGATCCAGACCCAGACAGGCACTGCATTGCGTTGCATTGCACCACTTGTCCAGGCGGACGCATGGCCCCGATGGATCCTCTGTCGCCCCAAATCAGTATTGTCTCGTCCGCCATTCTGAAGTACTGCCTCCTGCCACCCGTCTCGAGCAAGTCCCAGATCCAACAATCAATCAGTCCGGACGCTCTGCATCAACGATTGTGATCCGCGAACAAATCCTTGAAATAGGTTCGCCTGCCAAAATGTGGCCTTTCCCACTGTACAAAAAGTCCCAAAAACTTCGAGGCCGTGATGATTCATTGAGCTGTGAATTATGGGAACGTGAACCGAAAAAGACGGAACAGAATGCTCGCTTCCGTGATTCCAATTTAACTTTTAAAGATTCTCAACCTCCCATCTTCTCAGATCACGTCTTCACCTTCTTTGCATCCCCCTCTTTCTCCGACATATCGGCGCTGCCTTTCCTCTTTTCTCCATTGGTTTCATTGGTTGCGTCTCGACCATTGAGCCCTGATCCTCGGGCATCGGACGGCGTAGGAAACACTAGAGGACTCGGTAACACCGCCGAGTTCAAGCCCCCGTTCCGGCCCGAATCGTACCACTCGCTGAAGAAGTTGCTGGGGCTAGGTAACAAGTCGTTGTTCATGTAGCGACTTGGTAAAGCTGATATCGGTGTCTCAATGTTGTTCCGGTTATCATTGTAGGCATCACGATTCTGGTTGGAAGTGGGTGGAGGTGGTCGAGCAAATGGATTAGGCGGTCCCGTCGCGCCGGCCGACATAACTGCTGAAGCGCTCGGTGACGGAGGCGGTAAGACAATATGATCGCTACTTCTGGTGTTCTGGTTTGTTGACTGATCTGTCGACTGTGTGGGAGATCCGCCACTGGAGTCATCGTCTTCTGCTTCGGACGGTATTTGAAGATTCAATTTCGGCCGAGAGCCCGAACGTGACCCCGAGGTATTGGATCGCTGTGGTGGAGCAAACTCCGGAGACGTCGTCTGTGGCCTGGCCGGCTGAGGAGCGGATCGAGGAATGGTGGGGGCAGTAGTACTTCTTGGGAGTCCTGGTTTGCCATCCGCTGTCTCCTCCTCCTTCTTGAGCTGTGCCTTGGGTGGATCTGGGGCGCCAAAGAAATGCTGCGCCAACACCGACCCACCCTCGTCAATTGGTGTGAAGATACTCCTTGATTTTGACGACAGATGCTTCGGTTGCGGAGGCGTCGCCTGCTGAGGAGGTCGCAGACCCTGGGCTTCGGGTTGAGGTGATGAGCGAGGGGGAGGCTGTGGCGGGGGTTGGAGGCCAGCCTGCGAGACGGGAGGCGGTTGTGACTGCTGCCGTGCTTGTTCCTGTAGGTACTGTTGATGCGCTTGTTGCATCTGCTGATGCTGCGGAGGAGGCGTCGGTTGTGGTTGCTGATGCTGAGGTGGGAACTGCTGATATTGCGGTTGCGGAGAAGGCTGGGCAGGAACGGCAGGAGGTGCATGAGGATTGTATATGGGCGGATTCGGCACGTAGGCAAATCCGTTTTGCGGCGGAGGTGGTGTAGGGTGGGGATGCTGTATGGGCACCAGGTCTGAACTCGTGCGTCTGATCATGTTCTGCGAGGGTGGTCTCGAGATCATGTGTGGAGGTTGGGGCGTACCATGTCGAGGTTGAAACATGCCGTTCGGCATCGGAGGTGAGACCGAATTCATGGGTTGCTGAATGTGAGTAAAAGAGTTCGGGTGCGCCATGTGTGGAACGGCATGTTGGGGTGGCAGTGAATCTCCTCGAGTATGCGCGGGGTGCTCGTCGTCCTCGTCTTCATCGTCGTCGTCATCGCCACCTTTGTTCTTGAAGTCAACAGGACCCTTGTGCTCATGGGGTTGTCCATACTGCCGTGAAGTCAGTGGGAAGCACACACGAAGGAGGTCGAGCTAACGCACGAATTGGTACCGCCGCAGTGTCTCGTTGATATCTCCCGACGAAAACTCGTATAATTTCTTGTTGTGTCCAAATATGATCACAGCCACATCGACGGAACAGAGAACGGACAGTTCGTACGCCTTTTTGAAGAGGCCGCCTTTTCGCTTGAGAAACGTCCTAACCGACCGAAAGTCAGCCGCGGAAGCCAGCAAGGATATGGGGAGTGCC
>JAOXNI010002146.1:0-10573 GCA_028566595.1 Hypoxylon subgilvum
GGCGGGCGTGCGAGGTCGAGTGGTTCGCGCGGTGCCTCTTGTAGAACTGGGCGAAGGGCCCGCTGAGGATGTGGGCGGCGAAGCGCCGCCGCCTGTCGTCGCGCTCGTCCACGAACCGCGTCACGGCGCCGTCCACGCCGTAGAACCAGCCGTCCGGGTCTTCCCTGTACACGAACGAGTCCGACTCCGACGACGACCACACCGAGTACGCCGAGTCTACGGACCCGGAGCGCACAGAGTAGAAGGACGATGCGTCGGACGCCGCACGCCGGTAGTCTGGGCGCTGCTGCTGCTGCTGTTGCTGCTGCTGGCTCATGGCTGCTAGCAGGCGGGAATGCACGTTGCCTTTATAACCTGGGGTTGTTTGTGCGGGTGATGTGATACGGCCCACGGGGAATGTAGGGCGAAGCAGCGGTCAAGCGTTCGCTTCTGAAATCAGCCCTACCGTTCCGGACAGGGGTGGACCTTGTGGCAAAGGGTACTTGTAGATGAAGTCGAGTTCAAAGTAGAAGACGGTGACGACAGAGGACTACCCTCAAGGTGCGAGGAGTGTGAAAACGAGGCGAGAAAAGTTAAAGAGGAAGCATGTTTACGTTTACCACCACGACTGGGGGGCGATATAGATACTGTTAAATATTTTCCAGGCCTGTGTGCAGAATCGTCCAGGAGGCTCCTGGGCAGGGCAGAGCGTGGTCTGCCTATCAGGACTGTTCTCGTGTGTGCTCGGGCGAGCTCTTCCCTGCACCCTTGTGCATTGGTTATACGTCGCCATGGGGACTGGTGGGGTGCAAATCATGGTGAGCGCAAACATCGATTCGACGAGAGCTGGCATGACTTTTGCAGCTATCTGCAGACGATTTTTCCAAATAGGTAAGCTTCGCCCTCGACGCGAGAGGAACATGCGTCAGTGGACAAGAGCGGTTCTTGCGGTTCACGGCCAGGGCAGCCTCATCGCCCCGTAGTTAGTCGGTGAGCCAGCCAGAGAGCCAGTCAGATTCCGCTTGCCCTGCTTCTCCATCAATTGGGGGGGAGTGCCCCCATGGCCACACCTGTGACCTACCTACATACCTAACCTACACTCGACCCGACATACAGTTTTTGCATATTGAAGAGAAGCGAGACAGTCACCTCGCCCTGTTTCTCAGAGGTCGAGATTGAGGTCCAATAATAGCGGCAGCAGTGCACACGAGCTATTACTGAATGAACCAAGCGTTACCCAGCATCTACGCCTAAAGTCTCTCGTCATTCCAACCTCGGTCGCCCGGCTTATTTGTTACGTATGTAAGGTAGGATTTTGGGGAAATGGATCCGGCGAGGGAATGTTAACCAGCTCCCACGGACTTGGACCCGGTATCAAAGATTTGTGCTTCGTACGTACAGTATATTCATAGGCGCGTTCAAAACAAAACTGTAACAGGGCAGGCCAGTGAGGAGGGCAGGGGAGTCTGCATTCATTGTGGAGTTCCTGGCCCTAAATGTACTGGCCTTGCTTTAGAGCAGTGATCCTTAGGCCGGCATCGTTCCGGCAGAAATGATTGGCTTAGAGAGATGCCGTTTCAAACCAGAGCATTTTCAAGTGAGAGGGTTCGAGTTTGGGGTAGATACGGTTGACGATACACAATGTCACTGTGATGAGGGGGGTAGGTAGCCTCGTCTGGCCATAAATGACGAAAGTGAAGCTTGCTTCATGATCCCTTACCGACATGTCCAGGGTGTGTCCACGTCTCTCGAATTTGACAGGTCAATTAGATCACTTGCCAGCGGCATTTATTAGAGTAGGGAAGCTTGGATGACGAAATGAAAAAAAAAAAAGGGATTTATGATATCTGACACTGCAACCCCGCTCGAGGTAGAAACGATAAACAAATTGAGCTATGTGGTGATTGGATAGGGCCATGCCGTTTCTTCAGGACTTTGACATGATCAACTCACCGAGGACTTTGTATTTGGTCCCGTCTGCGTAGAAGAGCATCAACTTAAACATCTTGGAAATAGCCATTGTCGATAGCTCTCGATAGCTCTCGTAGCGTTGAAGGTTGTCTGGAATGAGTGCCTATCTTCGTTGTTGATCTACAGGGAGAGTACCTACCCTAGCTCTCCATGTTAGCTATATACCTCTCTCTCGCTCGACTGCAAAGATCAAGTAGGACATTGGCAGCCCACTCGAAATCTGCTCGATCAAGGTAAATCTGACCGGAGATCCTGGTCCAGAAAGCGCCAGCGTAGAATCTCGTCGCCAAGAATGTGTCGAATTCGTCCACGGACATTATGGTAATCCAGTCGGCCACAGCTTTCGCTTCTTCGGCTGGGATCTTACCTATACGATCCATTTCTTGCCGACTTCCTACCGCTTCCAAGGGAAGTCTCACGTTGGTGAAGCAACAATCTCGAAGGGTTCCCTTTCTGTTCTCGAGGACCTCTGTTCTCATCATCTTCGCAATCAACTCGCCACCCTCTCTTGCCACGTACTGGCAGTAGTTACGCACGCGCTCTTCGCCGCCGCAAACTTGATCTCTGAATCTCAATGCTTCTATGACACAGATGTATGGCGTGGTATCTATGGTAGATACCTTCTCAAACAGGTGTACAAAATAGCTCATTTGAGATAGCGACTCTCGCCGAGCAACCGGTAGATAGCCCTCCGCGGTAGGGAAAGTCGTCCTAATCAGGGCTTGATTCTGGTAAGGAACATAGAGAACGGCACACCCGCGAGGTACCATGAGCCACCTATGTATGCACTCTCAGTTTGCAAAGGCCCCTTTGGGTGATGGTAACTGAATGGGCCAGGAGGCTCCGTAAGAAGAGTATGGAGAAGGAGAAGAAAAGCTCACTTGTAGCAGGCGCTGATGAAGAAATCTGGTCCAACTTCAGCAACATTGCGCAAGTCAATGTGACCTAACCCATGCGCACCATCTATGCAGCTAAGGATGCCGTACTCTTTGCATATGGCTACGAGATGTTCCCACGGGAAACGCACTGCTGGGAAAGTAAGGACCGTATCAAACATAGCCAGCTTGACCGACTTGCCAAGACTCTGGATGTTGAGGATCTCCTTCCGGAATCTATCGGAAATCTCCTCGTCTTCAGCTGGGTAGATAAGCTCGATGCAGGATCCTTGAACATCAGTCGTCTCTTCTAGAGACTGTATGGTCTTGAGGCATGCATCGTAGATGGTACTGAAATATAGTATAACGTCGCCATCTTTATATGTCAAGTTCCTCAGCACGGTGTTGATCGCAGTCAGGACATTGGGCACAAACACCACCTCGTCGGTCTCTGCTCCTAAGAGCGGAGCGACAGCCTCTCTAGCTTCCCGAAGGAGTCTGGGGTACGTGAAGCGGATGAAAGTGTCGGGCCGGGCGTCGGTCTCTTCCCAGAGCCTCCGCTGATACTCTCGAACGCATGAGGGGAAGGCGCCGAAGGACCCGTGATTCAGTGGAGTGTACGACTCAGCAAAATTGAAGTGAGCCTGGCGCATTTGCTTCCCAAAGGGTGTCATTGCGGTCATTGTCGGCGGCTTGTCATGAAGCATTCTCATGATGTGACGGAATTGACGGATTTGCCGGGAGCACACGAGATGAATCTAGGTTGCGAGTGACACAACCTCGCAGTTGGAGCTGAGTGTTAAGGTTTCAATTGTGACTTTGCTCGACGAATTAGTGGTTGAGAAGTGGTAGAAGCCCTGCTATTTCGAGCTGAGTATGGCAAGGCTTCGCATGGTCGAGCGTGAGCATGACAGCATGACATAAGGTAGTACGGCAGACGCATACTATGGCAGAGGAGTTATCACACGAATCAACGACTTGTGCAGGATGACACCCAAATCTTGGTAAGTGCAGATATTGTCGTATTAGATAGAAGCAAAGTAGGTATTGAAGTCATGGCATTGACACAACGAGGCGTCAACTTGGAGGCAGATCAAGTTTGTGGATTATATATCATTATATATCAACGGACAAAGATTATTAAGCTTATACCTACGTCGATTCATTTGATAGTCACCTCAACTGCAAGTTAAGATACGACGGGTTGGTAGGAGTGAAGATGGATTCTCCTCCAATGAGTCTCGAATTTGCCTCCATCATTAAAAATACAACCAACCATCTGTATCAGAGGTATTCAACACACAAGGTATTGAGAAAACAGGCAGTATTCAGCTAACGAACACATCTAAATATGGCAGGTACCTACATTAGGTTGCCCAGGGAGGTCGGATTCCCTTCCTGATCTGTACAGGAAGCAACATGCTGGATACAGGCTCAGTACATACATGGAGCCTGATTTATTGGTTTATTGGTTTATTGATCCTCATCTTGGTTTAGCGCTCCTGATAAATGCTAAATATGTGCTATCGATGCTCATCTTTTTAGAAATCGGTATTCTTTCAAGAAATGGACGCGCATTGATCTTCGCATTGCACGTACAGCACCTAACCAAGGTAAGTTTGCGTCGAGGACTCACGATAGAGACTGACAACTTCTTCATCGCTTCGAATTCATCATCTGTTGACTTACTAAGTATGTGCTTAAGTACTATGTACATACATACTAACCTAGGTATATACAGTACATGGAAGACGGCACGTTCTAGGGAACATGGGGAAACAAGTGCCGAGTCGCTACCTGTCTGTGGAACTTTCTACAAAGATCAATTCTATTTTTGACTTTACTATGTGTTCTAAGCCTGGAAGCTAATGTCTCCTCTTGCTACCTACATACATCAATTGTACCTGAGGACCCGGGCGAATGATACGATAGACATCATGCAAGAGACAAAACCTTCAATTTGTCAAGACAAACTGTCAACACCAAAAGGTCTGTCTCAAACAAGAAGAGAGGCCGCACGCAACAGACATACTGGACATACCTTAACATATCTCCACTTCGTCTGGAACGTTAAAGGACTACAGTATTCGACCGGCTGTATTGCTAATACCTTAGTATTATGCGTAGCCGAGAGCCTGTCCGCGCGCGGCACCACCCCCCTCATTTTTCATTCTCTTGTGCGGCGTCGTGTGGTCCGTCGATTGGGACATATTCTTCCAAGATGTCACCTTACAGCCATAAAATAGGCTCAAGTGGGTGTAGCGAATCTGTGCCCGCGGAATATATTGCCGTCCATACAGAGCCAGGTCCATCGCAGGTTCATCGCCATTCAGCATTTCCAAATCGTCGAGAAACCTTCTCCTGATGCCATTTCATATTTCATAGCATCATGATGAATCTTGACCGACTGACTGGCGGCGGGTGAGATGCATCTTCTCGATTGGGAACGTGATACAGATATACTCACCTGTTATCCGGATATCAGGTGGGAGATCGGGCACTCGAACTCTCTGCGCCTCTCGCCTCTTCTCACCTCCCTCTTCTTTTGCCATTCGCACATATTACAATAACCTTAAAGTGCCATCGCCAAGAGATCGAATGGTGCCCTGATGGGTGTGAGAAGGGAAGGACGGGCTGGGCCAGAGTAACCATTGACCCAGACCCCTACACTGACCATACAACCACCCTGCCTACTTACCTAGGTACATATTCGAATTCCAATGTTAATGTTTGAATCTTTTCAACGTTCATAGGCCTACTTACCAGCATACCTATGTACATATATGTATTGTGTATTCATACAACATGTGAAACCAGACCTGTAGCTATCATACCTACCTACATAGGCACACTGAAGGCCGGCAAAACATTGGTATGTAGTAGGTATGCGGCTGGACTAGATAAGAGGACCTCAGGTGTTGACCTACCTGCCTACCTTGGTGGTTAGTACATATGTTATCATTTTACGCGGATTATACAGCAACGTTGATCAAAGCCAGAGGTTGACAGGTACCTCCTAACATACATCGACTCAACAAATCATCCTTTATGCCTGTTCATATCTTTATCCCCCTTACATGAGTTCCCGTCCCATACATGTCTTCCTGTCTATCTATCTATCTATCCTTCCTATTCACCCTACGGGGGAAAGATAGAAAGGAAGGAAGTATGGTTAGCTATAGATGTCATGTATAACATGTATTGTATAGATGGATGGGTGTAGTATCATGTATGCCATATAGCATATGGGTGTACGAAGTATGGATGTATGGATGGATCTTGAAGTGTGGAAGTGCAAATGTAACGCGCCAATGGGGTTAGTGGACAATGCATGGTGCATAGTGGTGCATGGTGGTGCATGGTGCATGGTATCGTTCATGTATTCTCCCAGTGCTTGCCGCTTTCTTACCCCTTCCCCCGGCCCCCGGTCCCAAATGTCCGAAACCCACAACTGCCACAAAAACCCATCAGAGTCTAGTGCCAGTCTACTACTGTCTTTGGCCCCTGACCCCCTGGCTGATCTTGTTAGGTCTTCCCAGCTCCCTGTGCCGAAGTCATACAGCCCGTACAGCCCGTACAGCCCGTACTAGCACTAGTTACCCAGAATCTGTCATTTTGTCTAGTAGTACTAGTAATGCCATGTCTGTTCCATGTCTGGTCTGTTACGGACAACTTGCAATTGGTACTCGACTCATAGCCAACATTGACCAACCGACTTGACCATCCAAAAGCCGAAAACATCACCACACACGCTGGCACGTTCCTGGCTGATCTACTCGATGACCATCTGGCGCCAACCTCGTCGTTTGTCGTGCTCCTGATGCTGCACTTGCATCTGCTGCCAATTCTTCGCACGTACAGAGGCAATCCCGCATATACCGACCACTAGCAGCAATGGGCGTCGCTAACGATCAGTCTTCCGAATTGGAGCGTGGCTCATCTCTCAGAGCATCCGTGAGATTCTCTAATGTCCAAGGCGACGATGATGATTACGACCTGCAAGCGATGGGAATTGCAGATGGCTTTCGTCCCCTAGAGCCGTCACACACTCACCCCACGAGATCTTCGACCGTGACGCCGCAAGATGTTCTCATGAGGCAGACACCACCACCGCGGCCGTCCAGTATCACGAAGCCGCGTATCCGGAACGAATCTTTGTCTCTGCAACATGACGGGTTGTCGAACGAGTCGGACAACGACACAACACTTCACAGAGTTTCGACTGCCTCGACGTCATCTCCATTCGTTGATCCCGAGGACGCGTACGAAGGTCCCTCTGGCCCCTCCCACCCATATCAGATGTACCCGCAGGATGTCCGAGTAACACGGACAGCTAGCCTAGCGACCACGTCGACCGCACCTGTCTCAGAGCGGTCGTACAACGGACCTCGCGGGCCCGCACACCCATACGGAATGTACCCGCAGAACACACTCACCGAGGCGGGTGGGATGCCTAATCAGACAGCCCAAGCTGATATCAACGTCGGGTTTCCAGGCACGACGGACAACTATCAACGGAGGATAGGGCCGGACGGAGAAGATGTAGCCGACATGATCGGTCCTGATGGCCATACAGAGCAGTTACCTCCTTACACGAGGTATCCCGATGAAACGTATAATAGGAAGGCGCTTGGCTTGGACACACCTCAGCCGGCGGCAGCGCCAGTTCAGCCGATGCTGGCCATTCCGGGTGCTGGTGGTATCGGACTGGCTACTCGGAATCCAGAATTCGCGTCTACAGACGATCTAGGCGGCTTGAACTCGCCTCTATCTCGACAATCTGTCCGAAGTTTCACTTCTGAAGGCAGTCAACGTGAACTAACCGCCAATTCTGGGTCGGACAGCGAAGTTACGAACGAGAAGAAGTCGTTGAAAGAATGGCAAGTAACCGCCAAGAGGAGGGTTTGGGGTATCGTACCGTGTTGGGCTATCGTCTTAGCCGCCGTGGTCCTAGTCTTGATGGGAATTATCCTCGGGGCCGTCATTGGCACGCTCGCTAACTCTCACTACAAGAAGGGGCCGCCTCCAGATGGGTAAGGGTTTCATTCCCTCTCGTGCCGTGTGTCGAGCTTGTAATGCTAACATCGCGATCAGGCCACCCTCGCCGGCAACCACTTCCAACAGTTGGGATACGCAACCTTTAACAACCCTCCCACCTGATTTATCACCGCTGCAGGAGGGAACCTATTCAGTGTTCCTTACCATGACAAACAACCGAATGTCTAATACCTGCTTCCGCGATTCGACGCTAGCCCAGGCGTGGAGTTGTAATTTCGTCTCCCCGATATCCATGGAGATCAAGAAACTGCCTAACCAACCTGACATTTCTGACTATTCCTTCACCTTCATCTATAATGAGAGTTACACCTCGAAAAGCAACACTTACAGCTACGGGGTTCAACCCCCGGATCTATCCGACCTAAAATTGAAGCTTGTCAGCGACATCTACCAGAACACTCGGGGTCCAGCTTGGAACTTTGAGATGGCTTACAACAAAACAGTAATTCTCCACGAGAACGCCATACCGATCAGCGCCGCCTCTCCCTCGTCGACGAGTCAGAACCGGCGTCGAATGTTTGGCGGCGACAATTTCGACAACTTCAAGCGCAAGGGCGTAGCCGGGAGTGGGGATAAGTTATGGATTTGCCAATGGAACAATACCATCATGGAGACCTCCATATATGCCAACCAGAGCAACAGCTTCAGTCATCCTCTCGGCCCCGTTCAAGTAACGAGCATTCCAGCGATGCCTACAGGCGGGAGTTCCACGGGTGTGCCAGGAGCAGTGCCAACTTCAGGAATATCGACGGGTGTCGAAAGTGACGGCAACGCTAGAGCCTCGCAGGAGCTCTCCAACAACCCACGAGACTATCACGAGCCTACCTCAGCAAGCGATGATCTTACTGGCACTGAGAGTGTTACCTCGACGGCTCCGCCTCCGTCTCCGTCTGGTGGTTGGCCCGCTTTCCCTCTCGAACCTCCAGCTCCGCCATACCCGCGAGTCATCAAAGTTGAGGAACGTCGTACCCCAGATTCTACGAAGCCAGTTTGTCGGCAGTTCATGGTTGTTAGCGAGGATGAGGAGGCCGTTCCAGTCATAGGTCCGAACGGAGAGCAGATCGAAGTCTATATTGAGGAAATTGAAGGACCGCTGGGCAATTCAGGGGATTCAAAGCGCATCGACATTGATCATCAGCTCGAAACCCTCACCAGCGCCAAGAGCACCGATACGAATGAATGTAGCTGCACGTGGTGGGTACTCTGAACACCGGACGACTGCGTACGACGGCGAGGCAATATTATCTCCTGGCTTTCGAATGTATTTAAGCGGGGAGAAAAAAAAGGGGTCTTGTATATATCATATGCCATCTGTCTCGCAAGACAGTGCATCACCATATTCCGGCGTTCAGGAGAGAAGCTTCGACTCACAGGGCTGGGTTTGTGCCATTTCCAACAAAGTGGAAAAATATTGGCGGATAAGTCCTCAGCCCTCCCTTTTTGGCCTATTCATCGATTCCTATACAAGTTCGCGGCGTGGGTTTGGTAGGGCATGGCGTTAGGTATATGACGGCGAATGTGCTTTTTAAAGTCGAAGGGCGCGCTCTGTTGATTGGATGTATGTATGGTTGGACGATTGGATGGATGGATGGATGGATTGATGGATTGATGGATGGGCATGTTCCTCCTGCTCAAGCTTCATAAATATTGGACCTTACATTGCCACATCCAGCACATTATGTCGAGATACCTGCCTAGGTACCTAGGTACCTAGCTAGTTCGAATACCTTAGACGAAAAATACTCGTTTCGCGGTAGCCTTGTGCTTGGTGTTTGGCGAATATTATCTTGTGGCGGAAGCTCTTTGGTTGCTTGTGAGGATGGGTGTGGTATGTGTGTCTTACCGGGAGCGAGAAGATGATGAATGTAGAGCGACCATGAAGACATCGTGTATGGTCTGGTCTATGTGGTAAGGTAAAGGACAGACAGATATCCATAGCCGAGTTTATCTAGTTTCCCTCATCTCAGCACTGCGGTCTCGTTAAGCTTAGATGAAAAGAGGCGGCTAAGTTTGAGCCCGTCTACAGATGCTTACTGCACTAATCGGTGCTTATATGATTTAGCATAGGGCGCGTGAAGAGATACATGTGTGCGGGTATCATCTCGCTCGGGAGAATTGGTTAGGACTTGAGCTCAATGATATTCGTATCCCCCTTCCTAGGGAGCTTCGCCATACAAGTAAGGTCTTTGATAGGTTGTAACCCACGTAGGCTCCTAAATTTTGAAAAGGGTATCTTGAAATGTCCCTAAGAGTGTAGACATATGTATGTCTGCTTTCCCACCTCCAAGTTCGCAAGATAAGGGGCTGCTGGATGACCAACCAAAGCACCATCACGAAGGACATCTCCGCCTCTCGTTCTCTCTTAATCCTTCTCTACACCTTTCCCCCTCTCTTTCTCTTTCTCTTTCTCTTCTTCCTCTCGTTTTCCCCTTTCCTCGCCACCACCAGAACCAGAACCAGCACCAACAGCCCCAAACTCCCCAGCCAACCCATCCAAAAAGTGATCCGCCAGCCTCTCCGCGCGCTTGGCGCCGATCCTCTGCCTCCGCTCCTCAATCTCCCTGCGCCTAGTCTCACGAGCCCGCTCCCTCTCACCACGGACGCGCTCCGTGTTCTCGCGCTCAGCAGCGAGCCCGGCCATCTCCGCCGCGCGGGCCTCCTCGTCCTTGCTGAAGTGGTAGAAGCCGACG
>JAOXNI010002156.1:0-10561 GCA_028566595.1 Hypoxylon subgilvum
ATTTACATCACGTATCTGCCCTGATCAGTCAAGCATGACCAAATCTCCAATCGCCAATCGTGTACATATATCAGCAATGTTACAAAAACGCAATATACGTAAGGTGCTATTCCTAGACACTGATAACTCCGTTTCCCCGATCTGTCCAAAATTTATGCCATGGGTTCAGATTTGGAGACTCGCTTCGAAGTATGTCTGACAGAATATGTTGAATGCCGGTGCCAATCGTGTAGGCTTGACAACTTAGAACCTGAGTCGGTGTGTCGCTGGCTCTTCCCCTACAGTTAGCTACCTATATATGAATATAACACAATGATATACGAGACCTGAAGAGGAAGTGAGTCGACTTACCTTTATGAACAATGCACAGCGATAAATGACCCTTGATCAGGATGCCAACAGGTATCTAGGTCTGCTCCGAGTCCCTGCCAGGTGATTGTCCGGAAAGGAAGCCGTTTGAATAACTTACGTGTCCTCATCCCCAACAGGTTGCATATGTATCTTCTCATATGATGTGTCGATGCAAAGAAGCTGGTCTAGGCTTCGATTAAAGAATGGCGGAACTCACGCAGATATGCATGATTATTAGGATTAGGGCAACTAAGGCTTTGGCATCCTATGCTTGCTATTTCTTGGGTTCCATATGATTGCGGTCATCAAACGTTCTACCTGCAAGCTTGTATTTGCGCAATACCTCCTGTGCTGTCCTGTTAATTGCAGTAAGGTCAAAGTAAGAGCGGATTCATTATAGGTATGGCTGCAGTCTCCCATACGGGCCCCTTTTTTATGCAGCCTGTACGGTTGAGTTGGGCTTGGTTGTGAATAGGTAAATACGTCGTTCTGTGCGGGCTAGGTGAGCAGCAAGGGGTTCAGGTGGATATGTTGACTGGTGCTAACGGATATTTCCTTGTATAACTACAACCATCGAGCTGTGCCGGTATTGATGTGCATACCCAGGAGACCATAGGTAAAACGACCCTGACATGCAACCTAGCTAATTCAAGAGATCTAGATAGGACATTAGACCTATCCTTGCACTATATAATGGATCTGTGAACGCCATTAATGATTTGTATATGCTTGTAACGTAACTGCAGTTAGATTTGTTTAGACACGGACGGTGCCCTAAGCTAGAAGGTAGAAACCAAAATAATAATAATTAACTAGGAGTGGTAAACATGGGATGAGGTTGTAAAATCTGGTGGAATGAGCCAATCGGCGGATGCGTAGGCATAGCAGGAAATTATGCAACATCTAAATTTGGCCAGTTCATACTAAAGAGTAGTGTAGTTTCACTTAATTGATACTTGCCCCATATACTCTGTGGACCCTGTGTTGTATACCTTGTATACCTCGTGTACTTCGTGTACTTCGTGTACCTCGTGTACCTCGTGTACCTCGTGTACCTCGTGTACCTCGTGTACCTCGTGTACCTTGTATACCTCGTGTGCCTCATGTACCTCATTAGCTGTGCGCCTGGCATAAACTGCTCGAGCTAACTTATGTAACCAGACTTACGGAAGAGCTGATGTCACGAACTGGTTTGGGGACAACCAATTGGGCCATAAAGCAAAAGCTTCCCAATGACCAACTGGCCACGTTCCCCAATTCTGTATTATATGTGTCACACCGCAGCTGGGCCGTAACAGCTGAATGCAAAATTATTCTAAGTTTTAAGACGTAACTATCGTGCATGAGCTCTTAGTATTAATATTGCACACATATCTGTAAGTAGGACAGATTGATGGTGGTCTGTGCATCCACCACACTACATAGATTCCTTTACGTAGCTCACCTACGTGAAGCTTACTTACACAAGAATCAATCAGCTCTCAACACCACATATCATCACCACCTGTAATCACTAGTGATTATGCTTCACCCAACACTTAGCGTTCCATCTTGAAAAAGCTGCATAGATCTACGATATTCAATCCAATATACCAGGAAACGAACCAAATGCACCAATCAATATGGAGTTAGTTGAATGGCAATAGTTGTAATATGATGCAGTACACAACCCCCCAACGCTCCTAGCTCGTATAGTACCCTATTAAGAACACCCACATCCGCCACATTTGGTAGCACCTGGATTTCCACCACATACTCTGCAGTCCGGACACATCCCGTTATGTGTAGAGGCTATCGTAGCGCTAGGCCGAGTCAAAATCTAAGAAGTCGGTATATCAAAATATTAACCTAAACTTACGAATAAACGTAGTAATCTATATTAGGTTAGGGAGCCTAGTCCTTTATTATATTCTTTTTGTTCGAGTGAGCTAGCAGTAGAAGAATAGCGTAGTTACCTACCAAGATCACGTAATAATCCTGCTTACGCGCGTTTGTTGAGCTGTCTTCGGATTACCTCGGCGTCATAAATATCTTGGGGTATTAACATAAGTATTTCGTAATAGGAACATGTGACAGACGAGACGAGATGACAGGATTGGAAATCGCGTTTTCACTTAGCAACTAAGTGGGCGAGAAATGCGAAACAAAAAACGGTGATGGGTATGGGTAAATATATAGACGACTGGGTGGAGCCTATTTTGCCGCTTTTTACCGAGATTTTGAAGCCTAACACGTGTCAATTAGAACCAGCACGCCTCTACTTTCCACTCTACTCATTCCATCTCACAAAAATGACCAAACGCCGTTCTAATTCAAAGTTCGATCTCTGGCGAGTGAGTCTGCTACACCTGATTCGAAATGACTATGTTGAACAAATCTGCAGATTTCAATCAATCGCCAGATTGGGAATATTCAGGCTTCTATGGTTAGAAATTTATCCTCATTCTCTTGCGCTCTTCAATCTGACCGAACATTCAGCTTCAACTTTCCCAAACGGTCGATGAGCTCGTACAAACCTTGAACAGTGCTGAAACCGCACATGTGGAAGAAGACCAGGAACTAGAGGGCGACACCGATGATAACGATCATGACGACCGAGCCGACAACGCTGGTGACGAGAACGTCCGCGATGACGATAGCGGCGGCCGAATCGGACTATTTTTCTGCCCCAAAAGAGAGTGCCGGCAACGCAGAGGCGATGACACATACAAAAAATACTCACGGCATTACGATATCCGTAACTTCTCCAGTCTACTTCAAGTGCTGGCCATCAGTTGACGTAGATGCAGATGTTCCCTGCGACGTGGGTTGTGCTATGTGTAGCACAAAACTTCCTCATGTAGCCGCCCTGAAAAGACACTTCCGCGAATGCGAACAGTTGAGAAAGAAGCGGAATATGCCCGAAGATTTGGAACATCTCGAAGAGATGAAGAGTCGGCGGGATACCGAATCTCAGAAGGCAGCTCACCTGGCACGAGAAGCGTTAGGTAAACGCCGCCGTGAACTGAGCGTGGATGTCGATCGTTTGAGATCGCCAAAGAAGACGAGATTGGAGAAGCGTTTGGACATTCCAACTCCAGCATGTCAGGCGCCCCACTTGAATCATGTTGCCGACTTCGACATCTCATCTGTTGGTTCAGGCCTCTTCGTCAATAATGAACACAATAATGTCGACGTGACCAATCAGTACATGAGCACACACAACAGCTCCATGCTCACGAGCGCTCCAACTCATGTTAACAACGCCAGAGACCGGCCATTTGCACACCCGGTAGCCACCCAGCATGCTGCACATGATACAGCTCCAGTTTCGGAAGTACTAGAATTTGCAGACCCAAGCACTGGCGAGTCGGCTGTTTATACGGAAAATCCATATTTGACTACACAGGATGATGCAGAGATTTCAAGCTTTCGTAACAAGAGGGATAGTTTGGCTATGTTTTTGAACGATCAAGTTCAGACGGACGTAGCTACGGCTACGAGAGCCTCGGGTTTCCTAAGCAATACGATGGACGGATTGTCTATGCATTCTGAGGTCCAGTATCCTTCCGCACAGGACACAACTGCAAGTATGAGCGCTTCAAGCATGTATAACCCGGGCAATCGGTGTTCGACAACGCGGGATGCCGCTGTAGCTATGAGGGCCTCGAGCTTCATAAGCTATGCGATGGATGGGTCGATCATGTATCCAGTGTACCCTCGCGCACCGAGTGCGGCCAGCCTGTATCATCCTCCACCTTAGCAATCCTCACGATAAAAGAATTAAGTATGAAATTCTCGACCTCTACGAATTGCACGATGAATCTATGATTTAGTTTAGTGACTGTAGTACCATTAGATTAGACCATAGCTATCGGCAGTACCGGAGCTCTAGGAATTGACATCACTCTCATGAGCAGTGCGAATTTGCTGCATTGCTAGCTTGACTTCATGTTGAGTCATAGGTGAAGTTCGTCCTATATCCGCCTGCTTCCAAATCAGCAACCTTTTCCCTGAGGGCCTTCGTGTCCGGCAGCGGCATCTTGCCCCATTCTCTAACTTCATCTTCCACTCCAAACCCAACATTCAGGACTATTCCTCGGGAGCAAGTCCAACCGAGTCGGCTGTCAATGATGGCACTTTTCATGATTAGCTTCTAGATCTCTTTATTCCCGGTAGGTAACCCTACTATCCACCGTTTGGCATATCCTCCACCATTTCTACAATGCCTGCTCTCTCCATTTTTGAACGAGGTGTTTTCAAGATACCCCATTTCTCGCGATCCTCGGCCTCGAAGGACTGCAACTGCGAGCCTTTATAATATGTGACCTTGGATCCCGGTACCCAAATCTGCACCATAAGAGTGTGTATGGCTTCATGGTCTTTTTTGGAATTCCGAATATGGAAAAACCATGCGTAGTCAGAAGGAAGGACGTCGCTGAAGAGTCTGAGATATCCCCAGCGGGGCTGCGTGATGATGGATGTTATAATGCTCCCTATTTCCTATCCAGTGTTAAGAGATAGCGCAAGGGCCTTCTTTGTTTCCAAACGTACCGAATCTCCAATAGTATTCCGAATAATAAACTCCAACCCATTTGGGGTCTTGGTGAGGTATCCGGTGTCGTAGAACTCAGCAAAGCGTCGCCCTTTTCCGGTGTCTTCCCTCCGCTCGGTGTCCACCGTCTCTTTATCTTTCACAAGATAGAGGCCGGCTCGCTCGATGGACAGCTTTGCGTCAGCTGCTAAAAGTGAAGGCGCTGAGGCCATTTTGGTCTGCAAGTAGTTTCGTTCAAGTCTAAATAGGTTTGGTATCATTAATTTTTGACTCACAATCGCGAGATCATGTAAATGGAGCATGGCACGGGCCACAAAATGAGGGGCAATGAGGGGTGTCTCAGCTAGCTCTCCGTTGGGCAGAAGTCCCCAACCCGTCAGCATTTCCGAGAGAACGAATCCTCTTTGGATTGCCCCAATCAAATAACATCTCCATGATACAAGAGAAGCCTAAACATATCTGCCGCTCCTACGTGCTACTACACTTCTCATATATTCTTTCCGCTTGACAGAACCCACGTCATCTAGATGTTCGGTGGAAACATGCGCCCGTGCGATGTGTGTATAAGGTACACCGCAAGAAAACCTGCCCTTCTTTTCGCTGTCTCTCTTCTAAACCATATAAAAGGGATTTTCCATGCCTCGTATCCCTCATCTTCCTCGTGGTCTCGTGTACCCCATGTACGCTGTATGTCATGGACCTTTGGCATGTGGTGGCAGTGAATCATCTGATAAGACAGTAACAATAGTTTGACGATGTCATCGATCATAAATCTAAGCTATAAAGTATACTTGAATTTGGTCTACAAGCCTCAGTATCAGCTCATCTTTAATTACGGTGTTCTCGCCCAAGGAAACCAAAAATGGATTTCTATGCATACTTGGGATAGTGCGTTCCCTGATGATCAAGTTCGCAGGAAGACTGTCCTCTGGCGCTGTCCGAGGACAATAAATGGCTCGAATGCAGCCCAGGTGAGTGAAAAAAATGGTCCAAATGATGACTAGCTAGCGTTGGGTAAAGGTGCATAAGAACCCGCATCGTAAATTCTATGGAAGGGTATGACCCCGGATACTGCTAGAAATCGAGCATTGGCCGCTTCCGTGGTCGTGGACCCAATGCTAGCTTGTCTTCCTATTTGGAAGCTCTCTAACCTCGCGCCGCGTCCGTCTCAAACTCTACAACTTCTCTTTCTCCTTCCATCTACTATCCTGTGCTTCGCTTATCCTGATCCGCCATGGTAGATTAGGACCGGTCGGAAACTACCGGAAAAAGATCCCATTAGGAAAGGCCTTGTGACGCCTTCTTATTCCTTACGGAAATGTGGTATTTGCGTGGACTTGAGGATGATATTGGGCATAAACTGCATAAGAATACAGCTTCATCGGAACGAAGCATGGGGGTGGGGTTAGTTGCTATGTTAGTTGCCTGGTTAGGTATCATGTTTTGTAGATTGATCGCATTATATGTAGAAACTTGCCCCGCGTGGGGTCGCGAAATCTTATATTTTGCATTTGCTCATTTCATGAGCGTTGACCAGCACGTGTTATATCCGGCTAGAATGTTATAAGAAGGTGGAGGAGAACTGGCTAGCCTCCTCTAATTATTCCATTCCAATCCTCCATCCTCAACATAAGCTGCGACGTCAGCAAACCATTCTCGTGTGACTAGTCCTAAAAAGCCCTGCCTTCATACAATCGGCCTCAGGGTTTAATCGAATATTACGGCCTATTTCTAGACATCGGTATTTCCACCAGACAAGTTAGTTGTAAGCGTCAACCTCCTTGAAAACCTGCCTGCCTATTAATTGAATAGATCATGGCACTGCATGAAGTTTGTTGCCTCATTCTTCATCGGACAGCGTATACGCCACGTGTCTCGCTATATCGTGTGACGGAAAAGTCAGAAAGGGAGAAAAATGCCCGAAATGTGGCTTGGAACGCTCCAACGATTAGGCAAGGCATCAGTGGCTTGGTTTAGGTTCGAAACGGGGATTATTTTGGCTGAGGCTTGGCAGATAGGAAACTTTGCATTACATTAATGCAAAACTCGCTTACTCGTCACCTATGATTCGTACCTCTCATCTATTATCTCTCCTCCTTCATCAGCAGCTTGGCGATGGCTGCTCCCGCCCTTAATTGGAAGCCTCAGCGTTCGGTAGATGAATGTTTAGCGAAAGTGAACTGGAGAGAGCTCTGCCTCCGTGCTTCTAAACTTAACGGCCAGCCGTGCGTACCGCTCGATTTTGTGAATACGGGCCTGAACCACGCCATCCGCCTTCTCGAGTTCCAAAACTCCGAAACACTCTGGGTTGTTAGGATTCCTCTCAAAAATGATGCCGACCAGGGAAAATTTCGAGCTGAAGTAGACGTTATGTATCTTCTCCATGAGAGAACAACAGGCCTTGGTATCCCTTAAATTTTTGACTACGAGCTTACTGCTGACAACCCCGTGGGTGTTTCCTTTGTTCTGATGGAGTTTCTGCCAGGAGGTGTGGCTATGGACGCATTTGGTGGTTGGGAGGCTCACTGCGGTATCATCCCATCTCAGTATCGTGGTGATTTCTATTTATCGGTGGCTAGGATGCAGGTATGCCTCAACTAGTAAGCCTTATTACTGCAGCCTAACTAACTATAGTATGAAAAAGGTTGAACTCGCCTCTGTACGTTTTCACAAAATTGGTATCGTCATTTGGGACTCGGATGGTAATTTTAACATCGGCCCGTTCCCGGACATCGGCGGACCATTTGAGAGCGCTGCATCCTTTTTTGTCGCGTGGGTGCAGCATGCGGAATTCTCCCCAAAGTCATTCGAACTCTTAGCTCGGATGGGGCAAAATGGCCAACGAGACATAGCTCAAGAAATAAACATATCCGTTGCCGAATTCCCTGCCCGATTAGCCGCTTTGATAGAGGCGAAAAAAAGTCGCCTTAAAGGATGGACCGTTCCCCGTTTGCCATGTCGATCTTTTGCATAGCAATATCGTTGTTGATAAAAATTATAAGGTACTTGGGATTATTGATTGGGAGGGCGCCTGCACCTTACCATGGGAGCTGGTGGGATATCCGTTATTCCTTGACACGCTTCCGCGAGCCTTTGATGCGCGTGACAAATACGACGAAGACGGAAACCCATTGGACATGGATACACGGAAGCGTTGGCAGGAACGAGAAGAATATCGAGGCTTAATAAGATCAGTAGAGAGCGCCGACCATCGACTATCCGAGATTCTTGGGGACGCGAAGGCTCAGAGTCTAGGTTACGTAGTCCGACATTTCAAAATAGGAAAATTGGGTTGGTATAATCGGGTGCTAAACCTTCAGTAACTTAGAATCGTCGTCGCGATATCTAAAAGAAAGGTCACAATACACCGGAAATTCAACTATATTAAAAAGGGCTACAAGAGCACCGACTCTCTTTGCCTTGTCTATTCTTTAACCCCGTTCCCATTTTAAGGGCCTGACAACCCGACACCCTCACCCTGGTAAAATACTTAATTCAGTCTCGTGGAAGAGTTTACTTTATTCAAACCATTCGGGTTCAAGCCTTAGTACCAGTACACCTTGCAGAACGTGTGCGTAGGGTACCATCGATCGTCCAGCGCGCCTCGTCGTAGGTTAGCGGCGGCAGCGGTATCAGCGCGCGGAACTCTATGTCGGATGGCCAAGGGCGGAATGTACGATACCAGTAGTAACGAGTCGTCGAAAGGGTGTTAGGGCGTGTACACGACGTCAGGATGCTGCTGGACGGCACGGCGTCGTCTTCTCACCGTCTTCCTGTTCCTGCTTGACGGCAGGTGTTGCCATGGGCGCACGGGCTTTTTGTTGTTATTCTGGTTTGGAGCTTCTCGGCCGTAAATACAGCCGAGGTATTTAGGTTTCCTCGTTCTCGAGCGGAAAAGGTCTCGAAGGGAGGTGGGTTTCGAAGGACTTATGGGACTCTGGAGGATCTTGCGGACACTGGGGTTTGTGTTTCTTGGGGCTAAGTTTTTTGCCCTTAGTGGTGACAGGGATAATTACGTCGCGATAGTAATTATCGCGGTCGAGAGCCTCGATCTCTCAGCACAGTTTCAATTCCCAGTGGGCGTCAGCGTAAGGGCGCTGGACCTGGTGGTTTAGGTTTGAGCAGTTCGCTTACGGTTCCTGGATGGCAGCGACAATCAGGCACGTAAGCCCAGCAGGGAATGCATTGCTAGCTACATTAACAGAACTGACCCGAAGGCGTTTCTAAATGGCGTCTTGCGTTTCGAGGTCTTGATGCCGAGTTCGTGGAATAGCTGCCTCATCGAAGTCCGCGAGGATGGTGTACCATAGAGAGTAACCTTCAAAGGTCGTCCCGTAATGTAACATTGCCTATTATAATAGGAAGAAGTTAAGTGATAGAAAGAATTTCGTATTTATTAAGCCTGTGTTTGGCCTTGCAAAGATAACTAAATGACGCGAGAAACATAAAGACTATGGTTGACAGGGTTCTTCTAATATTCTCTAACCAATCCTGGTTTCCCATGGGGGATGGTTGAAATGTAGGATAGTGGATAAATGGATGATAGGATCTAGAAGTTTTTAAGAGAAGGACGCGATGCGACAGAAGCTATAAATCCAGTGCTGCATGCGCCGTACAGGTCTCGCCCCTCCCAAAATGCGAGATAATCTACGATACAAGCCCCCTGAATAGCGAGCTAAGTTTATGCAAAGAAACAGCAATAAACGCGTAGGGGGTGCTGTGCCTGATTCGTTTATTAACCGGCCTATTTAGCACAGCAAAGTCCTAGTAATATCAATTATTTTCCGGGGATCGGCATTTTCTTATCTTACGATAAGCCGCCCAATACCTTCCAGGTGGGCGTACAATACAATATTTCTTTAACACCCTTCCGTATTTCCTTAAATTCTTAAATAACGTTCTTTTCGCTTTTTTTAACTTATTAAAATAACCCGACTTTGCCATTATTATTTTACGCTATTTAATTTTTAAAAAAAAAGTAAACTTCGTGTTATTTACGTAAATTAATATTAAACTTTTTAGTTTCCGTTTTATTTATTTTAAGCTTATTAATTTTCGTTTTATTTTTTATGTTATTATTTACCGGAATAACTTATAAAGGTTAAATCGGTAATAATTCGGCTATTAAAAGTTAACGTATTAACGTTAATATTTTTAAAAAATTTTAAAAAATAAACGATATAAGCTAATAATTTAATGTATTTATAATTATATAACGCGAATAAAAAGTAAATATTTATTAAAAACATTATATTTATAATAAAAATAAAAGCGCTTTTAAATGCGTTTTTTTAAAAATTAATTCGGGTTTAAAAGTATAATTTTACGGTTTAAAGTTTTTACGCGCGGGTTAAAGTTATAATACGCGATTTTTTAACCGTTTCGCGTTTTAAATTATTCGTAAACGTTTTTAACGTACCGGTTTTTTTATTAATTACGCCGTTAATAAAAAATAACGAATATAAAATATATAATTTTTTTTTTAATAAAAAAAGCTGTTTTTTTAAAAAATTTTATAAACATTAAAAGGTGTTTTTTAACGTTAAATTAATTACCGTTAATAATAATGAAAACATACGAATATAAATATAACCGTTAAATATAAAAGTTAAATAATTAAAATTTAATTTAATAAAATATTTATTAAAAAAAATTAAATATAAAACGTTATTAAAG
>JAOXNI010002177.1:0-10522 GCA_028566595.1 Hypoxylon subgilvum
AGCCCTACCGGCCGCCTCTTCTCAGGACGCTCCGGTGGTCCCCTTCGGGCCCCCTCGGCCCTTTGGTGCGCTGCCAACCCTTATCTCGTGTTCCGGCACCGCTGATGTGTTTCTGTTTCTCGCTTAGCCATGCACAACCAGGCTGGCATCCTGCTGCTATCCAGGAACGTGGCTTGCGTACCAAGCGAGAATCGAGGTCTGGACTGCGGCCATTATTGTGCAGTGACACTGACTGCTCCCCTTTTGACCAACGCGACATGCCAAATCGGTCGGTGCTGCATAACATCGGCCTCATCAGAGTGCGCCGTTGAGCTTGCTGCATTTTCTCTATGCTTTCTGACGTAACCTATGTTACTGTGAACAGCACGACCACCCAGAGCGATCACCATCCATTCTAGCTTGATCCTTGCTGGTGTCTGTCAAAGGCAATAGCTCCGCGGTCGGCCGTCGCTCCTTCAAGATCAATTGACACGTCCGTCGCAAGCCAGCCGGCGGAGCAGATGCGGGCTTCTGAGGGTGCTCTACCGAATCTACGACTGCGAGTTCCGACCTTTGGTCTTTGGGCCAATACTGCAGCTGACCCTGTGGAATCACGTGAGATAGTACGGTGTAGCCTTTCACATGGTTTCTTCCTTCACGGTGCTGGAAGCTATCGTCACGGCTTGTCACCTCGCACACTGGGGAAACTCGCCCGGCGATGGAGTCATAGAGCAGCACAGCTGGCGACGATATGCCTGGTCTACCCGGCTCAATTAGAACCGCAGTCTGACACACAATACAGCTAGTCGCAGGCAGCACAACGGAATTAGCAAGACGAGTCTTGAACTCGTGAGAGTGGAAGTGTCCCGAGGGTATGCCCAGGTTCACGTCGAGATATCTTGCTCCAGGTCAAGCTGTCGCAGGGTAGCCGATGGAGGCAAGCATTTCCTCGAAGAGCAGAGGGTTCTGCCGAAGGACATCCCACTCTACTTCGTGCTTGACCATCAGCGTTCCAGCAAGGATGGTACCGTTGAGAGCGACAGAGCTTTCCGGACCAGCACCTGGAACGCTGACAGCCTCCCGGCGTCGCGGACATATAGCCATTCTGTCAGTAGTCATGGCAAGATTGTAGCTGAAAATTGTTTGGCCATCCTTCTCGATCTGAATGGCCTCATCCAATGGCTGACCGGGATGTCGAGCCGCAGATAATGCCGCCCTCAGGAGCAGAAGATACTTCGCATGCAGAGTTTGGGAAGAAGGCCGATCCTCCAGTGGAGTCGAGAAATGCGTGATTGGCAATGCAGGGTCATGATGTAGAGGTAATTCTGGATGGACTGGCACAGTCATTCTGTCCAAAAGCAGGCTCCAGCCATGAGGGTCTGTCCCCGACATGTCCTCCACTGGAAGGAATTGCAGATGGCGATGCGCTTGACTCGCGCCGCTGTGCTCCCCAGAGTTGAAGAAAGCAAAGAGGCGTTGCGACGTTCTACCATCTTGCTGCTGTTGCCACGCACGGAGACATGCATGGGTCGTGCCCAGGTCGCTCGCTTCCAAGAGGTCAGTCTGGGGCTTGTTGTCTTTGGTGGCAATGATAAAGTGGTTTGGTATGACGGGAAACTTATTTAGCACCAGTACGTGGGAAGATCCAGGACCGGAGAGACTTGCGACCAGGAGTTCTGCAGGAGGGTCTGCGAAGGGATCAAATTTGGATTCTTGTGGTGTCTTTGCAGGTTTGTCGTTCCCCTGAGGCTTGTGTGCCAGGGCCGGGCAGAACCGCAATTGAAACTAGATCTTGTAAGATGAGTGCAAGCTCATGCTTTTTGCAGAGAACCCACCACCACGCCGTGCTTGGATTGAAGAGCTGCAAGGTTTGTATCAGAGAATAACAGGTCCTTATTGCGATAAGCCAGTTGAAACTTCTTTGACACAGCTTGCTGTAGAGGCTCCAAGAGGCCAAGCATTGTTTCTACCTCTGACATGTCGACGAGGCTGCAGCTCGGCTAGTTGGAAGGTCCTCCAAGCACAAGTGCCAATACTGAAGAGGGATGGGAAGGAAAGACCGGTCTTGGAACGAGAGCGATCGTCTCACCGCTTCCTGTCGAGCATGTCAGTGGAGTTGCTGATGATCTTTCATCACCTCGAAACTCATAGCAGCAACTCGATACCGGATATTCCTCAGCTTACCCTGCAGAAATTGAATGGACGACTTCAGAGCGGGCAAAAATGGAATGGGAAGGAAACCCCGAGGCCACCAGAAAGCGGAGGTGCGGACGTGAAGCCACGTGAGGTCACGTGGCAGAGTAGACGACAACGCTTGGCAGTCTGCGCTCTTACTTCACGCCGAACTTGCTACACAATTCAACTCCCGCAACCAATCACCAAGTCTTTACTAAATCCCATGCCGTCAAATGAATGCTCCCCAGATGTGCTCGTTTGTGAGAATGCCAGACGTTGGTGACTCGATTACCGGAACAGCTGATCCTCTGTCTGCCGCACACTTGTGATTTTGTGAAGTGAAATCCAGCCGAATTCGAAGATGTACCCGGGTAAACATAGCTGACAACCTGGGTGACCATGGATTAGGCGCTATCGTCACAAAGATGAGCAACGACACACAGGCACCGGAGTGACATGATCCGCGTACCTCCTAAGTCTGCCATGTGTGCGTCGAAAAGGCACTGCTTTTCCTCCGACTGCTCCACGTTGCATGGCTGCCACGTTTTTTGAGGCCCGGCCTCAGGGAAAGCAGTCGCCGCTCCGTTTTCTGACCAGGAAATGTCAAACACCAACCTATCATGGTCCCGGTCGCAGGGTTTCCACTCATGAGCCACCCGGCATATCGATGGGCCTCCATCTGCGTTCAAGCAACAGAATACGGTATCACGATCCGAAATTGGCTCTGCTGAGCCCGCTACTGCGAGGCACCTGCCCACATTCTCTCGCAGTAGACCTCTCACTTCCCAAGGGCAAAGCATAAGCAATCCGTGGACATTCTCTTCTGCTGCCTGGACGAAATGCTCGATGGCGCAAAGGTCACACAATTCCCCTTATGTTTGCTACGGCCGTGACAGGGCTTGCCGTCTTCGTGGAGCCCGCCGGGACAGCGCCTGAATGACCTACCACTGATCACCTTAGTCAATCAATTCTCCGAGTACATCGATGACGCGGACCTCTCCAGTGAGCGAGGCACTGGCACTGACACTGGATGGAAGCCTCCTGTGGCAGCGCGAGTTACTGAGAATAGACAGATTGTGCCTGGAAGTAAATCTTTGTGATTTGCTGCTGGCCATCTGGCGACGAGCAGACTCCATGGCCCAACCGACCGTTCGGATACAGAGCCTTCACGGTCACCCGATGACTTTGGCAAACGGGGTTACTTCCGGTTTCGATGCTAACCGTGCCTTCCAAGCAGGGAGGGACGAATTCTGGACTTCAACGCGAAATAAGGAAGGGGCAGCGATTGGTGGAAGAAAGCGGCTTGTTTGAAAGGATCTGCCGGGCTCACGCGAACGGTCGGTTGGGCGTCGATGACCGATGTGCTGACGGCTTTGAAGTCCAGCATCGACCATTTACCGAGGGGTTGTTGTGCTACGGAATCACCTGCTCATGTTTCGCAGATGGCGGCGCTGCTTGCTGAAGAACTCAATGACAACCAAGCTCCACACCCAATAGCCTGTTCGCATGATGTTTGGTAAGTCCCTTCCTCTCAGAACGTCCATGGAGCCCATGACCTCGAACAATTCCAGTTTGATACCGAGAAAACGAGCAATCGCCTGTTTGCTGGGCGAACAGAGCAATGTACATTCGATGGATCGCCGCAGTGAAATCCTGATGTCGGGCTGTAATGCTCCGAGGTGAAAACGGAATGAGCTTCGCCAACGTGTTTGAGTCCAGAGCATTCCCATTCTTCACAATTACCCTCCAGTACTCGAGTGTCATCTTCCTAGTACCTTGGTCTATGATGCGAATGTTACCGATTGACTCCAAGTCACTGATTTCGGATAGTCGCGCAGTCGGCGAAACACGATATTTGGACCGGAGTCATCCCAGCGAGTTCCCTTTGGCCACCCCGAGCCTCTTCACTACAGTTGCACCTCAGCGCTTTACATCGGCACCCTCTGACACATGGCTCTGTTGTCATGCAAATGGTGTACAAAATACTTACCTGCGCCAGGGGACAAACGATGGTCTCTTCTTCCAAAATTCCCATGTTCCAACCCCGAACATTTTATCCAATATGCAACCCTCGACATTTCATCCTTACGACTTTCGCTGCAGTGTTGATGTTGATGGGCCAACATTACTGATGCCAACCAAGATCGAAAATGATGTCTTGCTGCCGACCAACGACCTGTCCTTTTCATCCTTGACGTACCAAACCGAGGGTGATTTCGAACCACATTTGGGCACTGCCAGCATCACGAAACCGTCACCTCCACCTCAAGTCGGCTGTCAAGGCAAGTCGGCTCCCTCCGGAGCAGGCCTACGCGTTGCCTTCCTCCCGGACTCCAACGTCAACGAGCAAAAGGTGCCGATCGCACTGTCCTCCATGCCCAGCCTTACATTTGCGGACGAATACCTGCCGACAGCAATGCCTGCTTTTGGTCAATCAGAGCCAGACTTGCACGGCTCGTGGACTCGGTCTATCCTGAATGATGTGACACTGCCCACCTTCCGGAGTGGGTCACCATTCCGTTGGGAAGACATGGGTACCGAGAACTATCCCGATATGTTTGCCGACATGCTCACCCCCCAGGTCGACTTTGACACGGTCACACCAAACAATTGCATATCACCTGCCACTCCTGCCCATCCTGACGTGTCCAATGTTATCTACAAGAATTTGGCAGACAGCAACCTGGGGCTATCGCCACCAGTAACCGCGGCCGTCAATTTATGGCCTTCTGCTGCTGATCATTTCGCGCCAGAGGACGTATTTGGCGGACCTGTAGTGTCCGACTATCCACCTCTTCCGGAGTTGAAGGGCTGGCCAGATGATATCTTTCAAGATGCTGGAGAGTTTCTGCCACCAGCCCCTCCAATGCAGGCACCATCCTGGTATCTGGAAGAGCAAGCCTTGCTTGCCGTGCAAGATCAACCAAAGAACCCTTGGCCTGCAGATTCTCATCCTGCCTCAAGGCCCTCTCCACATGTCACGCGCACGCGAATCAATGTTGACCACGCAGTCTCGAGAAGCGGTCAGCGAGACACATCGAAGGACGAACTCCTTGTACGTTGCAAGGCGCAGGGCATGTCATACAAGCAGATCAAGGAGCTTGGTGGATTCCACGAGGCTGAATCGACCTTGCGCGGCAGATATCGTGCTCTCACGAAGCCAAAAGAGGCAAGAGTGAGGAAACCGGAATGGGGATCGCGAGAAGTACGCGACTCCTACAGATTGTCCGCGACGTTTATGCTAAGCAGCCCCATACAGATCCAACTACTTCTCGAAGCGGTGTCCCATTGCTCACAATCAAACCCAAACCTTCCTCGGTCCAACACAGAGTTGGACACCCTTGCACTTGGCCAGTTCTTGAACAAAGTTCCTTGGAAGCAGGTCGCGGAATACATGGAGGGAAAGGGCGCATACAGATATGGCAACGCTACGGTCAAGAAGAAATACCTAGAAGTTCTGAAACATCGAGGCACCTTGAGATCATGAACAGTGTCATTCCAGGTTTTCTTCCCGCAGGTGCTCCATGACCGAACCGTGTTGCCGATTGTGACACGACCATGGACCCAGTTGCAGCGTCGTGTCGCTCTTGCCTACTCCTCCAACCAACCCCTTGAGCTCGCAGCAAGTCTCCGACGCACCATGATGGCTCGACCACGCTTTCAGTCGGAAACGCGTGGCACAACAGATCTGGTGACCAGAGCTTGCACCCCGTACATTCTCCCCTCTCTTTCAACTCGATGCGTGGAAGTCTCGTATGGTGTCTGAATCAAACTAGATACGCCTGAGTGACGGCGGTCTGGTGCTGGCAGTGCTCGACTGTGGTATGCTGTCAACGGCATGGACAGGAGTGTATCCCAATGGTCGATCACGGTCCATGGGTAATGTGCTGAGCCCGTGGGCGAGGGCTCTTTGGCTCGTGTTTATATGTCGGCGGAGCGACGGTCGACAGTCTGAGCTCTCACAGCATCATTTGGTCGGAGATAAAGGGTTGAGATACTGTGCATAGAGCTCAATGAGTTATTTAGCGACCACCCAGTGTTGTGTCCTACCTCTTTTCACCTGTGACCTCCTTCGTGGTAAGTTCTGGAGTCATTGCTGTCGACGTCGGATACAAATGTACCTGGTCAATACCGAACCCTACATTGGGTCACTGTGGAAGGTCCAACCTCCCAATGCATTTGCCATTGCGGCCTTGTTGGGGAAAATCCTACCATCAGCTTCTTCCACGGCTTAGATTGCGCTTACTCACCACCAGCGAGGCCTCCCACAGCTCCACAAAGCCCTATCCAACTCAACAACTCTTGTAAAGAGGTAAAATCAAGCATACCGTGTACAATGTGTGTGAGAGTGTCCTGTCGGTGCAAGCTTGCATGGCCTCGACCGAAGCTGGCCGTTCCAAGCGAGCGAACCCGTCCCGAACCGTACCTGGCGACAGCGGCGCCACATGCGAGGTCTGCCGCCGCCAGCAATGTCAACTTCAAAGCCATAAATCTTGGCTGTCGCGCCGCGGACGAGCCTCGAAACAACCCGTCGATCAAACACAACGTCCGAGCGATCTCGGCTTCGGCCCGCCGAAGAGGCTCGACGTGACTTATGCAAGGTCCTATGCCTTCACGCTGGCTTTGCCATCGACTGTGCCACACTTTATCAGTTCCGGCCGTCTCGATGGCTTCCACGAGCTCCCTGTTCCGGGCGGCGACAAGCCCGAGCTACATCAAGCCGTCTACAGCGGTCAGTATTTCGACAGGAAGCCTGCGTCTGCTCTGGTCTGATCGGCTCAATAGTCCTGAATTTCAAGCTTGGCGCGGCAACGGCATTCCCCCTGCCAGCTGGTCTTACAGTGAACGATATTGGCGGCAGCATGGCCATGCCCGTCATGACCAATACAACGCTCTGCTTGAGTGTCATCGCAGCGTGGAAAGCCGTGCAATTCCTGACAGGGCAAGCTTCCGACTTCCCGTACTTGTTCTACGAGGCGCAAGCCTTGCAGTCACAGCGCAAACAGCTCTTACTCCAAGGCGCCAATGGAGTCACTGACGATACGACCATGGCCGCGACGTTGCTGTGGGCTACTGCAGCCCTGTTTGCGACACCTGATGCTCTGCGCAGACATGCAGCCGGGTGCGCTCCCTAGTGGGAGCCCGCGGAGGTCTGAACAGGCTGGGCGATGGCGGCGCCATCCAGCAATTGATCATCTGGGCGGATTTCCTCACGGCGCAATACCCACAGGAAGACGTGTCCTTCAAAGATATCGGGCCGCCAGAGCAGCTACCTCCTTTTCTTGTCAAGCTTCGCGGGGCTTTCGTCGTTCCCCCTCCTTTCGATCGTCTTCTAGTCGAAACACAGAAAGCTGCTCAAGATCTGCGGATATTGTTGACGTGCCACGATCAAGCCACTGAGAGTGGCCGGACCTCCATAGCGGAGTACAAGGCGCTAATGAGCCTGCTGAACCGGAACAATATTCAGAGAATCACATTGGAGGTGCAACTCAAGGACTCGAGATCCGTCGATCAGTGCGTGGTTCTCGCCATGAACCTTTTACGCTTGGTCACTTTGTTCTATGCCGGGCCGCTCTTCACCATCGTCGTCACAGTCATTGAGCGACTCCGGGCAGCACTCGACCGTGTATGTGTGGATCACTGGCGCAGCTGCGTGGACGTCTATATCTGGGCCTGCTTCATCGGACTGGTGAACGATTTCAAGACGCCTAACCGCGAACACTTTGCCGACATGATCACGCGTGCGTTGAGGGCGAAGTATCGCAACAAGTTCCCTCGCGATTGGCGGGACGATACTCTGGAAATGCTCAGGTCTTTCCTCTGGTCTGAGGCTGTCCTAACAAACCTTTATCACAATCTATGTCAATTGATCGATGCACGACTCAAAGACCCCGTTACTCCTTGATTACGTACCCTGGTTGGACGCGCGATGCGACTCAAGGTGAAGAATGTGGCAAGTTTCCAGAAGCTACTCAAACGGTCCAGTGACACGTGGCGACGAGATACGTCGGCGATGTTAGTCGATCACAACTTCCATCGAAGTGTCACTCGCATCGGAGGGGTGCCGAAGATACCCATCTTGTGTCACCCCTCGAGCGTTTGGACCGAGTCCGCGTTTACAGAGCCTGGTCACAGCGGTTTCATCGGGCAGCCTTTTTCCAGAAAGAAACGGGGCGCGATTGTGTTACCCGCCTATGCGTGTTTCCCTCCTCTATGACTCGACCCAAGCACTTCTAGGCTGAAGCTCGTCGTCACGAACAGCATCATCCCAGATGCCAGTCATGCGTTGCATTAACGCCAACAGGATGTTCATTGTGGCTCTCCAGTGCCCCTTGATGTCACATCTTGGTTCTGAACGGGAGTGGCCAAAGCAGCCTGTCGACCCCCTCAGCGACCAAACTTATCCATCTCACTGTACCCACATCGAATTCGGATGCACATTCGGCCTTGTTATGGCTGCACTGTGCGCATGCGCGTGTTTAGGGACCATGTGTATAATGTGCAGCGTAGCATTAGAGACGCTAGCAGTCATATCTAGGAGATGATGGATACGGGGACGGCACCCTCTTCGGACCCATAACCAGAACCATTGACCGCCGGCATGACGCTCGTCAGGTACTCTGAAATACGACTTGAAATACTGCTCTCAAAGATTGTTGATGTCACTGCACGTGAGGGACGAGGGAAATGCGTCCACAACACAGGTGTAGATGTATTGTCTATCGAAGTCGGAGGTATGTGTGCCACCAGTGTCTTCCGATACCCAGCAGCCACCCTTTGATCCATGTTCCGTGTTCCGTCTGCTGAATGCAGCTTCATTAAGGATGAGAGAATGTCCGCACATGGTAGGTAATTCAGCACTAGGAAACGTTGACGTTGAGGAGGAAAGGATTCGGCGCCACCTCTTTCCTAGCAGCTGTCGGCTGAGCTCGCGGTCGACATTACCACCACATGCCGCCGATCAATTCTCTGTGTGAGAGAGTGGCATGTCAAGAATGAGGGCAAGATAAAAAGCAGACAACAGACACTGTGGTCGAGATGAGTGATTGAAGAACTAAACCGACCAAGGATGTACACTCACCAGTAGGACAAGCACTCCAGCCAGAAAGACCAACCAAGTGCGCATACGTGACCTTCCTCTTGCAGTGTTCGACTGCTGCTCGAAGAACCGGCAGAAACCGAGCAACAGAATGAATACGCCAGAGACCTGGCAGATGCATGCCTGGGGCTTGCCGAGGACAAAGTACACAAGCTCATGATCCCGTCCATGTGGAAGGATTGTTTCAATGTGTGAGATCTGTGCAACAACAAGACCTAGGATTGACAGGCCATCTGCAAGTGCGTGCCAGGCAATAAAGGTTTGCTCGTTCGCTGCGATGATATCAGCCTGGCCCTACAAGACCAACCAACTGGTAAGGTCGGATCCCATACACAGATGCTGTTGATGCTCGCTGTCAGGGACGTCCAAACACACATACTGTTCCCAGAACCTTTGCACGAACCACCCTCTTTCGACAGGCTCGAGGTATGAACCCTTCTCTTTCTCCGGACTTGCCGCATCAAAGCCAATTGGGTCGGTGTCGGCAATCGTTTGTCCTGCGTCGTCTGTCCTGGTAATTGCAATGGCTGGAGAAGGAGGCTCAGACACTTTGGCACGCGGAATGCGAAGATTAAAGGACAGGAGCTTCATCATCAGTAAAGTCTTACTTCGGGAAGTCAGCGCTCAGAAGTGACTTGGAACGGACGCCACGGCACGCATGGAGCTGAATGAACCATCATGCCATCAGTGCCGAAGGAACCACATCGAAAAGTGGTTTGCTTGGGGGAAGTGTCACGGGAAGGTACGAGATGGAGAGCGGCTTCCTGCAGAGGCTTGAACACCATAAAGGATCGTTCAGCAGAGATGTGTTGAGCATGACATATGATGGGCCATGAAATCGAATGGCAGGATGTGAGACACCTGAGTTTCTATGGAGGACTGAAAGGCTGGAGGAGTGCTTGCAGGCCGTTTAATTCCGGCAAACTTCCTACCTGACAAATGCACAACGCTGGCGAAACAGATCCTGCAAAACCGTCCATTAGAAGCGAAATGTTTGCATGGAACAATACATCTGTCACGAATCGAGAGTTTGCTGCCATTGTTCACGGGCAGAGTGGCTGGCGGCAGGAAAGGGGAGGGTGATGGCATTTAGTGCTACCGTTGCCCACAACATGTTTCAGCGTTTGTAGAAGCCGTCATAATAAAGGCACAGGTATCTAGCGGAATCAAGTGCCCGACTTTCCGCGAATTAACCCTGACCAGAAGTTGCAAGATAGATGTTAGATTCCTATGGTGACAGAAGACAAGAAGATTAGCAGAGAAGATGGT
>JAOXNI010002188.1:0-10515 GCA_028566595.1 Hypoxylon subgilvum
AGACGTGATACGCAACATATACAATCACAATGTTACCTCCTCACTCACTCCGCGATCCGATGAGCTGTTCAGCAAAATCATCAGTCTCGATCACGAGCTGACGCAGTGGAAGCGAGAGTTACATGCGACAAACGCTCTACTTCCGCTCGAGGCCAGTCAGGGGATGGATTCTCATCCGTGGGTCTATACGAAAGTCCAAACGGTATTGACACTGCGGTACCTGAACGTCCGGATGCTCTTGTTCCGCAAGGTCGTGGAACGATCTCTTGACCAGATCGAGAATCCCAGCAGTGTATTGGACGATGCAGAATGTTGCTTACCGATAGGAATGACCATGGTGCAGACTTGTGTGGACTCGTCTATCCAGACGATCAGTGTCATTCGCAGGGTGGGCCCTAGACCGGAGCTCCTTCCCGCATGGTGGTTCACCGCATATTATGGTAGATGACACCCTTCTCACTGGTGAAGAGACGTTCACTGACTGGTGATTAGTTTTCAATTCTGCTTTGATCATCTTTGGCGTCATCTGCCTTCAGACATTGAGTCAGACTGCTGTCGGCACCAAACCAGTGGCGGAGCTGGTCATCTGGCTCCAATCCGCTCTTGAAGCTCTGGACGTGGTGGGAAAGGAAACGCGGATTGTCCGAAGATGTTCGAAATACTTGAGAAAAATCATCCAGGTTTCAACCCTGCTAGGTGAGTCCGGGCCAGAAAACTTGCAAACTTGAAGCTCATGGTTTCTTCTCTAGTGCGCAACCATGCAACCACTCAACCGATGTCGGGTGACACTTCAGCACTTATCAACTCGTTGCCCAACGGAGATCCGCCCTCCACCACCGACGGTGGAAGCACCCACTCTCCCCTGCAGACCGAATTCGGGCAGTTCTTGATCGACGAGGACTATTCTTTCCTGGACGTTTGGACAGACCTAGCTCAACAGCCCATCACGACTTTCCCCACCGGTGGAGAATGACTAATCTCCAGTACTCTGGCAACTTCTCCGGATATATCGGATGCACCCCGGATTTCGACCTTTTATTATCCCAACACCACAAGTCATCCTCTATGTATCACAGTATCACGACTCTGCTTTCCTGATTCGGTGCGAAGCTGCCCGATCTCGCAGCGCATCCCAGGCTGTTCACCGCCGGCCCACCGCACGAGAACCGTCATGGCGGGGAAAGCAGTACCATTCCTTTCTCTGGAGGACCACTTCGTCTCCAGCGTGTGTCAACAAGATGACGTCGCAGAGACTCTCGCCTTGCATCAATTTCCGGGCCCGATGCTAGAGAAGTTATTCGATGTGGGCCCTCTCCGTATCGAAACAATGGACGAAGGCGGCGTCCAACTGCAGGTCGTCTCTCATATTCCAGTGGTCATCGGTGCCGCAGAATGTCGCAAGACCAACGACCAGTTACACCAATCGGTCGCCAAAAACCCCCGACGATTCGCTGCATTCGCGACTTTGCCGATGGGTCAACCCGCGCTGGTTGCTGCAGAGCTGGAACGGTGTGTGAAAACCCTGGGATTCGCCGGAGCACTCATCCCCAACCACGCCAACGGTGTTTATTACGACGGTCCGGACTTTCTCCCGTTATGGGAAACGGCGCAAAGGCTGGATGTGCCGATATACCTGCATCCATGTCCCCCTTCGTCTCAGTCCCTGCCCTTGTTCCACGGCAACTACACGGAAGACGTCGAATTTGCGATAGGCACACACGCCTGGGACTGGCACGCGAATTGTGGCCTCCACTTCATCAAGTTGTACGCCTCCGGGCTGTTCGAGAAAGTGCCCAACCTGAAGATCATCCTCGGACACCTTGGCGAACTGCTGCCATTCATGCTGGGCCGGATCGAGCGGAAACTGGCGTTGACCAAGGACGCGAAATCGTGGAAGCGCTCATTCACGGAGGCGTATGCCCGCAATGTATACGTCACGACGTCGGGGATGTTCGACATCGAGTCGTTCAAACTGGTGCTCAATACCACCAAAATCGACAGGATATTGTTCAGCATCGACTACCCTTTTGAAAGCACCGTGCTGTCAAGGCAGTTTATGGAGACAATTAGAGGGTCTAAGTTGGTGTCAGAGGAGGACTACGCCAGGATTGCTCACAAGAACGCCGAAGCCCTTCTCAGGCTTAGCATTGACGGGTAAGATAGCATTCAGTGGCTCTAGACTAAGCAGGTTTTTATGACTATTTTACCAATAAAATGCTTCGAGCTGCTTGCTGAAGTCGTAACTGGTCGCTTCTCCTTCGTCTCCGTTTATCCAACGCTGCACGTTTACCGTTAGCCGCGAGGCTGAGCCTCCTCCTTGGTCTCTGGACACTCGGTCCGAATAGCCGAATATCAAGGTTCGCTATCCCGTTGATTGGCGGCTCGGATGCTGCGCTGGATACCCGCCCGGCAAAGAAACGCTTATCACTGTCCAAGTTCGCCTAGCACGTTCATTTGCACCCTCGACAGCCAAACGGCATGACTCGTCGTACAGTGTCTCCAGACTTTCCACGTGGTCCTGGAATAATCTGGGGCACCGTCGGCGCAAAAGAGCCGCTTCTACCGTGGATATTGCGGGTGTAGCGCACCTTTTATCAACACCGCGAAGGTTGATCAAGCCTTCGCCACGGTCAGCCTTCCCGAAGCCTTTCGGTGCCGACGAGTCGTACATCAGCTCCACCACAAAGGTAATGTTATAGTACAACCCAGCACCGCCTCACACACAACGAGCTGGAAAGCCTGGATAAGAACAGCGTGGAAATAGAAACTTACGATTTTCATCATCGCGTCCCAGACCTACGGACCTCTCGAACTTGTCGATACGATCATTTCCAAGATGGCGCCACTTCTCATTGGTCTCGAGGAGCACTTCACAGGACAGGCAGTGGCCAACCGTCCGTCTGCCACGGCGATACCCAACTTCATGTTCCCGGAATCCGTGGCAGATAACCTACTGGATCTAGGTGAGGGGCGCTTCAAGATGATGGACCGAGGCAACATGAGCATCCAAGTCGTATCTCACATCCCGGCCGTCGAACCGCCCGAGATCTGTCGCGCCGTCAACGACCAGCTCTTCGAGGCCGCCAAGACCAGCAACGGACGTTATCGTGGCTTCGCGTTCCTGCCAATGGGCGCTCCAGAGGCGATTCCCGCCGAACTCGAGCGCTCCGTCAAGGAGCTCGACTTCGTGGGGGCCCTGATTCCCAACCACGCGCACGGGACGTACTTCGAGGGCAAGGAGTATTGGCCCATGTGGGAGAAGGCACAAGAGCTCGACGTGCCGATTTATATCCACCCTACGCCGGCGGCCGATTTCGAAAGGTACGCGGGCAACTACGACAAGACGGTCCAGACGCTCATTGCTGGTCCGGCTCTGTGTTGGCACACGGATATCGCGATGCACTTGCTTCGCTTGTACGGCAGTGGCGTGTTCGACGCCTATCCCCGACTCAAGATCATACTGGGTCACAACGGGGAAGCAGTTCCGTTCATGCTGGACAGAATCGAGAAGATGTTCTCGCGGCGGTGGGGAAAGCATAAGCGCGACTGGATGACGGTCTGGAACGAGAACTGTTGGATCACCACGAGCGGGATGTTCCATTTGGGACCACTCGAGTGCTGCTTGAAGATGTGCAAGCCCGACAGAGTTTTGTATAGTAAGTGTGCCCGTGAGAAATTGCTGTCGAGTTCATGGTTGCTGACGGACTACTTAGGTCTTGACTATCCGTTCGAAGATCCGAAAGAGGGCCTGGAATTCATGGAGGAGCTTGAGAAGAGCGGACTCGTCTCGAAAGAGCAGTTCGAGATGATTTGTTCTGGCAATGCTCGGAAGCTCTTGCGAATCTGAAAGTCAGATATGCCACCCAAATTGAACCCAAGCCGAAATGTGGCCACTGGTCTCATGGGTGAAAGGTGTATCTAATTGCCACTGCGAATGTTACATAGCTCTCCCTTCTTCCACACCTTGACAATATTCGTCGTATGGTTAATGTCCTTGGTTGGATCGCCCTTGACCAAAACTAGATCAGCCCTCTTGCCCGGGGCAATGTGGCCTCTGTCGTGAAGTTTCAGCCGCCGTGCAGATATTCCCGTTGCCGATGCGAGCGCTTCCACGGGCGAGAACCCACATTTGCTGACGTACAAAGATAACTCAAAGTGGACTGCCGCACCCATAGCAGTGCCATGGATCGATGGTCCCGAGTCTGTGCCACTTTGGGGGGAATTTCAGCTATAGTATATCTTGGAAAGGGCACTTACTCACCATACGATGTCGATTCCTTCCGCTTTGAGCGCTTTGATGCACTCATAGGCAAACTCGACACTGCAGCCTGGCTTCGAGATTTTCATACAGTGACACAAGGTATGGCGAGAAGCCTCGGTCAGCAGTTGCTCGGCATGGTCGTGTTTCGTCCACTCCTCCGCGGTGTTGAGCCCCATCATGGAACTTATGGCGGTGAGGGTTGGCATGAGCAGGGCGTTGGTCTTCTTGTACAGAGCTATCAGCTCATCGTTGTGCGGCTGATCGAAGAATTGATGCGCAAGGCCGTCCACACCAGCCTCCAGCACCAACAAAGTCTCGCGAAGGTTAGTTGCGTGGGCGTAAGTCTGTAGGTCGTGCTCGTGCGCTGCCTTCACAACCGCCGCTTGAAGTTCTTTTGTCGGAGCCGGTAGGCCGTTCGGGGAAATGGTTAAGCACTCGCCGCTCTCTTGCATCAACTTGATGAAACTAGAAATTTCCGGTCAGAGGTCGAGGTTGTGGGTGTTGTGCGGGTTCCTGCTCACTCTGCTCCCAGCGACTTGTACTTGGCAACATAAGCTGCGGCCTCCTCTGGGGAAGCCAGTTTTGGATAGCCATCCAACGTTGCAAGGACCTGTTCGCTCTTAGTAAACATTGGTGAAGCACGAACGGTACCCACTCTCGGATCGGTGTTGGTATGTCGGACGATAGCCCGCGGCCAGCCACCATCGACCGTTGCAGCGTGCAGGGCGGTGAAGATGTCAGGTATTTCGCTTGTCGTCTGTCCCAGGTGTTTCATGTACGAAGCGTTTTCGGGCTCATTGTGCATGTCAAAGACGGTCGTCACTCCCGCTTCTATCGCCCGCTTCGCGTCGTCCAGGCCTCGAAAGACATGGGTGTGAGCGTCTATCAGGCCAGGAAGAAGAGTGTAGCCAGAGCCATCCACCACCTCGACACCTTCTGACGGGCTGATCTGGTCTTCAACGCTGTGTACCTTGCCCGCGGCAACGAGCACTGATTTAGGCGAATCGTGCACTTTGAAGCCATCAAACAGCCTGACGTTCTGAATCAAGTATGACGACATTCTGTCCTTGTGCACTTCAGAGAGCGTCCCTTTCTGCTACAGTGGCTTCTTTCTTTTAGGACCGCGTTGTTCTGCTCATCGCTGTGCCGTCCGGCCCGAGTTGCGACTTATCCGACAGACGCGGTACGAGGCACGGCTACAACAGGCGAGAAATTCAAAAGGTGCATTGCTCATGGGAGGCTGCATCTTCCGTCTGTGATGCTCGGTTCTCAAGCCCGAGTCGAATTTCTCAATGCTCAGACCCGCAGCATAAAGTCGAAGTACACCTTTCTGTGCCACAATTCATGTCCGCGAGCTGCAATCCAGGATCCAACCCCACGTCTATCCTGCCCGGGGCGCTGGCGGGGAAGGAGCGGCCCCCGGGAACCCTGACCACCGTACCCATTCGTCGTTGCGGGAAGCTTTCCCGTCCCAGTGCTGGGTCCTTTCCTCCTCAGGCCTGCTCGCCGGTAATGCAGGATCTGGCGGACTTCCATCCACAGGTCGACAGACGCAATGCAGCCTCAGACAGCCGAGTCATATGAACCGACCTGGACCACAAAGCTCAACAGGAGACAGTTTGACACAGAGACTTGATTTGCTCCCCTGCTCTGCCTCGGTCATATCAAAAGCAGCACCATGAATACGGTCCCTTTAAGTTTCGCCAGCGGCATGTATGATCGCATGGTGCCACTGGCCCTAGGACAGGTGCAATGTCCCGGCGTATCGCTAAATTTCATCGACATCCCGCATCCAAGAGAGATCTTCGATCGCATGACAGCCACAGGCGAGTTCGATGCTTCAGAACTCTCAAGCTCCGAGTACATGACGGGTTTCGCGTCCGGTAACAGGTCATTCGTGGCCATACCGGTCTTCCCGTCCCGTGCCTTTCGACACAGCTGCATCTATATCAACACGAGAACGGTCAAGAGGCCAAGCGACCTCACGGGCAAGCGGATCGGCGTTCCCCTATACACCATGACGGCAGCCGTATGGATCAGAGGGCTCCTACAGCATGAATACGGAGTCGACCTCGAAAGTATACACTGGGTCGAAGGCGATGTCGAGAAGCCCGGCGGTTATGGCTCGCCATCCGCATTGCCGCCGGTAAAGAAGCTGGACATCAGTCGCAACAACTCGGACAGATCACTGAGCCAGATGCTGGAAAGCGGGGATTTGGACGCCATCATCAGCCCTGACAAACCTTCTTGTATAGGTCGTGCGTCGCATGTGCAACGATTGTTCCCCAACTTCAAGCAGGCTGAGATGGACTATTTCCAAAAAACGGGTATATTCCCTATCATGCATCTCGTGGTTCTCCGCAGGGAATACTACGAGCGGCATCGCTTCGCAGCTGTCTCGCTATACAGCGCGCTCTGCGAATCGAAAGCCATTGCAAGGAAGGGCTTATTATACAAGGGTACACTGAGATACATGGTGCCCTGGCTACTGGCTGACCTGGAAGAGATGGAAGAAGTCTTCGGGGGAGACTGCTGGCCATATGGTCTGGAGGCTAACAGGAAAACTCTAGAGACGTTGGTGCAATACCTGGCAGAACAGGGCATCATCAGAGAGAAGGTGGAAGTTGATGACCTGTTCGTACCACTCAAGAGCGTGGCGTTTGGGTCTTGACCCAGAAGAAGTCAATTTATACTGCGCCATTCGATTGCTTCGACAATACCTGAATCAGCTTTACACGCCACACATGAAGGTTTGTTTGTGTAATGGTATACATTGCCTGTCCAGGTAGTAGGAATAATATACTCGGGACCTGGAAATGCTCAGGCACGGTCTAGTAAATGTGATTGATCAAAAGCGAAAGAAAACGCTTCAGATCACGCAACTCTGGTATGAATGGTACCTAGAACCTGCAGAACCGACCTCGTTGCCGAACATTTCGCTCTTGAGATTCACTCACATGAGCTAAACATTGCTCAACAGTCCCTAAGCAGACAACAAGATATGCTTGTTGAAGACGAACTCCTCAATACCATACTTGCCTCCATTACTACCCCAGCCCGAACCTTTATATCCTGTGACAGGCGCCGAAGACTCGGTATGGAGCGTCATATTGTTGACCTGCACTTGGCCAAAGTCCAAATCGCGGGCCATCTGCAACGCTCCGAAATGATTCTTCGTGAAGATGGAGGCAGACAGGCCATAGTCCGTGTCGTTGGCGATGGCGATTGCTTCCTCGTCAGATGTGAAGGTGAACAAGGAGGCGGTAGGTCCAAAGGCTTCTTGCTTGCTGATCCGCGACTCTGGCTTGGTGCTGTGCAGAATAGTTGGCTTCAGCGAAGCACGTCCAGTCAGAACGTTTTCGCCTAGGAGGATTTCTGCGCCGTCAGCCACAGCGTCGGCAATCATGTCATGAGCCTTTTGAGCAAATTCGAGTGTGATGGCGTTGCCGGCGGAAGGAATGGCCTTCAACGCTGCTACCAGCGCTCTGAAAATAATGCGCTGTCTTTCCAGTGGCACCTTCAATAACAGGGAAGTTTTGCGAATCTGGCAGCGACACGGCCTCGCCTCCAATCACGCAAGGTACGACGGTGCCAGAAGATGAGTCTTTGGAATACATTTTCTCGGTTTGGCTGGAAATTGCGTTGGAGGAGCCGTGATCAATGCAAACGGTGCAAGGTCGAGAAGTGAAATACTGTGTTCGCTGCCGCAATCGAATAGGGTCGCCTTAGACTTCGTCAGCTCATTCACGTTACGATCAGGCCGCCATATAAGCCTACACTGGAGTACGTGTATAGACCTCGTACAACCTGCGATACTTTCAGAGAAACAGCAGATCGGGATGTCTGAATTGTACCTGGTTCGTCGAGCAGGAGCCATGACTTCCTCTTTATATGCCACAAGGGCACACAGTATTCCGCTATGACTATTGTCGACCAGGATCAGGTCCAATGTGTACGTCGTACGATAAGGCCACCCACACCTGATGTTAGTACTGGCAGTCAGCACGACCCATATGGCGACCATCTCACAGCAATTCCGGCGTGATGTTGATGTATTCGAAATCGCCCCCATATCTGGCCTGACTAACGCACGAGTTAATATGGTGAGGCCCCCAGCGACGATGAATTCGTCAACTACATAGCATTTCAGCCTCACGCTCGTTCACTACGGTATTTCGGCAGGATGCAAAGTTGAGAAACTCCTTCAAATCGGGGTCCGATCTAGCGACATCACTTGAGTGGATTTCGTGGCGTTGTACGAGGCTAGAGCACTCGAACGACGAGAAGTCCATTGTCCCAGATTCGAGGCACACGCGCCCTGTTCAACAATAGCCCTGTCAATGCACTTTAAACAGGATATGCAACATGCCACACCTACTGAGGGACCACCAAGGCGCCACTTTCCAGCCCAGTTGTTGGCAAGTCCCGTTCAGTGTCGAACAGTCGAAGGACCATTCTGGGAGGACGAGGCTACCTTGATTTGCGGAAGGCCTCAAACATGTATGCTGCAACACCTTATTTGCTCGTCAAGTATAGGAAGGCTAGCGAATGAGTGGTCATTCGAAGAACTCGAGAACGAAGCGAAAAGCCAAGTCGGGCTGGCATTTGTTTCGCACAACAAGCATTGCACTAGTCGAAATAATTTGCTTCCATGTCCTCCAGCAGACCAATCTCCTTTGGGTGCCAACCAAGCTCTCTTTGTGTCTTCTCACTTGAAGTAGGATTGTCCGCGGACATGGCATGGGCGAAAAAGCCGAGCGATGATACAGCTTCCTGGAGAGGTTTGCCTACCGCGGGCAGCTGGAGGCGTTTGCCAATCAGGTTCATCACATCTTTGATCGGTACGCCTTCCTCAGCAACGCCATGATAGACGGCTGCAGGAACGCCATGCTCAAGAGCCAGACGCAGCAGCGCTGCAAGATCGTCTCTGTGCACAGTTGGCCATCGAGCAGAGCCGTCTCCGATGTAGACTGCGCTACCACCTTTCTGAGCGAAGCCAATGAACATTTTAGCGTAGCCCTTGTCGCCAGCGGCGTGTACTGATGGGGCAAAGCGGACAACGATGCCACGGATGTTCTTCTCCTTGGACAGCGATTTAATGAGATCCTCAGACTTCCAGCGGTCAATCATTGGCACACTTCGATCGACATCCGTATCCTCCGTGGCTGTCCTCCCGCCTTCTTTGAGGACGTTGAGAGTGCCGCTGGCAATGATAAGGGGCTTGTTGGTGCCAGCCAGGGCATCTGCCATTGCTTCAATTGCCGCTCGATCGACCGCAGTTGTGCGAGCGAAATTTGAGAAATCACTGACACCAGTTAGTATCGAAACATTTTGACGTGGGAATGCATGGAAGCTCTGGACATCCAAGCAACAACGGGCAAAATGGTTGGGTAGACTCACTGAATAAAACCGAGATGGATGACACCATCAGCAGAAGCTGCGCCCTTCTTGAGGCTGTCCGCGTCCTCCAGGTCACCTCGGAGGGTGTCTGCACCGAGTTTCTTGACTACATCAGCGGATGCATCACTGCGGACAAGCCCAACGACTTGATGACCATGTCGAAGGAGCTCTTTGACGGTGGCTTGGCCGATGAAGCCAGCTGCTCCGGTGACGAAGACGCGCATTGCGGGACAGGAAGCAAGATCGACGAAGGCTCGACGAAGTAAAAGTATGTTCGGAGACAATCGGGGACGACACGACTCTGGCGAGGAGGACCAGCTTTATATGCTCTCCGTCCTTCAGCACAGGTCGTGGGAGTGGCAAGACGGACGGCGGAAGAGGTGGTGCATCCATTGCAATCATCAGCATGCTGACGTTGCACCAATGAATCTGAACTCAAGACTGCCAAGGCCAAACGTGACTGGGCCTGAAGAGCGAAGCCTTGCCCAAACAGGATGAAGATACGACATACGGTTAGCGCGGCGGACTAGGAGGGCATCTATTCTCCGACCTCCGTGGCGATAACGCACACTTCACCAGGACTTAAGGAGTTTGAGGCCATCGTAAGCTTTTGAGTCGGCACCTTTGGACCTTCAATGCCGGGCGAGTCCAATTGGGACTGCTGCTCAAAGGTACCTTAAAGAGCTGGCGAGGCTGAAGCTGGTCCCTGATCCCTGGCTTAACGGGAGAGTCAATGCAAGCCCACCCACTTCGTCTACTCCTTCTCCCCCTTTCTCCATCGGTGGGAAGAATTATGCACATCCTTACATTGGGCTTCGAAATCATCTAGCTTATGGGTGATAACGCATGATGCC
>JAOXNI010002199.1:0-10512 GCA_028566595.1 Hypoxylon subgilvum
GGAAGATCAACATTATCCTTATTACTAGTTTGATCTGAATGACTTCCAGTGTTAGTAGCTTGATCTGTTTGACCTTCGGAATTATTAGTATTAACAGGAGGATCAACAATATCTAACGGTTTTTTATAAAAATCTTTGTCTATTGCATTAGGATTACCTTTATCATCTATACTTCGTGATTTTTTTTCAATTAACTCCTCAGCTCTTTTATGTACACGTTGACTTTCTGTATGAGCCTTATAAACTTCTGATGGTACAAATCCCATACTTGTATTCTCCTCCCTTATTTGACTACTAGAAACTTTATCGGGATCTTTTCTGGTTACATCCATGTATTCATCAGTTTCTCTGTCACAAACCTCAGATTTACCTTCCCTTCTTTTATCTTCATTAAGCTTATTCTTTGCAGATTCATTTTTATGTGCAAAATATTGACCAAAAATATCTACAGTTTCCTCAAAACGTTTCTCAGAATCCTCACGACGCTCTTTTAATTTTTCGGGATCATCTTTATATGCTGCAGCTAAATCTACAGCTTTCTCACTCATAATACTTTTTTTATCTGATTCACTTAACTTAGGACAAGGGTTGTTTTCAGCGTATTCATCTGCATATTTTTTTAATTTTTCCTTGTCACTTCTAGTTAATTTATCTTTACCACAATCATCACCATCACATTTAGCTAAATTAAAACTAGTAGAACTAAATAAACGTATACCACTAATATTATAATTCAAGCTATTAAATCCTTCAGAAGAAGATGGAACCGTATTTAAATATGTAAATCCACTAGTAATCCTACTATCCGAAGGATTGCTGTTTATACATAAGTTTTTTTTATTATTATTTGTATATTTATTAATTAGATCATAAGATATATTGCTTAATCAATTATAATAAGCAAGATTTAAACTTGAAATGTAACTATAAATATCATTAGAAATATAATTAATTAAATCATAAGATATATTGCTTAATCAATTATAATAAGCAAGATTTAAACTTGAAATGTAACTATAAATATCATTAAAAATATAACTACTAGACACACTACCGTATTTCCCTAAGTTATAAATAAGACTAGATACATTATAATGTAAACCATCTAATATTACACTAGGGTATATACCTAAAATTGTAGTGAAAGATACTAAAGTTAACAACAGAAAGAATTCTCTTTTAGTAATATCACTTATATTTACTTTAAAGAATTTACTGAATGAACCTCCAAAAGATATTCTATTAAACATATAAATAGTATAAGCAGCCGAAAATATGATAGAAGTACTAGCAAAAGCACCTAGTATAGGTAATCTTTCAAAAGTTCCGTACAACGACATAAATTCACCTACAAAATTTAATGTTAAAGGAACCCCGCAATTCCCTAAAGATAAAATAAAAAAGAATATAGAAAATAAAGGCATCATTTGAGTTATACCTTTATAATAATGTATTAATCTAGTACCTGATCTATCATATAAGACACCTCCTGCACATATAAATAATCCACTAGATACAAACCCGTGAGCTAAACCTAAAAGTATTCCTCCTTCTATACCTTGTATTGTATTACTAAAAACTCCTATTAAATATACCGCGGCATGAGACACTGAACTATAAGCTATTAATTCTTTAATATCTGTAGTTCTTAATGTACTAATACTAGCATATATTATTGTAATTACACCTATTACAAATACTATGAATGTATAATCTAGGGATGCTTTAGGTAATAAAGGTAAAATTAATCTAAATATACCGTATAAACTTAATTTTAAAACTATACCCGCTAATATTATACTACCACCTAAAGGAGATTCTACATGAGCTTTTAATAATCAATTATTTAAGAATATAGTAGGAGTTTTTACTGCAAATGCTATAAATACACCAATAAATAAAAATACTTGTGTAGTATAATCAAAATTAGTTTTAAATAAAGCATCAAAGTCTGTAGTACCCATTATAGAAGACATGGTTAAAATTGATAACAATAAAAATAAAGAACCTAATAATGTATATAAAAATAAATAAAAACTAGCTCTTACTTTATTACTAGACCCAAATAGCCCTATTAATAAAAATAAAGGTGGAAGGATTGATTCAAAAAATATATAAAATAATAAGATATCTAAAACCAAGAAAACAGCTAATAATAATGTTTCTAGTAATAACATTATTATTAAATATGATTTAATATTTTCAGTTATTAAATTTCAATTAGATAATATAGCAATAGGCATTATTATAGCTGTTAATAATACAAAATATATAGATATACCATCTACTCCTAAATAAATGTCAAAAAAACTCATATCATAATGTTCTTGTACAAATTGAAATTGATTACTGCTAAAATCAAATATATTGAATATTACTAAAGATATACTCAAATTTATAATAGACGTTACAATAGCTGTAATTTTATAAGATTTTATCTTTAGTTCTCTATATTCATAAGATATATTACTAGATATTATAAATAAAGCTAATAAAGGTATTAATAATAAAGATGATAATAACATTTATTATTTAAATTAATAAGAATAAAACTTCCCACATAATTAAATTAAAATTACATCATAAGTAAACAATTACATGATTATATTATGTAAAAAAACATATTAATTACAAATAATATCTTAAAGGATAATATTTAAAATAAATTTATATTAATAGGGAATATATCAAAACTATATAAAATACATGGTACTAATATAATAAAAGCAAACACTATAGGTAGCAATACTGTTCAACAAAAAGACATTAATTGATCAAAACGTATTCTAGGGAAAGAAGCTCTGGCTCAAATAAAAGTAAATATCATAATAGAACTTTTTAATCCTAAACTAAAACCATATAATAATCCCTCTAAGACTGGTGTATTCATTATATCTTCTATAAGATAATCTAAAACAAGTATTCAATCTATAAAGGATAATACTCAAATAATATAATCTAAATAAGTTAAAAGATAGATAAGATCAAAAATTAAATAACCACCTAAAAATAATATACTTGTTAATATACACATTAACACAATACTACCATATTCAGCTAAAAAAAAAAATACAAAAACCACCGCGGCATGTTCTGTCATAAATCCACTAACTAATTCTGATTCAGCTTCTGCTAAATCAAAAGGAGGTCTATTAGTTTCTGCTATAGATCCGATAAAAAAAATTAGAAATATTGGGAATAAAGGCAAGATAAATCAAACAGCTCTTTGAGCTTCCACATTAACCGTTAGATTTAAACTACCTGTAAGCATAATAACCAATAATAAAGCAGAACTCAGTATCAATTCATAACTAATTAGTTGAGCTGTACTTCTAAGAGATCCTAAAAAAGCATATTTACTATTAGCACTTCAACCTGCTAATAATATACCGTAAGTAGCTAATGATGAAACAGCTAGCATATATAATATACCTAAATAAAAATCACTAAGGGCTAAACCAGGTCCATATGGGATAACTCCGTACCCTAATAAGGCAAAAATCAAAGTTATTACAGGACCTAAGAAAAACAAAATTATATTAGCTTGTGTTGGTGCTACATATTCTTTTAATAGTAATTTTAAAGCATCAGCAAATGCTTGTAATAACCCATAATAACCTACAGCATTAGGACCTAATCTTCTTTGCATACTAGCCATGGTTTTTCTTTCGGCAACCGTAACGTAAGCTACACTTAGTAAAGCTGGAACTATAACTAACAAAACTTCAATTATCGATATTAAAGTTGGAGGTAAATAAAACATTTTTTTTTTGTATTTCCTAAAGTATTATTTTCTTCATAAATAATGAAAAAATATATATATAAATAAAAGATAATTATATATAAATCTATAATTTCTGGTTATAGATATTCTCATTTTAGATTCGAACTAAAATCTTAATATTAGAAGTATTCAGCTCTACCCTTGAGCTAATGAGAATTCGACCGCTAAGCTTATATATGCATGAATTATAATAATATTTACTTTAATATAAATTAAGGGATATTCTTTTTTATTACATAAAATAAAAAGAATATATTACAATATTAATTGAAAATTTATTAGATAAAACTTTGATTTTTAAACAGAAAATATAAACAATTAATTAAATTAGTTTGAATTACTTGTACTTCCAGTTGAAGAAGTAGGAAATCTATAATTTAGACTTCTATTAGCTTCCTTTAATAAACGATTATGCACATCTAAATATGTAAATCCTTTTGTTGTAGTATTAGCTACTAATATATTTTCCTCGTGTTTAACTATTAATTCATTTTTAGCATATTGTATTCTAGATATCATACATCTAAGTTCTAATTCCGAACATTGATCGAAATTTTTAATAGAACTTCAACGATAAAAAGGACTATTATATGGCATAGGTAAACCTAGACCATATGGTCCTCTACCATATTCAAATGTGTTTTGATAAGGAGGACAAAAGCTTGAACCTCCGTTTGATACAGGTATAGTTCACATTAAATCTTTAAATATTTCTTGACCAATATGTGTAATAAGTGTGTCTAAGGCTTTAAAAACATATGTATTGTCATTTTGCTTATGAAAATACCCAGGTCGCAGAGTTGGTATACTTAAAGGAGTATCAGGCAATTTATTAGGATCAAATTCAGGATTATTATAATCCCTTCCTAAAACACTACTAATGTTCATGTTGCTGAATAAAGGACTAAATCTGCTGTTAGCGTTAGGACCTAAATGACTAGGTAATCCTTGACCATGATTTCATATTCTAGGAGGAGATCATCCTCTATTAGGAGATGCTCCTCTACGACGACCTAATAATAATCTACCACGAGTTGCTTCTCTATCAGGAGATGATTCTCTACCAGGAGATGATTCTCTATCAGGAGATGATTCTCTACCAGGAGATGATTCTCTATCAGGAGATGATCCTCTACCAGGAGATGATTCTTTACTAGGAGATGATTCTCTACCAGGAGATGATCGTCTATCTGAATTCATAGTTATACCTTCATTCATTTTTACTTCTTTTATATTAGAAGTATAATGATAATCTGATGATCCCGTTATGGGCATTCCTAAAGGTATACCAAGAAAATCCTTTGTATTTTCTTTAACAAAATTGATTATAAATTGATTAAAAAGCTCACCAGATATTAACCCGACATAAAAATTGGTTATAAGATATACAAAAAATATTAAATAAGCATGAAATTCATTAGTAAAAATGAAAGATGTTAATATATCAAAATCGCAAATATAATAAATAATTTTTCTAATTAATATACCACTTATTCCTACTGTAATAGCTCGTACTATATTTTTTCAATTAAAAATACGATTTCACCCGAATTTACTTTGTAAAGGTAAACTAACAAATGCATGTGGTTTAGGTGGACTACTTAAAGCTCACTCTAAACTAGGATAACTTCTATTTAATAAAGCTTGTAAAGTATCTGTATAGAATTGTGGTGTCATTCAAGGGTGTCGGCCTGCAGATTTCCCTGCTATTAATTGTGCATAAACTATATATAGGAACAATCAAGTAGCCACGATACTAACAATAGATCCAAAACTACTTATTAAATTTCATCCTGCAAAAGCATCAGGGTAATCACTTATTCTTCTAGGCATTCCTTGTAAACCTAAAAAATGTTGAGGAAAAAATGTTAAATTAACCCCTATAAATAAAATTCAGAAATGTACTTTAGATAATAGCATATTATAATTTAAACCTAATATTTTAGGAACTCAATAATATCATCCACTAAACATTGCAAATACTGCACCCATACTTAAAACATAGTGAAAATGAGCAACTACGTAATAAGTCAAATCTTATATAATTATATGATTTATCTAACCCAAAACCTTATACTACTTAATACAGGTAATCAAACTGCACTAAACAAACCCACAGATAATGCAAATAACCCAGTCAACATACATATTATTACCGGTTTTATTAGTTTAGTATCTGATAGATTAATCTGTACATATCCGTTAGCTATTTGCATTATAATTGATAACAACCCAAATATACCTGAATTTATATACATTTCAGTTGTAACTACATTAGAATTACCCCCAATCTTTTCTAATACATTCGTAATAGTTTGAACTAGATTGGTCATATTATTTAATAAATCTATCATTCTATTAATTATATCATTAAACTCCTTGAGATCGTTAACTAAAGTAGAAACAGTAACAGTTGCTGTTACTGTACTAGGTACTGTTGTAGTAATTGTACTGGCAACACAGTTAGTAACTTCATTTAAATGAGTAGTGATTAACTTAGTATATTGTATACTAGAACATAAATCTAATAATTTCTCAAGTATAAATAACTCAGGGTTAAAAGGAGGAAACATAGTAGTTGAAACAAGATGTCCTTTAGATAATAAATCAGATATTGTGTTTATTGTAGGTGCTGCTGCAGTTGCAGTTATAGTAGGAGTTGCTGGTACAATTGAAACTGTATTACTAATAGTATGCTGGACATTAGATAATATTTCACAGGAACTACCTGTAATTAATAGTCCCAATCCAAAAAACAATAAATAAAGATAAGTTATACTAATACTAGTATTAGTAGTAATTAGTAATAATGAACTATTTAAAGTTGTACTATGCTGTTCTATACTAAAATAGTTCTTATTGTTTATCATAAGAAATATTATTAAAAGAATTATGATTATAATACTTAGTAGTAAAGTCAAATATTAAAATATTATGCTACATTTTTCACATACAACACTGCTCACGCAATGGATCGGACTATAACTTATCTAATCATTTAATTTAATAAACTTTCGACTATCACGTTTAGTCTCTACAGATCCTACTTACTAATAAATTATTAAATTATTGAGTCACCGCTATCCCGCGGTGAATTTAACTTTTATATCAGCTTTGGTTTCCACGGTATTATCTTATACTTTTTTACTGAATATTCCGCATTAAGAATACATATAAGACTTCACCGTTAGCAAAAATTAACCTATTAATTTTTACCGAAAAACGTATGAATTTTTCACGGTGATAAGACCACACAACACTTACTAATATAAAAGCTTTTTACTAAATTTTTTTAACGACTCAAGCTTTTCACCCAATAAAGGATAATCAGTACAATGATCAATTATTTTTGATAATAATTCTTTTTTGTATATCTCTAAAAAAAAAAAATTACCGTAAGGATTTCTAACTTTGTTGCTTACTTCAAAATGCTGCTTAATCGCCTCTATCAAATAAAAATCCTCGTTTTGCCCTATTGAAAAAGAATGATTATTAGCTTTTCTTATTGAAAAACAACCTTCTGCTTCTATGAAACCAGATAATCAGGCTTTAAAGTAAGAGGGTATCTGATAATTATTATTAGATTTTATAATATCTAATTGTTTATTATATTTAAGATTTCTATACTCAAAATAAGTTTCTATTAAAGTTTCACTTAAACATGATTTTAAAAATGCCAGTTGACAAATTTTTTTTGAAGATAAAGGAGGATAAGTATCATAAATTTTTATAATATTTTCAACTTCTTGTTTATTATCTACGACTCAAATAACATCCGTCTTTTTTCCTGTAATTCTTACCGTTCCACCGATTACTTTGGCAATTTCAATTAACATATTATAATTAGATTTGAGATTAGATAATTTAATAACTAGTCTATATTGTAAGGATTTTTCACGTCAATGGTTTACTTGAATACTTCCATCTCCATCCATTAACCCTACTCAAAACATTTTAATATATTCGTTATAATTATTTGAACTATCGTCATAATTAATTTTAAGATGATTAGATAATTTAGACGCAGTCGACATCATTAAAAAACAAGAACTTGGTACAAGAAAAAAAATAGTAAAAACAGTATCGTGGAATGCAATATCAAGTGAAGCATTAGCTAAAACAACTCCACTCAACCCTCCGATTGTAAACATGAATACAAAACCTAATGCAAATAACATAGCTGGTGTTAATTTTATAGATCCCCCATAACATGTAGCTAATCAAGAAAAAATTTTTATACCTGTAGGCACAGCTATAATTAAAGTAGCTGCTGTGAAATAAGCTCTTGTATCCACGTCTAAACCTACTGTATACATGTGATGCAAAACCATTAATAAATATTTTTTTATTTAGCCATACAATTTTGTATGCTTCTTTCACAAGAAGTGTCGGACTATATCTTCATCTTTAAGCCGCTCCTACTTTATTTGTTATACTATTATTTAAATTAATTTGTTTTTTCAGAGTTCTTACTTGGGATATTCCTTCATCCCCTCGACCTAGTCCCCCTGGACCGCTAGACTGGGAGCGAAAGGCAGTTAAATGTAATTTATTAAACACTTGGTTATGAATAATTAATCATTTTTCAAAAGAAAAAGCTTTTTTAGTTTGTAATGGAAATACTTTAAAGTATCCTATCACACCATTCAAACTTTTAAATCCAGTAGCTGTATAACGATAAATATTATCAGTTCCAGATCTTAATGTTACTTTACCAAATCCAAATAATTCGTATACTCTACTTAGTATAACACTATCTTTTTGATCTAATATATAACGCATTTTTATAACATGACCTAATGTATATCTTGAATTTGCTGTAATAGATACATTAAAACATCCTTCAGCATCAGTAAACCCTGATAATCAGGCATCCTGTAATGTAATTGAAACAGGAGTATTATTTAACTTTATAGTTTCAAAACCAAAACGATTATTTAAAGCATTAACTCATAAAGCTAATTGTTTAATTCTATGGCTTTGAGCTAGATTACCATTAAATAATAAAGCTAAAAGTAAAATATGTGTAGGGTTATCAACCATTCATCTATAAAAATCATTATTTTTTCCACTTTTTCCTTGAGGAAAATGTTTAACTACACCTATGTTAAATTTAAATTGTATTTTTTGAAGTATATCTCTTTCTTTTTGAGTAAGAACAAAACGAACTCTTTTACCTTCGTCGTAGGTTTGAATAGCTCCATCTCCCTCTGCAAATCCAATAAATCAAGTTAATCATTCATCAGATAAATGGTCTTTATTTTTAAATAATGTATTATAATAAACACGGAATGCGGAAAAAGATGTTTCGCGTGTAGTCTCTGAGACACTCTGTTTGTTATCCTTTAAGGAATACAGGGACAGATTGTCTGCTGATTGAGTATAGCTAATTAAATTTTTACCATACAAGGTACTAATTAGCACTAAACTGTTCCAGCATATAGCGAAATTAATTATATTCCCTACGTCACCGTGGGGTGAAGCCATCGTTACTCAACTTCAAACAATGAATCCTAATATTCCAATAGACATCATAGCATAAACCATACCTATGTACTAATCACAAACTTATTAAAATTTTATTACAATAACCGCAGACTAGCTAGCGGTTATATATGAAGATATATTAGCTCTCTACACACATATATATTCATTTTAGGGTTGATATAAATAATAATCTTAAATTATTATATTTTTTTGAAATGAATAAACACTACTTTTATATATAATAAGCCTATATAATAAAAAAGAAACTAAATAAAAATATGTTTTTTGTGTAGAGAGAATATTCAAAATAGTATGATAGATGATTAAAAATTTTGAATAAGTTTTATGAAAATGGACCATCTCTTAATCAATAAATTAATTGTAATACTTTAAAACTATTTATCCGTGAAACTGTTTCATTTGATAGTATAATATTTTCAAGCTTTACCTAAATCTGAATTTTTTGAGGCAGAATGTGCGTGAAGATTTCTAAGTTTATAAAAATCATTTACCATTGTAATTCTCATTATTTTCTCAGATCTACAAGGATTAACTTTAAAATAATCATTAACCAAAGATAAAATCTCTTTTTTCTTAAAGCAAGTTCATTTAAAAGCCTCTTGTTTAATCATAGGGTATATTGTACCTCCATACAATTCAACTAAAGCTTCTAATATGTATCTATTTTTTTGAACAGCCGTTATGAATATTTGACCTGACGCTTCATTAAAGTATATACTACCATCAGTATCAAAAAATCCAGCTAGCCATCCACTATAATAAATTAAAAGTTTAGGATTCTTTAATTCTATTCCATAAATTTCACCAATTCTACCTAATTGTAAAATTCTTGTAGGGTTCCTCATTAATCCATTAATTTTATTAATTAAATTTAATAGACCTTTTTTATGATGTAGTCTATATCTTAAATGATTATTTCCACTAATTAATTTTACAGATCCACCGAATTGTTGTTTTATTAAATATAGAATTCTTTTATCCCTAAGTTGTGTAACTATCTCCAGACTACAATATCCTTTTTTAGATACTAAAAAACAACCATCTCCATCAATAATTCCGGCTAACCATTCATAAAATTTTAGATCTTTATTTTTTTCTTCTTGGTTATCAAAAGACAGATAAGATTTATTACTATTTCCATCTTCTCCTTCAGGATTGTCAGATATTTCTTTTTTTACTAATCCGCTAGATAAGTTATATTTTTCTTTTAATATAGACGC
>JAOXNI010002210.1:0-10498 GCA_028566595.1 Hypoxylon subgilvum
ATAGCTGATCTGTGACTGGCAAATGCCTCTTTCACTCGCCGCTGTGACGTCCAGGTTGCCTTGGACAATGGCAGTTCACAAGCTGAAGTAAGGCAAGGCCCCGTTGGAGCCTAGATAAAAATCATCTGACCTTTCACAGACTTTTTGACAAACGTGGATCCATCTACTCGAGCCGTCCTGACAGCTATGTTGGCAATGAACTTCTTTGCCCCAACGAAACACATATACTCCTGGTTCCCTACGGCCAGGGCTGGAGGGCGCTCCGGAAGGCGGTTCAGGCCATACTGAATGTGACTGCGGTGGATGGGCTTTTACCAGTCCAGGAAGCTGAAGCATCGCAAACACTATTTGAACTTACGAAAACTCCAGCAGAGGGTTTCAAACATATTCGTCGTTATTCGACGGCCGTCATTCTCGCATCCGTGTTTGGACAGCGAGGCGCCAGCTACGAAGCACCGAAGGTCCAAGCCCTCTATCATGCCCAGGAGCAATTCACCGAAATTCTGGCTCCGGGAGGTACACCTCCTGTCGATGCTTTCCCTTTTCTCCGATACATGCCTACATTTTTAGCGCCTTACAAACGCTGGGCAGCGAAGATTCGACAGGAGCAAAGGAGGCTGTATTCGGGTCTGCTCAACGAGACTATTGCAGGAGCAAGAAAACAGGACAGAATTCCTTGCTTCATAGCCAAACTCTTGGAAGGAAAGGAGAAGAGTGGACTTAGCGATGAACAAATTGTATACACTGGCGGGATTCTGGTAAGGCTCCCTGTCGCTGTCTTTCCAATCGGTATGATCTAACGTCGGCGTCAAGATGGAAGCAGGCTCCGACACGACTTCCTCGACTTTACACTCGTTCGTCCTGGCCATGATCAAGTATCCCGAGATCTTGGCCAAGGCACAGAAAGAAGTCGACGAGGTCTGTGGGTCCGCGAGATCACCCGGGTCCCAGGACATCAAGAATCTTCCCTACATACAAGCAGTGATGACAGAGGTAAGAAGCCACTTGCGGTGTGAACTTTTTCGCAATCAAGCTGACTGACCCGGCAAGACATTGAGATGGCGACCGGTAGCACCGGGCGGTATACCCCACATGCTTATTCAAGACGACACCTACGATGGCTACTTCCTTCCAAAGGGGACTATTGTCTTTGCCAATACGTGGTCCATCCACCAGGACAGCTCGGAATACGACAGTCCGGAAGAGTTCATGCCCGAACGGTTCCTCGCGGACAAATTCGGCAGCAAGGCCAACAATCAGAGTTCCCATGACGACGAGAGCAACAGAAGAGTGACCTATAGCTTCGGCGCGGGCAGGCGCATCTGTCCCGGTCAACGCCTGGCCGAGAATTCCCTGGTGAGTTGAACCGCCTCGTGCGCACATTGTCTTCAGATACGTTACCATGGATCCCCCGCAGACTAACATGATTCTGAAGATGATCAATATGGCCAAGATTGCATGGGCCTTCAACATCAGGGCCGACCCGAACGCAGCGCCACTGGACCTGAACGTTGACACAGGCTACTCAGATGGCTTCGTGTTTGGCCCGAATCCATTCTCGGCCTCGTTTTCCGTCCGGTCTGAGCAGCATCGGGAGACCATCGAGAGAGAATACGAGGAAGCAAAGATGGTTTTCAGGAAATATGAAAGCTAGGCAGAAATACGGAATGAGTACAGCTTATGGTGGTGCAAAAATTGATACCTGTATTTAGCCTACGGCGGGGTCACGGCAGGGATCGCGGGAGTCGAATCCCTAGATCCCGCTTCCCAGTCCCATCCTCGACAGGGAGTCGACTCCCTGACTAAGCAATGAACTGTTTTTAAAGCCGCGGATCCACTTGGGAGTCGACTCCCTGAGATCCATGGAGTCAGACTGGGATTCGGAGTCGGGAGTCGACTCCCTGAGATCCATGGAGTCAGACTGGGATTCGGAGTCGAACTCGGAGTCGGGAGTCGACTCCCATGGGAGTCGCATCCTGCAAACCCTATTAGGGAGTCGACTCCCTAAAGATCTCTGGAGTCGTACTCGGAGTCGGAGTCGGGAGTCGACTCCCACGATTCCTGCAGTCGTAGGCTCAAGACATGTATCAATTTTCGCCGACTCCGCCGCACTGCATTCGTCGGGGCCGCTTCCAAAACTTGCCCTTCACCGTGGAACGATTTTACAACAATGCTTCAACCACTCGGCCTGAACGGCATGGGCAGCCCTCCGGTTGGCAGTAGAGTGCCCGCACAAGGCATACTCGAATTTGACTTCTCCAGAGTGAAATCCCCGATGCGCCACGTAAGGAGCTTGATGTGTCCGTCCGCAAGGGGCGACTATCCTACCTGCAGGGCCTCGGGGACTCTTTGCCAGCTCCTAGCGAAGGTCGAAGGGGATGCCGTCGCGTGTAGAGAGGAGGCCGAATCGAGTCACTCCATTCAATCGTCGCGCGCATCTGGTAAGGAGGCTTCAAGGATATGCCAGTGATGTTGCCATAGCCGATCAGTGCTAATGGTGGAGCAGCAAGGAATATCTTCGGGCACCCCTCCCCTTCAGGCAGGAGCTGTACAAAGAGCGCGGCGCTGGTGTTTTGGCCGGGCCGAAAGTTGCCAAGTGGGCGAAACCCGAAGTCTGCCAGGCCACGCCACTGTAGCAACACTGCAAACCCATCCATTTTCATGGCTTTTCTGGGTGGCAGGAATTCGCTTGCTACTGATTCGACGTCTCCAGATCGCCTTCAGGCTAGTCTGATGCAGTATTTGCCTACTTGCGTCAGAAGCCGATCTCGCGGTTCATCAGCGCGTCGTCGGCAAACACGGAGGAGAAAACGCTCCAGTCGTCAAGATTGAAGTCCTGGCTGGCGGAGAAGATGTCCTTGGTTGCTGTCAATACGTGGTTCAAATCGCGGGTCCGACTGCAAGCAGCTGCTTACCTCAAAGGGGATGTCCAGGTCATTTGCGAGACTGAAACCATCCTCCCCACTCGTGACCGTCGACATGTTGATTTGGGAAGCTTTGTTGACCGTCTGCCGTGCGACCGTGGCAACGTCCCGAGCGAAAGGAAAGCTCAACTCCAGAGACGTGACGAATTCCATGTGCCCGAAATAGCCAGCCGCCACGTCGAGCAAGGCAACGTCAGAACGCACCGAAGGCAGAGTCGGGAATTTGAGAACGTGTATGAAAAGATTGATAAGTCCAATCATGGGGTAGTAGAAGGTCGGCCTAGGGTTTGTCAGAGAGATGCTGCTAGTATAGTCTGCAGGTCAACAATGATCGAACTACTCACCATTGCACTGATGCGCCGTTGATCTCCAGACTTCTCGCGACGATGATGATGTTCCTTGCAGCGTCGGCAACCGTGTTCGAGCTGGAAATGAGCTGATCTTGGGTCACTGCACCCCTGCCATTCCCGAAAATGGTGCTGTAAACCCATGGATAGGCAAAGATGGTGTGTATCGCCATCAGACTCCCGTAATAAGCGCAGTGCATGAGAATGGTTGGGAAATACTTGGCGTCATGAGGAATTTGAAAGGACCGTAGGCGGTCATCAGGTTTCCATCTCGGCGGAAGAGAATCTCTCCATTCGCGCAGTTGGTGATCCAGGTGCGCTGCAATCTCAAGTAGCGTGCTGGGTGGCTGTTGAAAGGCCTGCACAGACATCAGTCGCCGGGATATCTGAGAGGATATCTGTGCGTGTCGAATGAGGTACGTGAAGGCCTGGACGTCCATAGTGCTTCCAGGGCAGGCTTCGGACGGAATCTGACAGCTAATCTCTTCGTCGTCAATGGCCTGCGCAAGGGGGACATCTTAGCACATGAAGAAGCCCTTCACGGAGGACGAAGACGCTCTTGACTTACAGACGGTCGCCCGGAGCGGTGAGCAATGTGTTTCTCGCAGCAGTAAATAGCCCAGAACAACCAACTATAGTGTAACTCGTCATGAGCTGCTAGGTTCCATGCTTTGGCCGGTCGGCGATGTAGACCTTTTGCTTGCGCCACGCGAGCCGCAACGGCACAGAACATATACTCCAGGGCAGGATTGCCAAGTCCTTCAGAGAAGAAGGCCTGTCGATTGTGGTCAGATGAGATCTGTCACGAAAGAATAGGGACGTTTGTACCATGGCTGCCAAAGCGCGTACCGCAAGAAGACCTGTAGGGGTGAAAAGTAGCTCGACGAGCACAGATATAGCGCCTTGAAAATGACCCCAAGCCTCAGCTTGAATATCGGAAAAGCTCATCGACGTGGTTTTGGCAAGGTATATTCGACAACCGGAGGCGTACACAGTTTTGCGCAGGGCGAACCAAGAGGCATCATCGCCTGAAACGGGTTCTCCACGGAAGTGAGCTCGAAGGGCGCTTTCAAACTCAGGTCTGTACACGACGCCGAGTGTTGAATCGAAAGATTCTTCGAAGTACGCTTTGCAACATCTCATCAGCTTAATGATCGCAAAATAACAACGAATACATTACTTGCCGTTACAGTATTTCCAGGCAGTTTCAGCATCAGGCTCTTGGTGTTGTGTGCCTCTGATTTTGTTACGGTCCAATGTCATGCGTCTTGTCCATGTTGAGATCAATTCTCTCGAACTGTTGTCAAAGTCCCTGGTCCCCGTCCTTTGTGAAACCCAATCCAGTCCCGGCCTAGAACAGACTGACAGCCAGGAGCCAGGACCTGTGCGAGGAGATCAGTCGGGTGTGTTTTGGCTGATGTCCTTAATTACCGTGATGTTCCCAGTTCACCTTGAGGGAGTTAGTCCGGCCATAAGAATCGTCGCGGGAGCAGATGCTTACCGTCTGCGGAGCAAGAATGATGGCCTCTTTGTCCACGTTCCCAGCATCAAGGATCTCCTTGGACTCATCATGCAAGGCTAGTAGGTTTTGTGCGGTTTCTTGCACCGTGCTCGTCGACTCTTGGTCCGTTGCAACGGGCAGAGGCTGATAAGATGAAGCGACTTTGTCAGCCTCAAAAGGCAGTGATGGGGGACTCCCCAGCAGTGAGTGTTCTATGCTCATCGGCTGGATGCGCTGTGTCTCATTCCAGTTTGGTGTTGCTGCTGCACCATTGACAACCCCAGGTACTTGCGCCGATGGCTGGGCCACCAGGGTGCTCTGGCTGTTGACACTGGCAGGATGAGCCGCGTTAGACACCGAGGGAGACAGCATGTTCCAATTCTGTATCATAGCCTCCATCCCAGAAAGGCGATCATCCATTGAGCCGTCTCGGGCTTTGTCATGCTTTCGTCGTCCTCTTCGTGATTCGGGATAAACACATTCCGCTCGAGCAACCTGATTCAACGTTGAGAATAGAGACCTCCGCCTGAGTGAGTTGGGTGGCGTACCTGGCATTTTGCACAAGGGTTTCCTCCATCGCCTATCACATTTGACTGCATGTCAGTCTTCAGACGCCTCTACCTGAACAGCGACAACAGATTCGAGCAGGCATACATTTGACCTTCCGGGCACGACATTGGCCACACGCTTTGGCCTTCTTTGGCAACTCCCGTTGTCCTACCATCGAGAGACGCTTCAACGTGCCAGGCTTCTGCTGCCTATACCGAGGAAGTCATGGCTCTCTGAAGTTCGGCAAGAAGCGATCAAGCTACTCTTGCATTTTGCGGGGTAACGCAGACCACCACGTGATAAGTGTATTTCCCTTATGCTGTCTGAAACAGCGGGATGAGGAGCCTAGGTATGCGGAACGTGCTGGTGGTCAAGGAGCGCGATCAATATGCGGGCATCGCACATTCAGAGGTAAAGGACACGACGGGTGGCAGCTAAGGTAGCTGATGCATAAAGTTATTGAGGAGGAGAAGGCCTCCTGCTCCCGCGGCGCGTCAAGGTCGTTCTTAGGGAGCATGGGGGCCCGCTGGAAATTGGCCTGGTGGTGGTCCTAGCGCTGGTGGCCCCCGGGAAACTTTGAAAGCTGGCAGCCGCCTGGGTTGTGCGGCCAAGCCAACGCACTTCAAGTTCCGGGGAGAAGCACAAACTGGTGGATTATTTGGGAATAGTCTCCCAGGCCTTCATTGGCCACTTTGACAGCATGTCGCCGTGACTCCGAGGCCGAGGGCAAAGCTATTTATGTATGGGCTGTCCCAGACCTGATATGGTCAATTATGAGGTATAGCCCTACTGTCGACCTTGCACCGCATACATACTCTCAGCTGTTCTCGGAGCCGTTGTCAGGAAAGATACCTCACCAGAAAAGAACTCCTTCAATTCCTCCGATTTCCCCAATATATCCGTCCGCGATGTTCCAGTCTGAGCATCAGCGTTGGCAAGCTGTCCAGGCTCGATCGAAAGATGCGGATTCGGCCTTCGTCTACGCGGTAACAACAACCAAGATCTTCTGCCGTCCGACGTGTCCGGCACGTCTGGCTCGTCGAGCCAATGTCAAATTCTACGACGCCGCAGCCAAGGCGGCAGTAGCTGGCTTCCGACCCTGCAAACGGTGCAAGCCCGATCAAGTCCACCTCGCAGGAAGCGACATCACCAAGCCACAGAAAGAGCTTGTGCAAAGGGCCTGTAATTACATTGAACAGAAAAAGGGACATACCACTTTGAAAGACATGGCGCTACACGTCGGTATCTCAGCGAGGTATCTGCACGGCGCGTTCAAAGACATCACCGGGTCGACGCCTGCAGTATATGCTGCCAGAGTCAAAAATGAGAACAGCTCAGTCGCCACTTCTCTAAGTTCAACGCCTCGATCTTCCGAGACGTTATCCAATGGCACTTCTTTCGTATCTGACGACGCTAGAACTCCTGAGGATCCCCCGCTTGGCTTGCAAGATCTGAATATCGCGTTCTACACTTCTGCATCCTCATATGAAGCCGTCGAAGCCCAGTTGGAAGCTCTTAGCACCGGGCAGGAAGATTACACGTGGTGCGATAACGTGTTGGGAAATTGCTCGAAAGAGCCCTGGACTTTTGACTTTCCGGCCGATTTCGAAGTTCCTGAACCATACCCGATGGCACAGGAGCTGACATGTAACGGATTCCCAGAGGATACGCTGGAAGTAGCGCAAGAGCCAGTCGTGTCTAATTTCGACTGGGGCGATTTTGATGTCTGGACTTACAACAATGTTAACGCAGACTCATCGATGCACACTTGTGGAACAGGAAACGTGAGAAACTGTATCTAAGTATCGAAATTGAACATGAAAGAAGAACGGCATAGCCAGCAAATATCCTTGCCCAGTAAAATCTCACAGGGGCACTTCCCGGTACCTCCCAGGGGTGGTATTCGCACCATTACTCTGCCGACGTGGCGTACTCATTGCGTGGCCTCACTAAAGATCAAGTGTATCCCCAATAGGCATGAGCATAGGGGTTGCCCATGTAAGGATTTTGCAAGTCCTCAATCCCGTAACCTTGGCTGTTCTGGCAGTAGCAAAACCACATTCCCGTTAGATCATCACCAGCCTGGCATAGGTATGTAAACCTCTTGTCACCACCAGCTTTGACTTTTGCATCGTCACAATGCATTTTCCCATTCTTATCACTGTTTGAGGCACACGTTAGCTGAAGAACTGTGAAGGAAGAAATGAGGGAGATTCTTCTTACCAGGTACAATACCCCTGGCACGCGTACCCGTCCACATTCGGGGAGTAATGGCTCTTGACAGCCAATGCATTGATCCCGCCTGGCTTCCAAGCGCATTTGGCATGCCAATCGTTGGGGGTGTCCGCATCGTTGTCCGGATGGGGGGTGGCAAGGGCTCCCTGCCAGAGGAGCAAGGTTGTGATGGCGGCGAGAGTCGTTATTTTCATGGTGGGTCTTTTCCCAGACGTATATTCTTGATGTGAGTTAAAAACTAGCGTAAGTTTGGAAACAGTGAATATAACAGCAAATGGCGATATAGCAAGGTCAAGCTCTGCTAAGAGTGTGCAGCGTTCGGAGGACGATAAAGCATTGACGCATTTGGGGCTCAATAGACAACATCAGAACAACCATATTAGCAGCTTGTGGTCAGCTAGACATGGCCCAACCATAGAGATCAGGTACGGGCCCATTGTTGTCCACGATGGCCGTGGCTTGTCAGACTTGTCCGGCCTCAAGCAGAAACAAGCGTCGAAACAAAGAGATTCCCAAAATCGCCTTGAATAAGACTTCGTGGCCATGGCTGCGTTGGAAACCACGTGCATACATCGAGCATGAGGTCTGTTGGAAACAAACATGTCGTGGACGAGAGAGAAGTGCTCCCAGCCTTGCACTTTCAGCCTTGGCCTGTACCCTCATCCGGATGTGTCTTCCGATCTCCATGTCTCCGCCAATCTCGAAAGATTCATGATGGATCAGTTTCCCATCTCCCACAATCCCACAACGCTCCGAAACGCAGACAGACGATCTGAATCGATGGCTATCCCATGTCTAGGTCAGCATAGCGTCTTGAGGAATCTGTCAGACCCGAAATTCAATGATATGACGGCACGAGGTCGAGCTGCACGAAATGCCTACGGCTTCTCGAATCACGTCCCAGATTTCGCTGTTGCATCATGCACAATGAGCCCCGTTGATGTCGTTCGCATATGGTCTTGACTGCGGTTATGTGACCTGTACTACTAGGGAACTTCCCTCCTTCAGTGACCTGGCCAACGAGGAACACAATCCTACCTTCGGACTAACCCAGAGCCACTTCAGCGCACAGCTTACCACGAGCAAGCATTACAATGTCTTTCCTCCCACGCTCCGCTCCTAGCACATTGGCCGGCTCGTCGAGATCGCCTTTTCTCCGCCGCGTACGGTGCAGCCACGAAAGGTGATTCTCAATCCGCCACCAGCCTCGGCACTCAATCACCTAAGCCTAGCGACAGTGAGGCTGAAGGAGACGTCAAGTCCAAGCGAGCCACCGACGGTACACCACAAGAGTCTAGTAGTCGCCTGCAACAACCAGTACGGCAGAACTCTCAAGCGTGGGACGAAGAAGGAGACGCTGCAGGAAAGAAGGACCCCGAATAAGCCTCCTGAGCAGAAGAGGAAGGAAACCGAGAAAGAGAGACAAACTCGTTGGATCCTGCTGACAAGTTGTGAGTCCAGATAGCAAGAGAAAGTATCAGTCCCCGAGCAGGGACGCGGACAACCGTCCTGGGTCGGCCATCGCTGATGCATTCATGGTGAGCCGCAGCCTTTTTTGCAGCGGAAAAATCCTTCTGCAACATCAGTCTCTTTGACCATTTCTATATGCTACACGAGTTATTCTTCTGAATCATCTCGAACACGCTTGAGATACAATGACCTATAGTGGTCCTGTACTCCTTTGTTCCTCAGCATCGACATCAATGAAGCAGCACGCCGGACCCCGGCCCAAAAGTCCCCATACCAAGGACACTGCCATTGTGAGAACAATGAACTTCCTCGATCTTACCAAAGATAGACCGTCATGGCTATTATTGTTGACAGCGATGAAAAGCACAATGACACCTGCGCCTCGTTTATGCCATCTTCCCAAGATAAAATCCGCCAAACACCCGCATTGATATCTCCAGCCAAATTGGTATACTTGCCTCAATGAGTGCGCCGATCCTATCACCTCCTCTAGCCTCAGGCGCGGAGCTCTTTCGTTCGGATTTTGACAGCACCAGCCTTCGCGAAAAAGCAGCTTCGTCGTCCAAAATTTCGCGAATGCAGGCGATTCCAGAGGATCCACTTGAGGCCAAAGCTGACGAGCCGGAGCCACCCTCAGAACCTGGAGACGATTCTGTTTGTAACGAAAATTGTGCGATACTCTCAGGAACAAGTTCATTGCGACAGTCAGAGCAAATTAACGAGTATGTCAAGAAAATTCGGGAGGGAATAGCTTTGCAAGGGCAGCAGGTTCGAGCCGATGTGCATGAGGTATCAAAGATAGAAGAGAACCAGTCGGCGCAGGAGTTTCGAAGCAAGCGACAGCGGCAGAGCCTTTTTCTTGACATCAAAACCAAGAGCCTGAACGGTATGACGAGGATGAAGACGAAAGGAAGACGATTGTCTTCACTCCTCAATCGGCGCCAGGGAAGTACAAGTCTTTCTTCTGGACCAACACTTGCAGGTTCCACTGACAACAATTTGCTGAAGAGCAGCAACAGAGTGACCAGCATCCACTCAACAGGACAGCGACCGTCGACGTTAGTCGTCGTCAGCAAGATACCGAAGCCTACTGGGTTCCCGGAAGAGCGATCCTCTGTTGATAAGGCTTCTTCGCGCACCCAATCCGCTTGGAAAGAGCCCGCTGATGACGCACTCTTGGAGAGCGACGAATACACGGCCCTCCTGCCAACCAAGTCAAATTCAGTGAGCTGTGGAGGAGCACACGACGATTGTCCGCCAGAGCCGCCCTATCGCTATTCTGAGACCCGTGAGAGCCGGCATGAGACATCAAAACTTCGACGAAGCATTGCCCTTGTGACAGATACCGCAAGCCGCATGAAGGTGGTGACGTCGAGTTCGAAGAAAGGCTGGTCAAGATTGGAAGGCTAATGGAGAAATAACAGAGAGGGGCAAGCAGGTCCGATTCGAGAATGCTCGGGTGGTAAGACCGC
>JAOXNI010002231.1:0-10477 GCA_028566595.1 Hypoxylon subgilvum
CAAGTTATTACCTGATGAAGTTGATGAGTTTGGGTGTAAAAAGGTCAGTTGGACGTTTTTTATTTCGACCCACTGTAGTATTTATTTTATAACTTGTACTTCGTACCTTTATAGTGATATTCATGCATATGGGACTATCTATCAAGTAATCCATTATTATCTCGGACAGGAATGCGGCTAAACATCGGCAGTACCCGCTCGCAAGGTCGCAATGAACTATCACATGGATTTTAGGCTTAAGCTACGGAGCTGGCTAGCGAGGTCCAGTACCTACATACAGTACCGGCGCAACGGCTTGCCAATACTAACTTGTTACCTGTCTGCCTGTCGTCATCCCTTTGATGCGCAACGTTGTCCGACCTGTTTAGTTTATCTACGAAGACGTGTCCTGTCTACGCCATCTCCTTCGCAGATGTTTACCACGCTCGTTTGAATACAACCCGAGTTTTCCGTTAGCGACGCGCCCATCTCTTGGAGCTCACCCACCTAACAAAGGAGTTGAGGTCCTCCTGGGGTGAATGAGACGTAGATCTCGGAGCTCCTGGCGGTCCTATTCCTCCCACGTCGATCTAACAAATCACCCCAAGTCCTGGCATAAGGCTGGGTAGGAGGCATGGTTGAGAGGTTCTAGCACATCTGCTTGAATGCAACCCTTGAATCCCTTCCTGGCCTCCTTCTTCAAGCCCGGCAGCCCGGTCGTCACCCAGTGTACTCCGGTCCACCACCACATCATCCTCGTTCCTATAACCGAAATATTCCTTACCTCCCGCGAAACCGAAAGCGGACTATCTCTATCAGATATCGTCGGGTCTGAGGACTTCTTGGCAAGCCATGTTCTTCGAGTTCCCAGTCCGGCTACCGCTGCGGGAGGGAAGGACACGGTAGGAAATCTCCGCGAGCAGAGGGGCAAGGCACGGCAGTATTCTACATTGAATGGACGTAGTGTTATCATTAAGGATAATTTTGTCTATAGTAATAAGGGTACGTAAAGAGTTCAAGATCGCCAGCCTGTCTATGTTGCTTTGTCTAACAGCCAGTGTGGTAGGGTTCAAGACGCTTGCTCAAGCGCAACTGCTTAATGATTCCGTTTGGTATGCCGACAGCATTGAACCGCGGCAATGGTTGATATATTACATTTCGCGGCCCCTGGTCGGAGTATGGGAGGAGATATACGTTCCGCGTGCCGTTTTTTCCGTGGGCATGGCGAAGAAGAAGCTTGCCGAGGCCAAGCGCATAGCAGCTGTCGAGAACGGGGAGCCGAGTCTGCCACGAAAGAAAGAGGTCAAGAGCTTTCATGACCTATTGAACCACTTCCCGATGATTGCGAGGCAGATGCAGCCAGGATTGGAGAAGCTGTTCAGGGAGTTCACGACAATTTTCGAAAGGCCGTTGCCGCCTCCACCATCCGCGACACACATTCCCGACCCTCTACCGGACGGACCTATTGCGGCCGCCATGAAGAAAGTTCGTTCAAACAGCCTGTCCGCACGAAGCGCTACTTTAGATGGCCAGGAAAGCAGCCACGTGACCGAGAATTTCTATGCTGAAGATGACGAAGACGTCATGAGAGCCTCGTTAGAGACGGCGGTTACCAATGCCATTGACCTGTTTCAAAGCGTCGACAAGCAGCAGCTCTCCATGTTGGGCGCGACAACTGAGCTCACCGGTCCTGTTGTTGAACGACTGATCGAGCGATACGTAACCGAGAACGTTCACAATCTGATCTGGCCTCGATTAGCTGCGATGCGGCGGCCGGATGATCTAGAGCTCGAGGCGAAGATACGGCAGATGGAGTTCATCGATATTTCTCAGTTGGGAATCTTTATTGAAGGCGGCCCAAGGGAAAAGCATGAGCTCATTGTCCGACTTGGTAACGCGATCGATGAGTTTCGCAGAACGACACTCGCGATGTGCCCGCAGGAAATGATGGAAATCTTGCTGTCAACGATAAAGGCCACGACACACTTAACGGAGCAACCCAAGTCAAGCACTACGCCAACACCAACGTCAGAAAAACCAGTTCTCACAGTCAACGCAGATACCCTAGTATCACTGCTTCTTTTTGTCGTGATTCGGGCTGGTGTGAAACACCTTCAAGCTCGACTGCTCTACATTAAACACTTTGTTTTCATCGATGACGTTGATAGCGGCGAGTTGGGCTATGCGCTTAGCACATTCGAAGCAGTCCTTTCGTACCTGTCCACGGACTCTAGTAGTCTACGAAGGGCGAGTCGCCGGAATAAAGCTCTGTGGGATGCGACTGCGAAGGGCGACATGGACGAACTTAGAAGGATAATGGACCCAGACGCAGCCGATGACGACGACGAGGAACTCATCGCATCGCCGATCTCGAGCCACGCACCGTCAGTTAGCTGGAGTGTGGTTAATGGCTCGTCAAGGAGATCCTCGACTGTCTTTACATCATCGGAGTCTTTTTCTCAAGGATCGGGATTGAGTCACGTCTTCCCATTTCAGAGTCAAGCAAAGGAAGACTCTCCAGTGCCTTTAGTCAAGAGAATCAAAAGGGTCGCGTTGGATACTAGGAGTATGTCGAGTGGCTCCGAATATTCTTACCGTTCGAGGGCGGGGAGCGTTGCCACACTGGGGAGTGGCCTTGAAGGTGACACTTCGATTGAACGATTATGTCAAACGCAAGATTCCTTTGGCGAGTCCGTCCCAATGATGGCGATTCAAAATGAGCGGCCCCAGGTACTGAGGTATCTGCTTTCGCTGCAAGGTTACTTTCCAGCCAAAATTGTTCTTGACGACTCCAACAATGACGGTACCAGCTTGTTAAGCGCCGCTGTTCAGTTGGGTCACACAGAGTTAATCGACATCATCCTTGATTTCGTTATAACCTCGGTCCCGGAGCCGCAGATTCGGAATTATCTATCCCTGCAGGACAGTCGGGGCCGGAGTGTCGCGCACTATTTGTTCCACGCGCCGTCCCTAATCGCGCGCATCGGTAAGCTGCTCCCTTGGCGGCAAAAAGACAAAAATGGCCAAACGCCGCTGTTCGCGCTGTGTCGGTCGTATGACCACCAGAATTACCATGACATGGTCGAGGCCGGTCTCGAAGCTGCGACAGTCGCACAAGGAGACGGCCAGTCGCTTCACCTGGACGATCATGTGGACTCGAAGGGGAATACCCTCTTGCACATCATAAACGATCACCGATTGGCGGCGAAAATCCTTCGGCAGTGCGATATCGATGTCAACGCCACAAATGACAAGAAGTTCACTGCACTAATGGTTGCGAGTAAGTACGGTCGCTTCGATATGGTCAGAGCAATCTTCTCGGATCCTAGGGTGGACGTGGCTGCGAAGGAGTTACGCGGACTCACGGCAGTGGAGCTGGCAAAGGATGACGATGTTCGCAATAAGATCGACGACTTGACTCTCTTCACCTTCTCTCCTGCCGAGGACGGCCGTATTACCGGTGTTGTCAGATCTTTCTTTGTTGAAGATGCCACCATTCGCCTGGTCATCAAGTCGGGCGCTCCGGCAGACAGCGAAAGTTACACGGTGACTACATGTCGTCGATCCTTTGCCGACTTTGAGCGCCTCGCCAATCTGTTGTCTATAGAGAATCCAGCATCTTGGATTCCGAAAGTAACAAGCCAACGGTCACCATTCCAGATTCCCTCCAAGCCTTCACGAGCTGTCTTGAAGGATATTCAAATACGAACAGACTCATTCCTCAAGGTACTATTGGCCCACCCGACCCTTGCGACGCATGAGATGCTATGGGAATTCTTCCTTGTGCCCGACTTGCAGGCGGAAATGATGGAACAGCGTAGTCGCCTCAAAGCTGAGACGAGAGCTGAGAAGGTGAGAGATGAGCTGGAGCCTCTTGAGGACATACGCGAAGTAGAGCAGTTTGTGGATCACGCCCGAGATATGGTCCGCAGTGTCAACTACTCAACCAAGAGCGTTGCGCGACGAGCTAACGCCATTGGTGTCGTCGCAAATGGTACCTATGAGACAGTGCTCCCCAAGCCAGGCTATTGCTAATATCTTCACAGACCTCTATGACGCAGCGAGTCTATTATCCCAAGGCGTCGCCAATCTAGCTTTTCTCCCGCAGACTCACATATCCGCGTTTGAGGCGTACATCCGCACGATCGCTCTTCCGCAGTCCAATCCGTCACAAATATTTCACAATTCTTTCCTATCTCTCCAGGTCACCATTCAGGCCATGTTGACGTCGTTGTCCCGGCCCCCACAGCTTGTCGCCCAGATTATGTCCTCTCGTAAGGCGATAGAACGTAGTTACAATTCCGTCTCGCGTTCGACAAGGTGGCCACTTGGTCTACTCGACGAAACACGCCAGCGGCTCAACGAGGAGAAGGAAGAGAAGGCGAGGCGCGCTCAAACAGAGGTGGATATTATCAGCAAGGAACTGCGATATACGCAGCAGACGGTGGCAAGCGAGCTGGCCGGGTGGGAGGATATGCACGAGCGCATGGGCCGTAGGGCAATCAAGGACTTCGCCAAGGGGATGCTGATATTGGAACGCGAGCGACTGCAAGGTCTGCGTAGGGCGCAGCGGAAGCTGCAGGAGTTGGATGTGAAGTTTGGTAATGGACCCCAAGAACCAGGCCACCGTACCAGCGAGGCCGGAGTAGTAATGGAAAATGGCACCGGAGGGGGGTCTGTAGTTGGCGAATCTAGTACATCAGGCGAGGCGTTTGTGGATAGAATAGATTAGGCGTCGGTGACTCGTTTGAGGCGACGGCCAGTGGCACCTGGATCGCGTTCGATTGAATACCGACCTACATGTACCGTCGCAACCAAAGGAGTCTGGGCGAATTGTCACCGCCACAATGAACATTTATGTGCCACTCGGGTTGGGGACCATCCGTTCTTTCATCCGAACTTTTCTCGAACACCCAATTTGTTCATCACATCGTAACCACTGAACAGTAAACAGTAAACAGAAAACAGATGACAACCAGGGAAATCGGGAGGCAGCCCATCAACATAATATACTCAACATCTTACGACAACTTACGGCTTCGCTCAGCTGCCCTAAGGTGGCCGTGCTGTTTTGAAACGGGCCCCCAGGCCTGGTTGCCGAAGCGAGAGCGCTACGCTGCTCTGCTCTTCGATGACCAAATAAGGCGGCCTACCTTGCCTTACCTTACCTTACCAGCTACCTCATCACGTTGGTAGGTACCTACCCACGTCCAGGATTTAGGTATAGGACGTTAGGACGAGGGAAAACAGGGGAGGTAGAGGTCGGTTGCACAATAACGACCGCCCAAACGAAACAAAAGCTAGTAGATTGTGGTAGATGTTGGAAATGGTATCAATTATCATGGTCCTTTCACCTTCAGCGTGGCAGGTCTCGGCATATGATGCCGAGAGACCAATCAGTTGACAGGACCCCTCGAGACATAGCCTCGCGCGGTCTCGACCTTCTCTATCACAGGTAGGATGGGTGTTTAGATAGGCCGGCCCAACGTCACGGACAGCTGACATTGTATGATTTATGATACCTACCTACCTGATCTACCTGGATAGGTACTATTTACCTGACATACGGATTACGTAGAAGGTATGTAGGTAAGCATGGTGACGAGGCCTTCCCAGCCACTCGATATTTCGCCAGCTTTGTTGACCAGAAACGGATCGCCAGCATGCACAGGTATAGCCCGGTGCCCTCTCCCGAATCCAACCGACACCGTCTCTTGATGCTTCACGTGGATCGAGATCTCTATTAGGCACTCAACCAGACCTACACTTAACTCGCGTGCAAAAACTAACCTCGCAAGGAAAAACAAACACATATCACAGCACAAGATAAGACATATGATTCACCCTGCACCGGTGCATCTGCATATGCAAGAGCCGGGAAGGATGACTCACTCGATGCGGGCAGAACTGGGCCCTTGACAGAAATCCGGGAAACGAGATGGTCTCTGAGCGAACGAGAGCAGGCCCGGCGGCGCAGATCTGAAACGGCAGAGATCCCTGATTCCCAAGAGGGAAAGACTTGAAACGAAACACTTTCTGTTCTCTCTCCCTCTCACCATCAGACTATTACTCACTTTGCCCGCCTCTGTTGTGGTAAGCTACCTAAGCTAGCTGGCATACCGCATACGGCCCGGTTCGTCGACGACCAATAGATGGTCCGGGACGCGGTCGTGGACAAATCGTGGAATGCAGGGTTAGGTGGTTTGGGTACTTCTGGTGGGGTCAGTAGGATATCGCGAGCCGATTGGCGGTGCTGGTGGTGGATGTGCCGGGGGCGCGAATCGAGCCGCGAGTTCAAAGTCGCGGGGGTGGCGGGGCGCGCTCAGGGTCCAGGTTCAAGCGTGGAAGCGCCCAACCTCTCTTTTGTTTGCTCGTTGCTGGTTACGCGCCCAGGAAGAAGGCTGTGCAAAGATCAATGTTTCTTGTGTGTAACTTATTACCTTCACTACTAACCTTACCAATGTACATACCTACTACCTCTGTCGTCCCTTGCCTTCTAGATCATATTGGTGTTGATGTGTAAGCGCCGAGCGCGCTTCGCTTTGGTAAGGCCTGGTAGTTGCGTCCAGATATCCCTTGGTAGGAGAAGCACTGAGATTACTATGGTAGAAACATACCCGAAATTATCGGTTCAGGACCTTACAATCTTGCGAAGGGTTCGGTAAGGACGTCATCGTCTCCCAAGAGGGTGGGCAGGCAACAAAGCATTGAAGAAAGGCATGAAGAAAGGAGGGACATCATACGTATGAGGGCTTACACACTCGAGGCCAAGCTGTCTCTCCAGGCGCTGAAGAAATACGGGTAACGGATAATGCGGCTTGATATGCGGCGTCTATTCACCTCGTAAAGCTGCCCTGATGAATGACCTCCAGGCTCTAACCAAGGCCGTTTTCGGCGCTTGTCTCACATCGTCTTGCGCCGTCTCGCCCCCGATTCTATTACACGGAGGTCGGAGAAATGCAAGCTTGCGCATAGGTTAGGTACTTCACCGTATATCGCTTTGGGTCACCTTGAATGTATGCTTCGTCGCAAATCCTAGAATCTGATCTTCCCCATGTCCCCATCGTAAGCGCCAGCGCAAATTAAACCCGGAGATCTCGCGGCTAAAGATAGCGGGGAGCACAGACGAGCCCACTGCAAGTGGCTTGCTCTCAGTGCCCTATCTCATCGCTAATCGGGGGTTTTCATCAATGCCTTCCTCCCTCGCTATTTTTGTCGCCGCCAATCCGACTTTTTGGCGAGCGGCTACTGAAATGAGCATACCATGTATTATCGTCAATTGATACAAGCGCAAAGGGTATGTACAGTACATGTAGCATGTAGCGCAGATTGCACAGTACGCGCATGTCCTAGCAGGGCAAAGCAAACAGCAGGATGAGATACATTACACGAGACCGATCTGCTACTGGGGGTTTTGCAGAATGTGCCGCCGACAAGAACGAAGGATCCCGGGTTTTCAACTTCCTGTGGCGGAGTGCGCGGCTGCGTGGTTGAGGGTAGTAGACGAGCACGGCGCCTCTTCTCGCCGCGATGCACCGCCGAGGCAGTACTACGTAAGCAGGAATTCTGGAAGGAGTCGGAGAAAAAGTATAGTATCGCGAATATAGGTCTCAGGGCAGAGAACATGTAGTCGTGTGTCGCGATCTTGTTCGCTATAGCAACGCAGAAGACGCGGTAGTATACAGCAGCTAACGTGCGACCGCGTCCAGTCACGAATCTGGAGCCCATCGCGCGTCGAATGAGCGCGTTTGGCGCTCTGCAGGATACATGCAGAATGCCATCCCGGGGATGCACCTCGATCCACACAATGGATAGACGACAAGCCGGACTAATGCAGCATGCGACATGTGTCTATTTCTGATATGACTCACAATGGCGGTATTAGGACTGGTCCAGTCGACGCACAGAGGCACGAGAACACAAGAGAACTCCCGCAGTCTATCTGCATTGGGACGTCAAGTGTGCAACGTTGTACCGGCTATGGAGGCTCGAAGTACCATACAGAAATCTACATGAAGGTATTCATCCATTCACTGTTGAGAATCCTCGGTTGACAGAAAGACCCCAGACCTTTTAGGTCTAATAGGTTGGGTTGTAATACCTAAAATGGGCTCTGATGGCGGGGGCACAAGCTGTCAGGTTTATAGGGCGATACTGGCAGACTGGTTATACGGTTATACTGTGCCCTAACCGCCCATTTGGTGCTAATCTCCAGTGGTTTCAATGTTTAATAACGTGCAAGTCGAGACGCCGCCCACGGTACTTTTCTTGGCAGTGCTAGGGATGAGCGTAGCCGTTAGCCGCAGGGGACCAGGGCAGCAGAGTGAGTGGCAGAGTGGGCTGCTTGGAGGAGCTTTGGAGTGGAGAGCCTTGGACTCCACTCCTTCAACTCAACTCTATTTTCGGTACGTACCGCTCAATGCCTCATTTTCAACTTTTGGTTCATGGGTCGACTTAGACGAGGTCACTTACACCAGACCCTTTCGGCCAGATCATTCGGCTTCCCACATACTACGTACATGAATGATACTTACACTAGATCCGATTTCTTTTCTGCTTCTCCATGTTTCAGGTTGACCACCTCGTGCATACCGCGAATACATCATCGTTTAGTACAAGACGAGCTCCGCCGAGCTGATTGGCATCCCGGTCCAGCATGGGCCGTCCATCCATCTCGAGAGGATAAGAGGGCCGGTCCTCCTCCTCGTTTTGTCTCCCTTTCGTTCGTGTTCTTCAGTATCAAGCTCTCTGATCGAATAGGATCGGCTTTCTTTTTTCTTTATATCTCGTTAGATCTCTTCAAGGCAGGCCGCAGTCACAAGACCTAGAACTTTCCTCTTTGCTTCGCAGCGCCGTCGTCATACCAGCTTCGTCTGTCATCGTCAACTACATCCAAAGGAGCTGGATCTCCTCACTCACTCTCACTTTATAATCTATAATCGTCTAGTTCTTGCCTAAGCAGACAAGAGCACCCATCCTGATATCGACATGGCTACGTGAGTTCCTATCTTTCTCTGATCATGAGCGAGATCATGTAACTAATAAGCGCCCCCTCAGTCTGGCAGCAGACATGTCCTTTGACTTCACCTTTCCCTCATGCGAGCCCGCCACGCCGCCGAGCTTCTCTTTTGACCCTTCTCTGCTCGAGATTCCTTACAATCCCGGACACGCTCGCTCAAGCTCGTATGGTTCTTTCTGCTCTACTACCGAGACGTCGCCCTCCGCCTCGGTCAGCACCCGTGTGAGCACTCCGTCACACTCGCCACCTCCGATCCGCCAACATGGTCCTATACTCCTACCTAAGATCCGCTCGCAGGACCAGGCCATCGACTCGCCCGCAAAGCGTGTCAAAACCTCACCTGCTCCCACTCAAAGGCCCAGCCGCAAGGGAGGCTTCCGTCCTACACATACCCGGAGCTTCACTAACCCGGAGACGCTGAACCATTTCTCAAACTCTTTCTTTGCACCTTCAGAAGATCAAAACGCGCTGTCTCAATCGCTGTTGTGCTCTCCTATCACGTTTCCTCAAGATAGTGTAGGCCATGCTCGCCGCGCCTCGTCTGTCAGTCTCGACGGCGTTGCGCTTGAGAAATATGGCTTTCCCACCTATCGTCATATGCCATCATACGTTTCAGCTGTCACTCCTCAGCCTCAAAACGAGCAATTCCTATATGGTTACGCTCCTCGCGCTCCTTCTCCATTGAGCCTTTCTTCTACGCCGACGCCTGACCCAAACCCGTCCACCACTCTCATGAACTACCTCACAACATCCAACCCTGCCCCATCCTTGGTGCGCACCATCTCATTCCCACTGCGGGACCCGAACACTAAGCACTTCTGGTGGGATGTCCGTCAAGTCCGATCCTGGTCCAATTTCGACTTGACTACAATCCTCTCTCTTCCAGGCGCATCCGGACTCCTCAACTGCCCGGTCCCACAGCCACTGCTTCCGCAGCCGCCCACCGGCGCACGCCACCCAGAGACAGAAGCAGCTCTTCACAACATCTATGCTTCTTACTACATCCCTAAGCTTAACTCGGCTCTTGCGTTATCATCTCAGCGCCCTATCCAACTCTCAGTTCCCTCAAGCAAGGCCTCCACAGCATCAACCAATGACCACCTCTTCGTAGCCAACATCGCCGGTGAGTCTTCTACCGCCGCAGCCATCTTCGGTGGCAAGCCCACAGCGCGAGTAGTTGGGCTAGTCAAATCCTTCGACCGCTTCAACACGGGCATGCGCGTCGAGGGCAACATCAAGCGTGTGGAATATCTACGCGGGCTATCCCATCTTCATCACATGATGCGCGAGCACGGGACGCGCTACGGCTTCATCTTGACCGAGATTGAGCTTGTCGTGTGCCGCAACGGCGCCGAGGGGACCCCCCATTTCGGCTACCTGGAGGTGAGCAGTGTTCAGCTCGCCGCGACAGCCGACGCACCCTCAGACGAGAGCGACGAGCTCCCGCTCACCGCGTGCCTCGCGCTCTGGGGTCTGTGC
>JAOXNI010002242.1:0-10471 GCA_028566595.1 Hypoxylon subgilvum
CGGCCGCGGCGATGAGTCATTCAGTCTCCTCACGATGAAGAAATTCGCTACCCTAATCTTCTACGTGGACGAAATGCCCCACGTCTTCCTGCTCGTCCTCGGCAGCTTCTTCCTCCTGCAGGAGGTTGGCTGGCCCGCGTGCCGCGCTGGCCTCCTGCTTACGACTAACGCTGCCAAGGCCGGACGCGAGGAGAGGTGCGTTGTCATGCCGGATGGTGCGGTGAAGGGGGCTGGTGTCGAGGCCGAGAGGAGTAGTGGTAGTGGCAGTGGCGCGGGAGACGAGGGACGGTCGGTCGCGTCGTTAGGGTTTGGGGAGAAGTTTGCGCTGGCTGTTGTTGCGCTTTGCTGGTGGATGCTGCTTATGACTGCCATATACTTCCACACCTGGTTTGAGAAGGTTTGTTCCCTTCTTTCTGGCTCTGTGCGAGTTTTAACTGTCTTAGAGACATACATACCTTATAATCATGCTTGCTAACTTCTCTTGAAATTAGTTGACCGGCTTGTTGGTTGCTGCCATGGCCATATATCCCGTCTACATCCTCCCTCGATGGGCACCGGCGTTGAGGGCTTTGATCGGATTACCTGGGATATAAGGGACGATGAGCCGGACGACAATGTTGTGGTGTTTTGGTCCGTATGAGCATTACGTAGCATTATGAACGAATTACGAGTCGAAAGAAGATAGATTTTGGTATCATTATCATTATTCATTATATATCCTCACTCAGCATACCTTCGTGTTGTTCCCCTAGACCCCACAGCTATTTATCATTGAATTCCTCAATATACTTAGCAGTTCGTTGGCCCTGGGTATATGACGAGTTAAATACTGTGAAAAAGTAAGGATTGCCGTTAATCTCCGGGATGGCATCTTCTAGAGGAAAACAAGAGCCTCCAACTCCTCCGATATTTTATCCAGTCAGCCTCTCCAATGCTGGAATATCGCCCTCTTCAGTCTCTCCCAGGAATTCCGATGCCGAGACCTCCGCCGATGGCATATTCACATCTATGCCTTTGCAATGATCTATCCACCGGGCAAAGGCGACCAGCTGATCCGCCTTTGCGTCATCCAGTTCCCAGACCTCCCAAACGGGCTTTCCGAGCTCGAGGATGACCGCCGTAGCCATCGCAAACCGGTGCCAAGGGGTCTGAACTTCTATGCTGTACCTTTTCTGGGCAGCCTCGTACAGCTCCGTAAGCCTCGCCTCGGGTATCTTGAAATCGCCACGTATCCAACGTGCCAAATCCCTGGCCTTCGCCAGCAACGTTCCCGCGTCCCCGAGCACCATCTCCTCCGAGAAGCCTTCGGGCGACATGTTCGAGCCGTTTTCCCCAGGCTGGATATACTCTATAGCCTCGGTAGCGTGCGCAAATTCACGCACAAAGCACCTCGCGTCGCCTAAAGACATTTCGTATTCTTTGCTGAGGTGGTAGACGAACTCTGCAACTTTCCTTCGCGATCCCCCCATTTCAGAGTCGTCGTCGGCTTCCACGTCGAAGATACCTCGCTCGACTTCGGCCTGGAAAACCTCGGCGTAGTCGATCCGCTCGACCGTGCCAACCACTATATCTGGCTCGGGTATCAGGGTGTCGGACGGCGGGCGCGCGTCGTTGGATTTGTAGACAGGGAGCACGTCGACATCGGCACCGGTCTCCAGATACCGCGTACGCAGAGCCTCGGCAAGTCCAGCGTCTTCCGATACGTCATCGCCAAGCAATAATCTTAAAGTGACCATGCCAGCATACGTCCCTAGGTTTTTTGCTATCGTGGCTGCCGTGCGACCCTTGTTGTCTTCCGTATCGATCTTTGCCCCGCGCTGTATGAGGAGTCGCACAATGTTGTGACGGCACATGGACGCCGCTGCGTGCAGCGGCGTACTCCCAAACTGATCGACCTCGTCTACAGACGCGCCGGCGTCGAGCAGTGCAACGGTCACCTCTAGCGAGCCTCGAACTATGGCACAATGCAGCGGTGTGCCGCTCGAGTTGTTTTTAAGGTCCAGCAACGGTTTATGCTCGAGTAGACACCGAACGATATCCAAATCGCCTCGGAGGGAAGCCCCGTGCAAAGCCGTTCGACCATCTTTATCGGTGTGGTTGACGTCTGTGCCTTCGGAAAGGAGTAGGCTGGCATTAGCCGCCGAGTAACAATAGTGGAGAGCTGTCCTCCCGAATTCGTCCTCGATGTTCAGCAGGCCCGGCCTTTTGTCAAGAATCCATGCAGACGCTCGTTTCGAGGGTCCGGTCACTGCTAAATGGAGAGGCGAACGTCCGTCATTGTCGAGGGGAGGTTTCTTATGGATACTCATATCATCGCTGAAGCCGTCGATCTCCTCAAGTATTTGCACTGCCTCGCGAACGTCCCGACGAGCCCCGAGTTGTGCTGCGAAGTGAACAGGGAGGTTGAAGTTGTCCGGATTTTGGGGATCTCGGAAGGGGGTTTTAGCCAACTCATTGTCGGCATTGAGGAGGGCGGAAACGACCTCTATATCCTGGAAGTCTATCGCTTGCATTAGAGTCGTCATTCCGTTGGGCGCGGGGACCGAAAGATCTTGGGATTCCTTTAGGACAGACACTGTCTTCTCTAAGGCATCGCGGTGGTCGTTCCCATGCATTGCGATACGCTCTAGAGGAGATGAATAGCTCAGTGCGCAAGCGTACGGTATCTCGGTCTTGTATCCGGCGGTGAGTGCCCTGTTGATGAGTTCTGATGCAATTTCGTGGCAGTGATATTGGACGGCTATGTGAATAGGCGTCCACCGTGAGCGATTGTCTCCTTCAGGGAACTGTTCGGAGGTGAATGCTCTGCTGCAGGGATCCGCACCGAGCAATAGGAGCTGACGAACTGTCTTTACACTACCGGCCGATATTGCAAACGCAAGAGGACTTCCAGATAACCGCAGCGGCCATTGGGGGTGGGCCGTATGCACCAGCTTGGTCGGCTCGTCCAACGAAAGCCGTTCTCTATTCGAGTACAATGCTTCCAGGATCTTCTCTTGCTCGGGGTGGCCCTCGAGCGCAAACAAGAAACGCAGGATATCGCATCCATCTTCAGTATTGTCATCAGAGAGGCTTCCCGTCTCTAACCAGCTGATAACTGTCTCGGCATCTCCTCTGCAGCAAGCTCCCGCAAGATCTGATAGCTCACTCGTAGCCTTGCTCTGCTGGAACAGGTCGACGATTCTTTTGGCATAAGTATATGCGCTGCCGCCAGAATCTGAAGACCCATCAGTTGCCAAAAGAGGTGCGAAGATCTTCGCAACGGGATGTTCTAGTCTTTCAGCTACCAATGCTAATTGGTAAGCCGAGTCTAGATTCGGAGATGCCCCAAAACCCATGTAATGACACAGCGCGAGCTGCCAAGCGGCATCGCCATTACGATTATGTGAGCCGCCGTACGTCTGCCGTAGCCCCTGGAATATTACTTTTTCATGTTCCCAGGGGATCTCTTTGCCATTCTCAGAGCGGAACATCTAGCAGCCATTAGTCTCCTGAACAAGCGTATCGATGATAGTGTTTTGATACCTCATAAGACCATTCCGAACTGCCAAAATGGAGTGCCAGCTCCGCCTCTAACCCTTGAACTCCGGCAGAACTACTTGCCGTCAGCCATAACCAAAAAGAGAAGTTTGAGGTACGTAACGTACTGCCACTTCGACATAAATGGAAGCTTCGCAAGATTAGAGATGCGCTTTGCTGGATCTGTTTGGATCGTCATGTTGAGAGCGGAGCGAATAATGTTGCCACGCAGGTTGGTTTTAGAAAAAGGTAGTGAGGTCTTTGCCAGGTCCAGAATCTTGTGTGGAATTGTCAGGATCAATTCATCGCCGTCACTTACGGCAGCCAACTCGGTTTCGGCGAGCTGCTTCACATATTCCTCGCCATCAAGAAAAGTCTCCCATGCCAAGAGTCCGAAGGCCCAAACATCACATTTGTAGAGCGCTGCTCGGTCGATCGGACAAGACTTTTGATTATAGACTTCAGGGGCATTGTAACTAAGATGATCATATGAGAGAAGGTTCAAGGGGTGGAAGTCAGGATTACCAACATGGAAGTGCCTCTGTATCTCATGGAGTCTTGATCGGAAACGTCTTTTCCAGTGATCACTAGCGAATGGCCAAAGTCGGCAATCTTAGCAATGGATTTCGTTGGACGGTCCCACGAGTGAAATACAAGTACGTTATCAAGCTTTATGTCTCCGTGGATGATGCCACATAGGTGCAGGGCACTCGTAGCCGCAGCAATATCCCCCAGTAGGATTTCCTTATGCGTAATAGATATTTCTGATTTGAAATGCCGTAGATACTGGCGAAGTGTGCCGTACGGAGCATACTGAACCAGCAGATATGGTGCTATCTGACTAGCCCTCATGTTCCAGCCGTATCCAAACACAGTCAAGATATTGGGATGGCTGCGTAGGGGTGCATGTCGCATGATGCGAATTTCAAGGAGAACAGACTGAAGACGCCGTTGAAAAGATGGATCGTCCGGGTTGGTCTTTAAATGTTTTACGGCGAAGACCTGGCTTCGCACGACACAGCGCTCGACGACGAAGGTCTCTCCTTCGCCTACCACATCTTGACGCTCGATCTCGTCGTACTGAAAGCGCGGCAGAGAAAGAGCTTTCACGGTGCTCAGAACATCATCGAGACCACGTGCCTGGCTGGACAGGCCCGACTCAGAGAAAGCCGCGGAGCTGAGGGTAGACACGGAAGTCCTCGAGAGAAAGGTATTCCAGCTCATAGTCGAGGCTGCACTCGCAGCCTCGTCCTTTTCCCCACCATCGTAGTCAGCATTCAAACTCATGGCAAGGCCAGACCATCAGGCGCTGGTAAGGGGTCTTAAATGGGTAGCTGTACTTACCCGCTCATTTTGCAACTCCATAGATTCGTATCGTAGCGTGATGGGCAAATCTATGTAAATTTATAATAACTTGCTTGGGAGTAGCAGTTTATCTAGACTTCGTCCCGGCAAGGCTGAACAGGTCTGCACATCTAAAACGTTTAGGTGCCTAGGCGTAGCATGGTGAGTTTCAGGGTCACGCCACATTCTCTGGATTGTCCTCTGATGGGCCGGTGAACTGTACGAAGGGTCATTTCGAACTGCTTTGGGTAAAAGGCGCGGCATCAAATGCGCGATGGATCTTGTCCAGCCCTGACTACCGCTAACCGGCTCCACGACGGCAGTTAGCCGCGACGTTGGGTGACTTTGATCACGTCAGCCTAGTCATTTTATGGAGGAAGACCAACTGATGTGGTAGGGGGTCAGATCAGATGTCCAATCCAGTTGGATATCAAGAGCGTGGCTGTATAAATTTCACATACAGAGTCGAGATGACTCAGAAGCAGAAGCTTGAACTGCTTATGGTCCAGATTGGCAGAGTCACGTCAAATTAGGTAATCATCGGACCGATCCATCAAAAGTTCTTGGCGGACTAAGCTTCTACTTAACCCCATTGCCCCAGCAGCCGAGCGGCCCCAGCCACTCTGCTCTCCCACGCCGTTAAATTGACTCTTAGTTCGGCAAGCAAGAACTCGTCGTTCCCTTCGACCTATCTAGTCGTTGTTCATGATTCCAACATGAGTTTGCTTGAGTCTTGAGGTAGGCAAACTAGAATCGCTGTCTCCTAGAACATATACAGCCCCCAAATTAGCGACCACTACCATATTCCCATTATCCCGAGATGGGATGATAGCCATAGCCGTATTCCCCGCGGTCATGGATTTTGGGGGCTATACGGCAACCCATAACCGAATGCTGCCAATACAAGTTCGAGACGGTCCCAGCAGCCCAGACAACCGGGATGGCTATTATTAGCGGCATCGGAATCCTTTTCAGCAAAGTCCAATGAGAAGCGTCTTCATCAAACATGAAGTTAGGTTCAATACCACCCCGCGCGAGTTTCAAACCAGGGACATCTCGGACTCTCACGACCCATAACGGCCAATATTACAGGTTTTTCATGTAAAGAGCCTTTTCGCGTAAGATGCTGCGTATAGTATAATCGTTTAATCAAGTGCTGATCCCGGCGATAGGCCGCATGGCCCTGCTCAACGCTCAGCCCTGATATTTCGTGTCAGCACTAGTGTCAGCACATATATGATGATATACCTACTATGTATGACATATATCCATGTTACAGTAACGGGGGAGGTAAGATTCATAAACGGCAGCACCGCTCCGTCGAGGAATATTGATTGCCGACATGTTGGCCACCTGGGGTTGCCGGTCCACTGGGAGTAAGAACTTTACTCAAGACTCTTGAATCCATCATCCATCATCCACCCTCTCCATCGACGCCTTTCGTTTGGGCAATCTGGGGACCTATGCTTAATTAAGCAACCTCGTCTAACATGCCTCGCCTCCCGTCCCTCATCGAGCGCGCATCACCCACCGGGACATTCAACGGAACGCCTCCAGACAAACTACCAGCCGAAAATGGGATACACGTATGGCGAATGGCGGTCGCTATGCCGTTCGTTACTTTCGTCTTCGTGGCACTAAGGTTCTATTCCCGGGTTTATATGCTCAAGGCGAAGAAATTCACCTTGGATGACTGTATGTTCCTCCGTTCTGATGAAGATGATATTATCACGCTAAAAAGACCATAGACATTGTAGCCTTGACTATGATCGTATGTATCGCCCACTCCGTACTCATGGCTATCGCGACGTACAACGGCATGGGGTTGCACATATGGCAATACAACTCAGAGCTGAACTCGCGCTACTATCTTTGGATTGGGATCACGTCAGAGTTCTACGTTTTAGGTTTGTGTGGCTTCAAATGCGCACTACTCATCCTTTACCTTCAGCTCTTCGGCGTATATACTAGATTCAGATGGGCGTGCTACGGTACCCTATTCTTCTGTGTGGGCTATCTGTTCTGCAACATGCTCACTGAATTCTTGGGATGTCATCCGATCAAGAAGAAATGGGAGCCGGACGTGCCAGGCTACTGCATCAACAGCATCGCCGCGGCTACCTTTTACGGGGCCTGTAACATGGCCAGCGATCTGACGATCGCCATCCTGCCTCTCACGATGATATGGAAGTTACAAATCGCGACAAGACAGCAAAAGGTCGGGCTGAGTCTTATCTTGAGTTCCGGCTTCATGTGAGTATTTGCGCTAGTAGATAGGTACTCTTGGTGGGATGATACTGACATGCTGCAGTGCTTGGGCCGTTGCGGTAGCTCGCTGGGGCATCGCTACATTCAACTGTACGTGTCTACATCCCGTGTCTCCGGAGCAGTCTATCCTCTCTTTCATCCCCCTTCGCAGATACGACTTGTCACCTCCTTAAACCCAGCCAGAAGCTATCTGAGAAAAGATAACTGACTCTAGATACCTACAGTGGTCGGTACAGCCGATAGACCATGGTGGGCGGGAGCAAGCTTCACCCTGTCCATACTCGAAATCCACACAGGTCTCATCTGTGCCTGCGTCGCCACTCTTGGCCCCCTTTGGAAGTTGGCATATGCGCAGGTCAGGGACTGGGCCGGCTGCCACAGCTTCACTAGCAGTAAATCTACCACTTGGCCGTCCTTTGTGCGGAAGCCTGGTCAGAGCCAGTCTTCCGATGAGACGAAGAGGCCGAGCCGCCGCGCTATTGAGGAACACATAGTTCCGAGTGATCCGGCAAATTCTAGGTCAACCCATGGCAACTCGACATTGAACGCTAGCCATGAAGATGAGTACGGCCTGTTGGATTTGTCGGACTGGCGTCCCAATGCGTCGAGGGAAGATATGTCACACAGGAGCGCAGGGGACGTATGATCTACTTATATTGGTTTTATTATTTTCGATACGCATTATACCCCATATAGCGACTCAAAATATGTCTTTTCTCCTCCCGCCCCTTCGTCTCACCATATCCTTCATAGCAGCCGCATTTGCTAGCTTGTCCAGTCATGGAAGTGGCTCAATAGATACCCAAATAGGTATCTAGGTATGTTACATATACCCAACTTTTCTAAAATATACCGTCAGCGATCAATTAATTAAATGCCACACTTACTGCGACTTACTAAGAGTACACTTATCCCCAACCTCGGTATTAATCTTCGATAATCCCAGATTCCCAGAATCCATCCCCAATATCTCTCCGCCTTGGAGGATTGGAGGCGAATTGAACGCCTAGCCTAACAGATCACAGCCCTACCCATATTGGGGACTAGCCACCAAACTATTGTATAGAGTGCCGCACTCGAATCAGCCTAAAGACTTGATTGCGACGTGACGACGTGACCTGGAAACTGATTCCAGACCTATTCGTATCTAGATTAGAAACTTGGAGTATTTCCACGTGAACAATACACCTCCACACTTCATCTTACCTCGTCTAAGTCCCTCGCTGCCGGGGAAATACTACGTGAAAGACGCGAGCGCGATCGCTTAACTGTCGGTGAAGGCATGCGACAGTATGTATACGATGCCTCGGTTCCCGGCGGGAATCGCAGTTTCCCCTCGAACTACTCGAGACGAGCAAGCTATATGTAGCTTCTACGTAGCTGACCATTCTCTCTTCCATTCGCGCTGTCGGGGTCTTGCCAAAGTCTAGACAACACTCACGATGCTGTTGCAATTGGCGATCGCTGCTTTCACTGCTGGGGTTGTTGCGGTCCCGTCTCCGCAGTCGCTGGCGTCGAGTCTCACTCTGTTCATCGACAATGACCTCCAAGGTTCGTCCCGTGTCACGAGCCAGTTACCGTGGCTTCTCTTGTCTCTAACCTGAATCATAGGTGTCAAAAGTCCCCTTTCTAATTCCGGAGTTCTGCTACTGGAAGAGAGCTCGCTGGAGCACGCCGGCAAGGCGTGTGAAGCCGTAGGCGAGCAGCTCTGGTCACCCGGGTCAGGAACACAGAGCATCCAAAACGTGTTGAACTACATGAAGCACTTGGGATCGGGTCTGGGCCCTTCACAATTCTGGATAGCGCCACAGGGGAAGTCTTCTAGAGCCGTCAAGACGGACGGCGGCGTGTCGTTGATAAAGTCAGCCGTCAAACTACCAGTTCTCTGCACCCAGACGGCGCCGTTCTCCTACGAGACATCCCAGGATAAGAGCGAGAGGTGGCAGGTTACGGTGAAGTCCAACAATGAAAATCTCATTGGGTAAGTTGATCTATTGCTACTGCTCGGGAAGACGTGTGTGTGTTGACACCTCTCTAGTTTCCGTGACCGCCTGAGTTTCCGCTTCCTTGGAATACGATATGCGCCCCAGCCCAAGCGATTCACGTACTCGGTACCCTACACCGGTGATGGGAGTCAAGTTTCTGCAACAGATTACGGATCTCCGTGCATTCAATCCGGGAATATCGGGACCGAGGACTGTCTGTTTTTGAATATCTTCACAACGTATCTTCCTGGTCCCAACTCGGCAAATAAACGGCTGAAGCCGGTTATGGTATGTCCCGACTGAAACTTGTTATCAGACTGGCATGAAAGAGAGGGCTTTCGGCTGATGATTTGATTACTAGTTTTGGATCCACGGAGGCGCTTTCGCAGGCGGAACAGGCAACGACGCTACGTACGACGGAGGCAACCTAGCTTCCAGAGGCGACGTCGTCGTAGTCAGCATCAACTACCGGCTCTCCACCCTCGGGTTCCTAGCTCTGTCAGTAACATCTCGTCTTCTCTCCCCCCCTTTCCAGCCTGATTCCGGAGCGAAGATTTGCCTATCAAGACTAGTGTGGGAGTTATTACTCCCGAGACAGTTGTTCCAGAACAAATATCCTGCCCGAGAAAGTACTTTACTGACTCCCGTGGTTACATAGCAAGGACGGCGTCACGAAAGGAAATTTCGGGCTCGCGGACCAGATCAACGCTCTCGACTGGGTAAAGAAGAACATCAAGGACTTCGGCGGGGACCCGGAGAGGATCACCATCTTCGGGCAGTCCGCAGGCGCGGGCAGCGTGCGCGCCCTGATAGCGTCCCCCAAGTCGCTCGGCAAGTTCGCGGGCGCCATACCCCTCAGCAACCTGGGAGGCATCAACTACGGCACGACGTACTCCAAGTACTACACGATCGACGAGGAGATGCAGGCCGTCGGCAACACCATCCTCAGCGAGACCGGCTGCGCGGCCGCCGCATCCCAGGTCGACTGCCTGCGTGCCGTGTCGGCGGCGGTGCTGGTCGGGGGCCTGAGCACGGTGGCGCGGTTCCCGGTCGTGGACGGGACGTACCTGACAACCGACGAGCTGGAGCTGAAATCCGGGCCGACGCTGCCGGTGCGTCTGATGATGGGCATAACGCGCGACGACGGCGCGCCCTTCATCAGCTTCCCCAAGACCACGGACCAAGCCGCGTACCTGTCCTCGCAGGGCTTCGCCACCCCACCCCCGTCCCCGTCCCTGTTCCCGGTCCCGGCGCTCGCAAACCGCACGCTGGCGCTGTACAGCATGGGAAGCTATACGATTTGAAGCTGTTGGACATGGCTTGGTTGTCGATGAATTAGACACTTTCGTAGGCTG
>JAOXNI010002253.1:0-10466 GCA_028566595.1 Hypoxylon subgilvum
ATGAACGAGATACCCTTCAATGCCGCACGGCGTGCTGGCCCACGCCGGCGCAAATAATGTTTAATATAATCGTCTGTCATGGTCGTCGTCTGCTCATGTAACTATAACTTCGTGCTCCACCGGCGTACTCGCCGGGTCTGGGTCACGCTGGACTTGAGCGCCGATCTTCTCACACACTTCGATAAACTCCGCCTGCTTCTGCAGATTCTGCGCCGCGCTCAACGCCTTCATGATGACAGCCTGGTTTCGCTCCGTCGTGGCCGCCCGGAAACTCCTGAGCAAAAATTCTGCCAGCGTATCTACCTTCCATTCGTCGGGGATGTCCTGCAGGATGACCAGGGGATCGAAGAACGTGGCGAACTTGCCCACCAGATGGCTCGTTCGCTCCAGGCAATCCTCCATATCCTTGATGTGCAGAAATTCGTGGAACAGAAAATCGAACAGCCCTTGCTGGACTTCGCGGGGAGGTAGGGCACTCGCGTCAACCGTCTGCGCATACGCTGGTGCCGGGCCACCGAAATAGCAGTAGCGGATTGCCGTGTCGTAATCACCGAGTCCGTGTGTCAGGAGCCTGAGCGCTTCTTTGTGCCGGCCTTGTCGGGCATCGAGGATGATCGATTCCGAAACGAGATACTGCGAGAATGGCGCCATACGCTCCAAGACCATGTTGACCGAATAAGTCAGGTCTTTCGCGGATGCGCCCCTCTCGCTGGCGTAGCCTCCACTGCCGAGTAATTGCAGCAGGCGTAGGCGAGACTGCCACCACGGCTGGTCCGGGGCATTTTGATGGATGAAGTCGAGATATGTGGGCTTCGGAGATTCGAGAGCGCGGTAGGTCGAGTAGCTCTCTGCGAGTGATGTTCGAGCCAACTCCGATTCCTCGAGGACAGTGAGAACCGAATCCAGATAATACCCGATCAGATCATCAGCATACTTGTCGAGACCCTTGCCGAATACCAAATGCTCGAGGTACTGCTGCACGGCGCCAGGAGCATGTTCTTTGAGTAGTGGAACTACATGTTGCGGATCAAACTTGACCCTGGCTGTGTCATCGGTGAAAATCTGCACTGCAAGTTGTGGATTGCGCTGAGCCAGCCATAGTGCATATTCTTGGACGAGTTCGAAATCTCGGATCAACGTCAGATATTTGCGCAGTTGAATCTGCACATTAGCGGTATTCGAGCTGTGATCGACATCTTTCTCTCCTTCAACGATCCGTCTCCAGGTAGCCAGGACATCGCGAGCCTGCTTTTTGCTTTGGTATAGACGACTAAGGACAAAGAGTCGGTTGTGTCTCTCCAGGAGCAGGATTGCTCGGTCAAAGTCTCCCTTCCAGTGGTCTACGACGTTGTTTAACTTAGTTCTCACGGATCGCTGGGCGGGACTGTCCGCCGGTAGTGCTTGATCGAGGTAAAGTAAAACATGGAGGAGGGCGGCGTCAACCGAGTCAAAAACGTACTTGTCGTCTGTGATACTCCCATATCCTCGCTTCTCTTGCCATAACATCAAGAAATGCCGCATCATCATCCAGAAATCCGTCGGCGCGTCTTCGAAGGCTGAAATTGGAATCAAAAAGTCGCTCAAGAGGTCTTCCATGCCTTGATGGAGCCAGATGCCTTCAGGCCCGTAAAGCACTTCAGAAGCCAGTGGAGGAGTCAAAAGCAGGACGATTCGTGGATCCAAGCCACCATCATGGAGAGTGTTTTCAACGGCTCTCAAACTATCCTCTAATCCCGAGCGGGCTGAAAGTCGGGTTTCGAGATGCAACAGCAACATCAGACTTGCCTTCTGCCGGATATAGTTCAACGTCAAAAACTCGGCCTCATCCTGAGGCTCTCGTCCATGAATACTGGCCAAGAAGCCAAAAACCTGGGTTGGCTTGACACTTGCCGCACTGTCATCCACCATGTGTTGCATAAGGCGAAACTCGAGTTGGTTGATCAGTGGATTCTCCAGGATCATGAATAGGTCCTTGCCATGCCAGACAATGTTTCTCGTGACTGCTTTTCCGAAACGCCGTGCCAGCTTGGTTTCCTCGACAGCTCTTTTAGTGATCACCTCAGTGGACGGTTGCGTATGAGTATTCAACGTCTGGCTGTCGAACAAAGCTTGTTCCTGCTCCAACTGCTCAACTGCTGATTGAGTTCTTGGATCCTCCACGCCAGTTGAGCCGTGCTCTAGACCATTGGGCCCGATACTCAGTGGTACGAGCTGGAGAAGTTCTTGGGCAGCGTGGAATGTGTGGTAATGGGTGCTAAAGGTGTGATGGAGGCCGGCACGGGGAAATTGACCCACGGTCTGTGGGAGCAAGAGCAGATTCTGAGGGTGTGTAAGTTCAGAAGCATTCTCGATTTTTTGGATTTCCAGGCGACGACCGATGTTGGAGGTAGGCCGCAAAAGTGCAAGGACCATCTTGTGCTCTTCATCCGACAAGGGAGGACCAGGCTTCTCTGGTACCCAGAAATTGTCGACGAGCAGGTCCTCTGGGTAGCTTTCGAATTCAATAGTACCGCGTACCACGTCACCGTCAAGATTTACAAACATGCCGACACCAGGTTCCTGCTCTGTTGTGCCCGTTGTGAGCATAAATTCTGTGGGAAAAGGTGACAGAATATGAGGCTTGAGCCGGGGCTTAGAACGCTCCTGAATCCCTCTGGGTACTGGCTTCTCGGCAATAACTTCTGTCGATGCACGCGGTCGAGATGTTGATCGATCAAGCTCATCGCCGATGGGTTCCCTTTCAGGAGCTAAGGATGCTCCCCTCTCAGTATTAGATGCCTCGATACTTGGTGCTTTCGATACCGCATCGGTCACAGCGTCACGTTGATCGACATCCGGACCTGGTAGGTTGCCCATACTCGTAGTTCTCCCATGGCTGCTCGTACCGTGCTGGGGTGGAGATCCCACCACAGAGCTCGTCTGATCAGTTGTGGCACTGCCTCCGTTTTCCGCGATTGGAAGAGACGATATGGGGAAGAGGGGAATCTTCTGCTGATGCTCGACCTCCACAAGAGCATAGCTTTCATCGTCTGCGACGCAAGCAATGGTCTCTCGTCTGCTGGACCGCAAACATTTAGGGTATTCAATGTTGTTCTTGATAGGTCTCAATTTCTCCCCAACGCGAACCATTAGGATCTTTCTAGCGGCAGCAATCATCACCACTGCCCCTTCCGGGTTGTCTTTGTCTTCATTCTCGTCGATGCCTCCAATCCATTGTACGCCGGTCGGTTCTCTGTTAGGGAATGCTGGACTGAGTTCGGGCAGAGAGTAGAAGGACACAACACCATTGCAAAGAACGCAGGCTTTCAGCGGTCCGGGAAGAAGCAGGATCTGCTGTGTGCCTGGCGCAGTCCCAGAGCTTGTGGAGTTTTCATGACCTCTTGGCTGCAACCTTGAGGCCAGTATAAATGTTGGGATGCCGTTCCCATCTTTTTCATCCGACGGGATCGAGACCAGGTGAATGATTTCCGCAGCAGATGTGCCAATGTACAGGTTGTTGTCTGACCCAGAGTCAGCTTTTGTGCCCGCCTATTCAAAACAACAAACCTACTCCAATACTCTACACAAGTGATCGAGACCTCTCCATTCCCCTCCTCAGTCTGCAGAGGAATGTTATCTAAGACTTTGCGGAGAACATACGGTCCTGACTCGGGCGGAGACAGACGCCGTCGTTTCGCGGGTCGAGAATCGTGGCGGGTGGAAGGGTTCATCACCGCTAAAAGGGGCAGAGATCAGGAGGATCGTTATAAAACCCGGCCATCTCTGCAAAGATGTCCTGCTAGGCTGGTCCGACCTTAGGCATGGTGTTTGTGGTTGAACGTCCAAGGTGTGAGTACATCGCCTGGAGGATTGGAGTGCTCGGTGGGTGGTGCCTTATGGGCATTACATAAGCACTGCAGAGCCTCAAACACTTTTCTGGTTACGCGGTTCATTGGTTCCAACGTCCCTGATAGATGCACTTCACCTTGTCCATGTGTTGTCTTCGATAATGGAGATTCGCGCTCCCTAAGATGTTGCACACATGCAGTCCATCATTTCACAGTAGCCACATTCATCTTGCGTGATGGATGCGCTGGCTATATCTGAGGCTAATGCCCCTGGAGCGGAGGTACCAGTCAGCGAAGATGGCGCGGAGGGAAAGCTTGCGGTGCAGGGCGACAACAAGTTCCAGAGAGCCATTGCAGCCTGGCGAAGTAGGTTGCTTGCCACATGAAAGTGGTTACCTGCTGATTTCCTAGACATCGATCTTTCTGCATTGATGCCGCAACTTGATTCGACCGCATCCGAGATAGTCGCCCAACAGAGAGATGCCTTGCTGGAAAGGAAAGAGCTCGCACAAAAGACCAAGGACTTCAGAAAGCTAGAGGATGCTGTCAAATTGACGGAGTACAAGACATTGCTGAAGGGTGCGTACGTTGCTTGTTCACACCTGAATCCTCCTGACGGCTCGCAGCCTACCAGAGCTTTATCGACCTGATCACCGGACATGGCAAAACATCTTCGTCCGCCTTCTTGCTGCTGTACCAGTCCTTGTCCGAAGCACCTGACCCTTTCCCTCTTCTCGAAGCCTCGGTCGACTCGCTCGTCGCCTCTGAAGACACCGTGCCGAGGCTTACAACCGAAAATCAGCAGCTACTTGCTAGGGTCAATAGATTGAGCGCGCAGTTAGAGGACACGGAGAGAAGACTACAGGAGGAGAGCAGCGCCAGAAGAGATGCAGAAGCAGGAACAGGTGTACGTGTCCAAGAAATCGAAGCCAAGTGGGAAAAAGTCCTGGAAGAAAAGCAGAGCAACTGGACCGCAAAAGAAGGAGCGCTCGAAGAGAAAGTCGAGAACCAGGACAGACTGCTCAAAGAACTGAAAGCCAGCTACGAGGTGTCGCAAAGGCTACAAGACGGATCCGCCGAGTCTATGTCTTCCAAAGCCGCTTCTATCGAGCTTGAGATGATCAGTTCTGAACTCGAAAAGACAAGTTCCCGGCTTGCGGAAATTGAAGCGAGGAATGAGCAGTTAAGTATCGAACTTGCACGCGCCACCTCACAAAACAATATAAGCCACGATGTTGAGGACGACCCGGTCTTTTTGCGGCTTCAGTCCGAGAACTCTTCCCTGCTTCGGAAAATCGAGTCAGCACGGTTTGAAAAGGACACGGAGAAGCGGGAGTGGGAGCACAAAGTTCGCCAGGCAGACCGACAAAAGTCACAGCTATCGAGTGAAAACGAAGAACTTCGAACAAAGGTCAGTAGGTGGTCTGACTACGATGATCTCAAGCGTGAACTTGACACACTCCGCTCGATCGAGCTCTCCGTCGAGGATGACGAAGATGCCGACAACGCTGGGACGAATGTGACAACCGAGAACGGCGCGAAGCAATCTCTAGAGCAACTTCTACTCGGACGCAACAAGAAGCTGAGCAACGAGTTGACATTACTCCGCGTATCACATCAAGATCTTCAGCGGCAACTCGAAGACCTCCAAGAGGAGTTGTCTCGTACAAATTCCGAGCTGGAAAAGTCGCAAAAGCTGTCATCAACTCTAGAGAACGACCTTTTGCGCATACAAGAGGAGGCTGCGAATGTACTTCCATCGTCTGGGATGTCCGTAGCTGGCACATATGTGTCGCGGCACCAGACAGGCTCCTTACGGCGAGGACGAGCTTCACCTACATCGTCGATCATCTCTGGGTACGAGATGGCGCCTCGGACAACCACTCTTGAATCCTTACGGTCAGGAGAGCCGCTTGGTGGAGGCTCTGGCATACTGCCCATGATCCAAGCCCAAAGGGATCGCTTCAAGCAGAAGAACCAACAGCTAGAGGAGGAGCTCTCGAAGACATACAACACTGTGACTGCATTAAGACAGGAAGTTGCATCTCTTCAGAAAGACAACCTGAATCTGTACGAAAAGTCCAGATATGTGTCGGCATATAGCCGAGGCCCTACCACGACGTCTTCTTCCTCGTATTCCGGAGGCCCCAGTCATACGTCTGTCCAGATTGCAGACGATGCGACGAGCAATCGGTGGAAGTCGCAATACGAAGCGAACATTTCGCCCTTCGCTGCCTTTCGGGGCCGGGAAGCTACGCGTGCTTACAAGCGCATGAGTCTTCCTGAAAGGATTGTGTTCTCGTTGACAAGGATTGTTCTCGCCACGAGGACTTCTCGCAATCTCTTCGCCGCATATTGTCTGGCATTGCATGCTTTGGTTTTCATGATGCTGTACTGGATGAGCACGTCAGACATTGATCGAGCTGCCGTTCATCTGGCCGACGCCGCCGTTGCAGCTGGTGCGGCGGGGATCAAGGTACCCGACCCTCACGGCGCAGACTGGCATCAGGAGAATATTGGATAGACTTCCACGGCGGTGTCACGGGCTTGCAGATGTCGTCTCAGTCCGGCACGCTTGGTCAAGCTACGTTTCACCCTGCCTCTCCCTTTCACCTCCCTTCGAGCCTACCGATGATGCAATTGTTTATGCCTCTACCCCCGAGTGGGACGTTGAGCAAAGCCATCCACGATCGCCAGCGACTTAGCTGTGCAATCTTGATTGAGGAAGCCGGTGTTTGTCGCACCATCAGACTGGGACGCCTTGAATGTCTCCGTCTTTCAAATTCTCGATAGCGAGCAAGTGGGTTCGAGAGAAGCTCTCTGCGCACGATGGAAGTACTTATGCACGTGTATGGGGTTTTCTGCACCCCGAAGAAGTGCACTTCTCCAGGATAAACTTCAGCTTACTAGAGTTCGTCTCTTGCGCGGAAGGCTGTTTGTTTCAGAAATGACATGGGCATGCATAAGAGCCGGTCTTGTCTCGGTGCTTGTCAGCGGACAACGAGGCGTCGCATGTTGAGGTGCATAATTCGAAACATCTACTTATTAGGTCCTCGAGGCGTCGTTGTGGCCATTTCATAATATCGAGCATCGTCGCATAGCAGTCAGACTCATGGAAATTGCCCAGCCTGGCGGTCGCACCACGTCGCGAGGCTGTGACGGCGCTCTGAACGGAGGACCAAATAGGCGGAGTCTCCGGGGGAATATGTTATGTTCACAACATGAAAAGGGGCTTTCGATCTCCTGCTACGAAGTACCGAGTGCTGTGCGTTCTACCTCGTCCGCCCTGCCCATCCCCGGGCCGGGGTCTGGCTGACCACGATCCTGCATCGCTTACCAGCCATGGAGGGCCTGAAAAGCCTCAGTCGGGCTCGAAACCTATCCAGAATCCTTGAGCCGGAGAAGGATGGTAAGAAACCCTCTCGCTGGTGGCGCCGTACAGTGGTGGATCCTGGCTCTGGCTTCTCCCAATGCAGTAACTTAGGATGTTATTTTATGGTGAGCAATTCCAATCTCACTACGCAGTGGATGCGCTGAGGACCGCGAACCGCCGTCCGGGCTCTTGTTATGCGCTTCATTACACCGTGCCGCCGAAGGATCTCTCTGTATATAGTATACTTGTCTTCCAAGCCTTTGCAAGCGCTGCAGTACGGTCACCTCTCGACCTCGGTGCTCTCGGCCATGGCTCGACCAAGAGCTAAGGTGGGTCGATTGGTTATCTGGCTCTGGAAATCTGAAACCCCGGCCAGGATGCTCTCGCTCCAAGCTTGCCTGCAGTGAGCTGTGTGTCTGCGAGCCGGTATCCGCCTGGTATGCACGTCATGCCTTAGTGTGCAGCCAGCAGCCAAACCCTTCGCTGTGGGTGGCTGGGGGCGGTTGGCGGGCGGCTATGAAACAGCAAACATCAGAACGAAGGAAGCCGATAAGTCAGGAGAACAGCCACGTCGCCGCTAGACATGCCGACATGTTGCTCCTGAATGGCTGGTGGTGAGCACTCCTTGTCCATCCCGGCCCGGCCATCGTCGAGCTTCCAACCGAATTGCCGCTGGCGCCAATACAGCCCTTCTATTCTTGTCGTACCCTTGCTGGCGATCAGCATGCGGACGGCACAATCTCCCCTTGCCGCTTCGTACGCCTGCAGCCATCCACCTTCGTTGACGGTCCAATGGTGGAAAACCGGTGGCTCAAGATAGAAACATTGCTACCAGGTACCTCTCATACATCGAGTTTGGCAAAACGGCAATCATCCTATCCTGGCCCAAGATTGCAGTCCGCTTTGCCATGGCATATAACCCGGCGGCTGATCTCGCATCTGGCCAGACGTGGACTCCATCCTCAAATACTAACAACCTCTTCGCAACGCCTGGTGTCTTCGTCCCAGCATTTCGTTTCCTTTTGTATATTTTCTTTCGCCGTCAAGACGCTCTGCAGGCCAGACAGATCCATTTGTTTGCATCGCCAGTCATAATACCTACTCGAAGTGACCCTTGTTCCCAACATGAAGTACCTCATTCCGCTTGCCTGTCTGGCAGCCTCGACATTAGCTGCGCCAACTCCCGCATCGGGGACGTTCCAGTGGACGCCGACGCTCGCCGGCTACATGGACGTGGTCTTCCAGTACATCCAAGTGGCCAAAACGGCCGGTGTGACACCAACATGCGATCTTTCCAAAGCATCCCCGCCAATCGCCCCAACTCCCCTACCGTCCCCAGGCGGCCTGACGCTCCAGCACGTCGCTCTAGGACGAGGCGTACAGGTACGTTGAGCTTAGCGGACTTCCCTTGCCAAACAATGACTAATTCCGCCCCAGAACTATACCTGTGCCAACTCCACAGCAACTCCGGCCGCCGTCGGTGCAATCGCGCGCTTCTACAATGCTTCTTGCGTGGCAGCCGATTACCCAGATCTGCTCGGCCTCATGCCGAACCTCGCATTACAGTACCCTCTTCCATCTCAGCCAGATGCGCCTCTTGAGCCTGCGAATCTGGAACTCTCGACACATCACTTCTTTTCGAATACCACCACTCCAGTCTTTGCATTTGATGCTCCCACGTCGCCTGATCTTGGAACTGTTTTTGCGCAAAAGGTCAACGCGTCAGATCCTCCCGCCACCTCGGTCAAGGGTGCCAATGGTGCCGGTCACGGCTCTGTGCCCTGGCTATATCTGACTTCGCGGCGGGACACTGTGGGCGATCTCACCACTGTCTACCGGTTAAGCACGGCCGGCGGCAATCCCCCGACGACGTGTCAAGGTCAGCCATCGTCCTTCAGTGTGGATTATTCGGCAATCTATTGGTTCTACAAGTAGGGCAGGAGTCCACTTGGAGCTAGGCGTTTTGGTTTGCCGGTCCTAACGGAGGCCGTTCTGAAGTTTCTTGACAAAAATTAGAGTCATCGTGGCCAGGACGATATTCGTAATGGATCTTGTGTAGAAGATGAAAATGGATTCAATTGACGACACATCCATCTTGAAGATTCTGAACCTGTTCTACATGGAACGAAATGTATCCGCACTTCCTCACCGAGTGCTCACTCTGAAACGCTGACCGGGTTTACATCGTCACTCTGGGTAGAAGGGAAGGCCGTAGCCTCGCACGTGACATCAGCCTTGCTTCCTTCCCCGTGATTGCAACCTAGGTTCATGAAGTGTCTCATGGACTTCTTCACGAACGATTTCGTGTCAGTGACCTCTAGGAACTAGCTCAGTACCTTCACTACTCATCTAGGAGGTGCAGGATCGACCGCGTACCTGCTCGTCCGCATTGGACCTGGGACCTCGGTTCCGCATTTACTTCCACAGGGCAATCCAATCATGGTCACACCGTTATGAACAATCTCTTGACGGTGTCTGGGAGGGGTGGTGGATCCTTTGCTCCACCACTTCACACTCGTAACACAACATATTTTCCAGGCAAAACGATCTAGACATTGGCGGCGCTAATAGGTCAGGCTAAGTACCCGCAAAGCAATGCCCGGACCGACCTTATGCTTTTGTTCATTGGCAAGTCCCGGCCGAATCATTTTGTTCCCTGCTGTCCTCGCTGTGCCTACAGAAGTAAAACTCTTGCACCTAAACTGTCCATAGCCTCTCTCCATCCGACCCTTGGATGACCACGCATCTGTCGTATTTTCCAACACTCTTCCATGATCATCAGTCCTTTCCAAGTTACACCAGGCGGCCGACACTGCTGCATTGTTCTGCCAAGTATCCAACGGAACCTTTCGTGGTGAGATCTGCTGGTAGCCATACAGCCGGCGATAGTATATGGCCAATGAATGCGCATCACAAGTCTTGTGGGCAGTTCTTCTAGCTTTCCGAGACATGCACTGACAATGGCCTGATCAATGCACGTTTCCACATCATCAATGCCAGATGTTGCAAATTGTAGGAAGACGAGAGCAGCGTAGCCCCAAACAATGGTGACCAGCCTGATATCTTCCTCGAGTGCGGAAGCTGTGGAGACGCTCAGCGAGTTGTTGTTGCTCTTCTCGAGTTTCTCAATCCCAGACTTGAGCTTGCTTGAGATCCCACAATGTCGCCGCATCAACTCCACTTGTCGATCCGAAGGCGTCTGGTTGTCACAGTCCTGCATCATCTTCCACTGTTCCAATTTTGCAATCTCTCCAATTGTTGCCATG
>JAOXNI010002264.1:0-10464 GCA_028566595.1 Hypoxylon subgilvum
TCTCGCGTACGCGACCCTCGAGTCGACCGGGTACCTGACCGAGCTCTGGAACTCGGGCGCCACCCGTCTCGGCACCAACCAGCTCACGTACACGGGCTTCTCGACCACGGGCCAGAGCCGCATCGACTTCGTGTGGTTCGGCCCTGCGGCCGAGGACCGGTACGACGCCCGCCAGTTCGAGTTCTTGGGCAATTATGTCGATGGCGTGTTTATTAGCGACCACCGTGCTGTTGTTGCGGATCTTACGCTGCTTTGAAGATAGACGATAGAGAGAGCGTTTGACTGTGTGGGATGATTTCTTCTTGAATAATAAATAATTAAATTGGTCTGATGGGCGAATTGGGAGTGAATGGTTTCTAAGATCCGTCGAGATTGGTAGTGAAATACTAAGTATAAGCGCATCCATCGTGATAGTGTACTTGACCTTTATGTGTAGGCAGATCCAGAAATGTTCTAGTATCCTGAAGTACCTATCTTCAAGAAGACAATCGCAAACTACGATTCTGGAACTACAAACACCCATTGCCCAACCCAATCCCTCAGTCTCGCAAAGTCCCGGCACTTATGCTCGGATGCCCAGCCGGTAGCGCCTCCAACATCCTCTTCGATGGGCTCGAGGTTTGTATCTGCGTGACACATAAGTGCCTGGCGGATGTAGTCGATGCAATGGCGCACATGAGCCGGTCTGGACATGTGTGAATTCGAAGTGCCGTCCACGGCTGCCCAATAAGCGAGTCGAATGGCGTTCTGAGTGTACTGTTAGGCATCCTCATCTTTCAATGCTTGGAGAGAAGTGGGTGGAAGAAGAAGGAATTACCAGGCAGTGGAGCTGGTGGAAAACAGCAACTCCGTGTGGAATGGGAGAGATTGTTGGGTGTTTGATGAATCCGTCGGAGGCTAGATGTACGAAATGTGAGCTTGAGCATAGAGCAGATTTGTTATCTCGTGGAGGGGAGTCAGACCTACCTGGAATAATGGACATCCAGGGATCTTTTGTTTGATTGTCTGGACGCGCTGTGAACTCCCTGTGATATTGGTATTTGACGCGGACATCATCGGGCGGCCCTAGCTGGAGTGTTAGCGCACTCATCTGAGAATAGCTCACCACGAGCTTTCAACTGCCGTTTAGGGTGCGAAAGTTCACTATACGTATAGTGCATAATACCGTATAGTGTGGTATTGTGTATAGTAAAATCAACTATGCGTATAGTAGAATCGGAAAAACTACCTAGGTAGTCCGCTCCACATATACCCACTTAGTCAAAATTATTGATTTACCGAGTATCATAAGCGACATAAACTAATCGAATCACGGGACGGGGCATCGATCGGTAGACAGAGTAAGGTTGGGGCGACACATTCCAACCAACGTTACCCAATTTAGCACCATTGCCTACCTATGAATAGCTTCAACTATTAGAATGGGAGATGCATTACAACGAATACATGATTGCATAGGTATGAAGAAATGTATGAGGAGTACCGTCATGAAAATCATGTTACCTACCCCTCTCTTGCTGTTGTACTGGGGGCGGAAACAACCAAAGACTGAAGTAGCAGCTGAACCTCAGTTGTGCATTACCTAACTCCTTCAGGTTTGGGGTGGGTGATAGTCTCATAATATGCCCGGTGTGTTGTGGCGTGGTTACAAACTGGGAAATGTATAACATGGAGGTTCTGCTTGTCCAGTCAATGTGTTATCGCGGTTCAATCCTTTCGCTCCATCGTCGAACCAGCCAGATATTCATGGCTTCTGGCACAAAATACAAGCCTCTTCAGGTCTCTGAAGAGGATCATAATGCCCCTGGCACCATATCCAGCTGGCCTCGGGCAGCGACAACATGGCAAAGACTTGGTCTCCTTTTTACTGCTTTGCTCGTTATTCTCCTTACTGTAGTTGTTAGGTTTCTATGGGGCAGACATACGCAGCAGCAGCCGCGAAGCGATCTGGATTGGTTTTGTTAGTTTACCTAACCTTAAGGCTTAGGTTCCCCATTCCCCAGACAGCTCCGGCTCCAACAAACCACCCTCGTAATCCAAGCCTCAACAGACGTCCAGAGTGCCTGACTCAATGGAACCATCTTCCGCGCACACGCCCTGTCCCTCCATTTCGCGCAGTAGCTTATCGATGTACTCGCCAGCTGCAGAAAAGTGAAGAATATGAGCGATGGCGCAGTGGAGAGCTAGTAGTCAAGACAAGGGAGGGTCTATGGTCCTATTTTCGCCCAGGTAGAGAGTGTCCGGGTAAGAGGAAACTCTCATAGAGGCGACCGTTGGGCCGTCTTCCTGGTCGAACCTTTTACTATGTCCGCAGAAAGAAGCATTACCTATGATGCAGAAGCGGGGATGTACGTACCGGAGTTGTACGCCTGATTGAAAGTAGCGATATCGACAGGCCATGGAATGCTAACCCTAACCCTAAGGATGTTCAAGCAAGGTCTGAGACATATGCGCGTTATAAACGTGCATGTCTGTCTTGCTTGTCGTCGCGGTATGTAAAGAGAAGCTGTGTCTACCAAATAGGTCAGTTTCCATATAATATGCGAAGAGGTATCTTACTATTACTAAAATGAGGTTGATTTAGCCCCAAAGGATTTAATGGTACATTGAAACAATTTGTATTCCATTTTCACCCCTTCGAGTCCTGACGTTACGTGTCCGCCCTGCAGTGGCTAGATGAAACCATGGGTGCGTAACCAACTCTTCCGCTTTAAGGCGCGTCGCGGGATCGTACGTGAAGACCTTGGATAAAAGGTCGAACAATAACGACGCCTCGGGTTCGGATATCCTCGGAAATGCTTCGAGCATGTCATCCGTCTCATCCGAGTACGCCGTGAAGTGGGATCCGGCGACACAGACTGCCGTTGGCTTCCACGTCATCGACCTGAACGCGGCGGCGTACGGTTCTCTGAGTATAGCATCACCGTCAAATATTGCAGCTTCCGGCTCATCATCGGTGGCCTCAACAGCTTCACCCAAGCCGTTGATGAATAGACCAGGCGGCTCATCCACGATACCCTGTACCCGGTCTTCCAACGGCCGCTTCTCTTCAAAACTCCAGAATAGCTTGCTCTCCTCCCCGTCTGCGACGGCGAGCCCCTCGCTATTGAACCTCGTCTGCTTCCACTCCTCAGGCAGCTCGCCCATGGCCTTCACAATCTGCCTGAGCGCGTCGCCGGGGCTGTTAGTGTCGTAGTCAAAGAAGAGGTCGTCGCCCGACCGGATTCGAAAGATGGCGCAACCCAAGGCCCAGACGTCCGATGCTGAGCTCGCCGGCCGTCCGACCGCGACTTCCGGCGCCAAGTACTTTACCGGTATGCCGAGTCGCTCTGGTGGCGGGCCTGTGGTCGTGAACGATTGATCAAAGTCGAAGACGCAGATTTCGCTTCTGAGCACGTTGGTTGTAGAAGAACAGAAGTCCAAAGGGACCACAACGTAATCAGGTGCGTGGGGTCCTGGGGGTTTCCCAGAGTAAGTTCGGAGCGGCGCGGTTCGAGGACGTCCGAAAAGTTTTAACAGATCACTCTCCTCGTACAAGTCAAACTCGTCAACGAGGCGCAAGGCCATGTTGCTCACGGTCAAGTCTCTCACTAGGTTAGCATCTGGTCCTACATGTGTCCAACCTGGATCGTCAAGTGACTCACCTCCGTGGCATAGCCCGTTCGAATGGAGCTGCGCAAGAGCTTGGGCTGCTTGGAGAGATATCTCCCTCGCAAACGCCGGCTTTAATCTCGAATAGATGCCCTTGGAAAGCTTGGACAAGTCCGGGCCTAGAAGAGGAAACACGAGACAAAGGTGTCGGCCGTTTGGACCGTCGATCCAGAACTGCCCGTCGAATATAGCGAATAGATGAGACCCGGCGATGCTATGGTGACTCGCAATCACAGATCGGTCAACGTAGGTAGGCGACTCTCTAGCGGCAACAATCTTCAAGGCAACCCATCGATTCGCGATGGTTTCTCGGGCAAGCCAAACAGTAGAGAAACCGCCGAACGCGAGTTTGTGAACGATACGGTAGTGACTATCGTACACATCACCAAGGTGTACCGGGTGAAAGCCCCCCGGCTCATAGTTCTCGAGGTCTTCGCATTCCCCCAGCTCGAACGGCTGGTACTTACACCAATTATCCTCAAAATCAGAGCCCATAGCCGCGTGGGCCGCACTCGTGAGAGGGCGTTGTGTGAAGAGACAGATCAAAGTCGTGTACAAGACACTGGGTGGGAACCAAATTCGAGATTGCGGGTATGAGCTGGGCCAAGAGCTGGGCCAAGAGCTGGGCCAAGCGGTTTCACAGGAAGTTTTGGCGAAGTTTTGGGTGGAAGCACGTTTTAGGTAGGTGAAAGTTTTGGGTGGGCGGAAGGTTTGGAGCAATGCTAGCCGTGCTGTATGGTCCATACTAACTGTGCTATGTCCCATATAAAGTGCTGGATAACTCTTCAGAATGCCCCATCGTTCGTAAAGATGTAACTTCGTAGCGTGTAAAGCAGTAAGGATGGGAAAACAGTACCTCAAATATGTCGCGCCAACCTTACTGCTTCTGTCTACCGATCGACGCCCCGTCTACGCCCGTCCCGTGATTCGATTAGTCCATGTCGCCCACTGATTTGTACTGGCATCACCCATGCATCCTAAGTCCGATGCAGGTGTCAAAATCTCCAAACTTTAATTACACTACCAGACTCTATGTCGTTTTGTCATGCCAAAATGCAGTGCAGTGTTGACAGTAGCCTTGTTAAACAGTAAGATGGTATTCCTAAAGGGTGTCACGTGACTTCTCTCATTTTCAACAGCAGCTCAAGGGATTGATGTGCACATAAATGATGCCTACAATACAGTATAGAAGTGTCTAAGGCTTGGGTTTGGGGATCTGAGGATGGCATCCGTTATGCCATTATGCCGTTATGCCACATGCGACCACGTAACCTTTAACTCTAAACTGCAGATAGTTTATTTGTTCTTTGGCCACAGGGAAATGGCATGCGACAAAATGACTCACTTGACAGTTTAACAATTTTCAAAACAATACATAACTGCCTCCTCCCTCCAAAATCTCTTCCGCCACACTGTCTGAGAAATCAGAATCTAAGAAATTGGAATTCCATTCACCCTCTTCTACAACATCATCAATGTCGGACAAAAAGAATACCCATCGACGTCGAAGCCGGCACTGGGCAGAAAGATTCCTAAGATGTCACACAAAAATACATCGACAGGTAACTCTGTGAGGCTGGGGGGAAGGACGCCAAGACAAGCGCCAATTTCTCCTTGATTGAGAGCGACCTGAAGCTTCGACTCTGTCTGCGAACAAGACTGTCTTTGAATCTTACGACGATGGAAACTATCTCATCTACGACTGACAGTTCATACTGGCCGATGAGCTCTTTGAGTATTCAACAACGGGCCTTACTCATCGTTTGGTGCGGTAAATGCCATAGCCGATCATCAGGGACTCATATAACATTACGGTAGCACCTCTTCCAATGGAGATGGGGGGTGGTAACTCGGTCTACGTTCACCATACCCAAACACCTTCCAGAGACATTATCCTTCTCGGATACGGAGCGTATACATTCTAGAAGACCAATCCAATCCCGATAGTACTATGAACTAGCCTTCCAGCTCTAAACCAACCAATTAGTACCGAGACCACCAGGAACTTCCCTTTCACCAGAGCAGTCGAACAAGTTGGAAGCGACAATGTCAATCAACTAAACAAAGACCATCGGCAGCAGTTTATAGAGACATTCTTGCTACCCGGGAAAGCGGAGAGATTTCAACCGGGACTCGGTGACCCAAGAAGAACCTATACCAGCCCCCTTTCTCGTCAACCTGGTCTTGCAATAGCGGGCGGATGCACATCAGCGACCTTTCTAGTCGCTGGAAATATACCAATGATGTACCGGTATATGAACGAAACGAACGGTCTGTGATCAGGGGCGACCATATGACTACGGGAACCGATACCCTAGACTATTGCCAGCGTCCTCGGAAAGGGGAGAGATAACCTGCCGACATAAGCTTGGCTGGGATCCGGTCCTGCTCGCCACACTTATCTTCGGCTAATATGGCATGGCAAAGTTTGACCTGAACGGGCTCATGGACCTGAGGTCGCTTGTTGCTCAGCATTCCGAGACAAGGAAACGGGGCCTGGCGGCTGTCTATGAGTCTAACTACTGTTCAGGTACATGGTGCATACATATGATACCTACATGGCATAGAAGTCTTTAAGACTGGAAGTTTTTGGATTTGAAAATGGCATCCTTTATGCCTCGTAAAGCTGACCGTCTAGCTTAGGGGACACATCCACCCCACAACCGCACACGGCACCCGTCGCGACAAACCACACTTTAACGCCAAGTTTCGTAGCACTCGTTACAAGCAGACAGAACAGACCGTCCACATTTACGTGTGGCGCATACGAACGGGGATTGTACCTTAGGTAGTCAGCAGAAATGCCGGCGCCGCTGTTGGCTATACTGCTTTGGGAAACACGATCAGATCTTCAAGATCAACCCGACCGACGCATTGAAGACGATGTAATCCTCCCGGTACGATGAAAGAATGAACCGGTTCTGTCAGAGATCTCGGATATACAGGTACTTACAGGTATATACGAGATCCAGGTGTATATAAACCTGCGCCATCTGGCCACCTAGCTTCTGGAATTTCTTCCACGAAGACTACGGCGACGAAGGATTCATCGCAGCATCTTGGGAAGACGCCTGCGTTTCGCACACAGCGGGCGCGATGGCCGAAGATAATGACGAATGCTGGATGTCGTCAGAGTTTACGCTGACGGACAAACTCCTGGAAGCACTTCAGTCCGGAAGAGCGTCGCATGAGGACGTGTGGTCCGCAGTAGCCGAAGAGGAGAAGAGGCATGCCGGGGACAACAAACCCTCTCTGGGAGCGCAACAATCAGACAACCATCCATTAGTTAGAACCAAGAGAGGCGCATATATTTGTAGATAAGAAGCTGGAATAAGAACTTGAATGCCTAAAATAATTTAGGTACTTGTATGCTGAGTACGTGGAGCGAGGTAGCCACGGTATCATCCCATCGTAAACTATGTCGAAGGTGTCAGGGGGTGTTTCTGGGACGGGTTTCGATTCTGGCAATATATCGAGTGCCTATCTACGATAGAGACACTGATAACCTGATTGTGGGCTCACCGACAGTCTGGTGCTCCGGCTATATGCATTTGAAGCTAGCCGCGCAGCAATGCGGATAATCATTTTGGAGCCTCTGATTCCGTCTGCCGGGATTGAGTCGATCGATTCGGCAGGGCTCGTGTCCAGGGTCGCCCCAGGTTATGCTTGAGAGCGGGTAACGGGTAACGTCGTCCGTTCGAGTATTGAGCGTATGGACTACAGGCTAATAGTCCCAGCTCAACCTATTGCTACGTTATTGCGGCTCGTTGCGTGGCTGATCTAGGTAACAATCCGGGGTAACCTGTCAGATATACTTAAATAATCAAAGTGTTATTAAGTACTTGTCTTTTGGTCTAGTGGTAAAATGTGCGACATAACCAACATCTGTCATTGTATGATGTGACAACACCACCATTGGTTTCTTCTTTGGTTCTTCAACGAGTTAAGCGGGAAAGCATGATGGAATAGACAGACATTATGTGGTGACTTATCATTTGAATGTTGTAGTAGACCGTCAGGCAGAGGAAAGCCGCTGTATATAGTAGTAGCCAGAGAGTTCATTTGTTAGTAATTCGACAGACTGTTCTCTAATATCTCGTTGCATGCTCGCTTAAGTCAGGTTTTTTGACATCGTGAGCTTGCTGCCGAGAAAGATGATTGGAAACCCCTATTCCAGCGATGGGTGAACTGGGAAGAGCCTACCTAGGCAAGCAAGTAGGATATGTGGCCCGAGAAGAAGATACTGTCAACAGGTTAAACGTAATGAAAAGAACAGCTATGAACTCCCTTTTTAAGACAAAAACCTCAAGTTACGCGTGTTCCCCTGCTGCCTTTGTCAGTATTACTGGGTTGGTAATTCGAAAATAAGAGAGACATCAGGATTATTGCGTCTACGAAGTTTGTACAGTCCAGGTTCCTTGATTATTCTTGATGTGCAATGCTAGTATCAAGTAGGTGGTGTGTTCATTGCCAGTAAAAAATACGTAGCACAATAACTTTATGAAGGTTCCTGGTCATCGCTTTGGTCACAGATTGAGATTAGTTAGTAGTATCTCCGCTATAGTAAGCTGGCACACAAACTACACGGGTTACGCAACGAACTCCATTCAAGATAGGGATGGGACCTGTCGTTTGAAAAGGACCTACATCCTGTATCAAGTAGATGGACGTGGACTGACGCGAGAAGACAAGGCTAATCCCTTGATTTGAATCATGTATCGTACGGCTTACAGCAGTCTACGAAAACCAAAACGCCTCGAGACGTCTGCATTCCTTCATCATCGGGATCCTCCTGGTATTCTCAGCCTTTGAGCTCTCTTCTTTGACACGTTTGGGTCTTATTGAGAGAGTTTACTATCCGTTCAGGACTAATATCTCCGAGCTGATCGCATTCGGATCCAGTCCGATGATTCCTCCCATGAGACAGAATCGCAATCGTTGAACAGGCTGTAAGGAGTCCAGGACGCGTACACGATGTTGTATTGCTATCCACGGCCTCGATTAGGTCAATCCAGCCACACATACCGCCAAGCCTTTGATCGTCGATGCCGGCGTTCAACACAGGGAAGATATCTTAATCAGGCAAATTAGCGTGAAGAAAACGTTTTCCTCCGAGTCCAAGAGTCGAAGTGCGACGGTGGCAACTCATTCCAATTCCAATAGAGAGAGAGCTGGTCCTTTCTCCACCGTCTACTATGCCCAAGGATATGCCCAAGGAAGGTGAGTTGGCACAGGACGCGACGACTTGTTAACTATGGCTGCCATTCGGCCCATCAAAATGAGGCCATCTTTGCTTACTTCCGGGTGGTTCATCTTCACCTTCCCTTCAGATGCACCCCGCTTACCATTACATACTCTCCTATTAGCTCGTTCGTGTGTTGGTTGACGATGCCTACATGGGTGGCGGTCGACAGGGTGGGGTGGGCAAGTATCAGGAGGGCATAGAACGGTCTTGGCTCAGGATCTCCAAGTGGAACCTCAACTACCGTTCCACATGGGCGAGGATGTGGGATGATAGGCTGTTAGGAAGCCTACGAATCCTCCTCATGCCTACCATAGGCTTAGATGACCCGGCTTTCGAGATGCAAGAGGATGCAAGATTTCCCTACGCGCTTAGAGCCTCGCAAGACGTAAAGAAATCCCCTACTCTGCATACTCTGCATGCGACTGCAACTTCTTGGCGCGCTCTTAATGCTTCACAAGTATAGAGAGCCGCGCGTCCAGGTTACATTAGTCATTGCATTAGATTGAAATCCTTACCGAGACGACATAGGATGTTTTAAACTGATGTGCTGTTATAGGGGAGGAATAATGGCCTTGGAGTCACGAGAATTTAACGAAAAAAATTGAACACGGATACTTGGGACACATGCTTCCAATAGGGAACTAAGAGTATAGGATCTTCTCAGGGGTAGCCTGTAGACCTGCAGGCCATGTTCGGTATTCTTTTCAAGCTCTCCTAAGATAGAGATATTTTGGCCACGACCCCGCAAGTCACGAAGTTGTCGATGCCCATGTCTCAAGACACGCGCAATCCTATATGAGGAGTCTATGGCACGTGATATATCATATGGGATGAAGACGACAGGATGCCCAAGTCAATAGGCTGTGTCCCAAAGAGGAGATCTTCTAGGTCCTATTGCCGTAGAACCCGTTTTCAGATCATGTAACCATCAAAACGCCTCTCAAATACTACCTGCTCGAAGACCCCTTTAGTCCCTTTGGACATTGTTTTAGATTCGGGGCCAGCCTTTAGCATCGCGGCGATTTCAACCGCCACATCTTCATTGGCTGTTGATACCTACCAGTTTCGGCCACTATGCCGAAGCCGGCTCGGCATCCTGAATTGATTCGGCATCAGATCCCTGGGCGAATCTGCGTATATCCCAGGGGCTAACGGGAGGGGGCACCGGGAAGACCAATTTCGGAGGGTGCCATTAGGGACAAGGGAATAAACATGGCTGTTTCTTTTGCGTGATAGAGAGTCTTGTCGACCGCTTTACGCTTTACGTGGCGTGGCGTGGCGGCTGTTCGTATAAACAATGCAGATCATATCGAACAATGGGTTGAGAATAATATAAAGAGGCAGATACCTCTGTAACGTGTCTGCTCCTATCCGAACCAGGGCTTTCACTCTCTCGTCATCGTCTCATTTTCTTGATACCTCGGGACAAGATGGTTCAGCTACGCAAGATCGCTGCCTCCCTGGCGGCCTGCTCCTTCATCGGAGCCGCCGTTGCCCACCCCGGCGATAGCGCCGAGGTAATCAAGCAGGAGAGGGCCATGCACAACCACGCTCAGGCCGGCAGATCG
>JAOXNI010002275.1:0-10458 GCA_028566595.1 Hypoxylon subgilvum
CCGTAAGCTTGTAGCATTGACTGCCGGTGACGGGGGAGTCGAAGTCTATGACCTCCACAACGAAAACAAGTGGCGCTTTGCGCGAACGGGAACTGACGAAGACATCAACCAGGATGGTCCGCAAGGCAAAGGCCCTTTTGTTATGACGGTGTGGGAAGACGCGCGGAAGCGCAAGGTCATGATTGCATGCAGTGCGGCTGATACTGTTCGGGTATGGAGCGTGCCTATGGACACTGTCGCCACGTAAATCCATCCCTCAAGAACCACTCTACCCGAGAAGCACCGCGGTGAACTCGGCCGATGTGTAAGGCATTTGCACAGATCGAGCCGATGGCTATTAGCATGTTGGCCGGATGCCTTACTGGCGCATTCGGCGCACTCAGTGATGAAATCGACTTCACTTTTGAGAAACATGATTACGACAAGCCACGCTCTTCCATATAGGGGTCATTTGAACCACAACGTGCACCCATCTAGATGGGTACCACGACAATATCAACCTCGATGTCGCCTACACTCACACGGATCTCAACGTCTTCAGTTTCCGAGACTGTCGTGGTTTGGTCCAATTGTCCATCGACATACGTCCCCCACTGACCTGTTTGGAGGTTCTTGACGCTGAAGGCAAGGTCATGGCGTTGTCCTGACCAGCTCTTCAAGGTGATGATCATGGCCTTTGCCTCCTCATCCCAGATTCCCCTCAGGAAGTCTACACCGTCTCCCAAAGTTAGTCCATCGACCCACGGGCGCTCTGCTAGGATCGAGCTTGTCCAGGGCTGCTCCCACATCTTCTTTTGGCCATCAGGAACATTCAGGCGAGCATAGCCGACACCAGAGTTCCCCGAGTGCGGCTCCATGTGGATCATATTGTGCTTCTCGTCCAGGAGCTTATCATTTCGAGGGTAGAACAGTCCACCATTCTCCCAGGTTGGACTGAGGTTGGAGTCGGCATACTCAAGGAGGTCTGTAAGTTCCTTCTTCTTTCCCAGCTCCGAAAGCATCATCAAGAAGCAACCCCAACTGATGGTCTCGAATGGGAACGCCGGATTGACAAATCGAGGGGCTTCTTCACGGGCTTTCTGCAACGTCGCTTCATCGCTGGGATCTGCTTGTTCCTCGGCGACCAGTCGTCGGAAGGCATTGGCCACACGAGTGGCTTGAAGCCTGGTCTTGCCGTTTTCATTCACCAGAAAGCCCAGGACTTGGCTGTCATAGAGCGAATGTACTTTCTCCGAATTCCAGGTATTCATAAATGCGTTCGCCCTACAACGTCAGATATTCCGAGCCAAATCACTGCAATGACTTACCACGCGGTATGGGCGCCTTGTCGAGCAGGCATGGTCTTGCTTTGCTTGAGGGCCCAGAACGACGGGTAGAGGCCGCCCTGCGCTCCTGGTAGCATCCCCTTCCTCGTCAGAGAGTCCTCGTATTTTTCCAGCACTTCCTTGGTGTTGTTGGTTCCGTCGCGGCTGTCGTTGTATCTCATTGCAATGATCTTATATGCGTCAACGCGACGGCATACTTTCAAGCCCACACAGTACTTACAGGGAACTGGTTGCAGACAACGAACACAGCGTTGGGCTCACAGCAAACCCCAACCCAATCGTTCTCTTCCATCTGCTTGAAGATGACCTTCTGCAGACTTCGATTGTCGTAGAGGAAGTCTTCTTTGCCGAAGCCCCAGAACAGAGGGTTCCAAGAAAACTTCAGGCTTCCTTCCTTCTCAAACTCGTCATCATCGAACAGCATTGCGTATAGGCTAGTCATTAGGAGAAGATGGCCGCTATACATGATGTTCTCCTTGATGACGGGATCAGCCCACGGCTTTCGGAGCTCTTTCAGGTCTGGGTCAAGCAGATTCCCTGCATGGCTAGTGTTGAACCAGTAGCCCCAGACCTCCCTTCGGAGCATCTTGTGTATCATGCGGCGCAGGAGGACCTTGAAGGCATGTCTCATGGCAGGCAGGCGATGGTAGTGGGCGACTCCCGCCGCGTACGACATAGTTGCCAATTGATACCGGTAGGCATCGTCCCACTCTTGTTGGGCCTCGAGGCTACCGAAGTGGTGCCATTCGCCGTCTGTCTGCGCCACCAGGTTGTGAAAGTGGCGTAAGTGACCTGCCTGCTTCGCATCGAGCTTCGGGTAGTTCGAGGCTTCAACAGGCGAGCCAGCAGAAATGGATAGACTCGTGGTGTTGATCACGGTCGTGGTAGAGGACATCTTGCCCAAGCCAAACTCTGCGCAGGGACTACTGAGTTGCTGTAGAGATGAAAGTTGGACCACTAGGTGATTACGAGTGATGGGCCGTCATATGTTGCACCGATGACAGGCTCTAAGCGTCGACTAAGTAAGCAATAGATGTGATTGAAGGTTCAGTCGATGTCGAGGCCGGCTAGGGAGTCGGGTGTTTTACATGCTCGGCAGGTAGGATCGGTCGGGGGCCGGTTCGCGCTAGGAACCGAATGACCGGCTGAAGAACGAATGTTGTATTGTCACTCTACAGCTTTGTCGAGCACCCGACGGATGTAAGCCAGCCGTAAAAGGGCGGGGGCAGCTCGGGACGCCTTGACGGGATCTTTCCCCGCCGTGCCTTGTTGATGATTACTACTTATCGATCATCAAGAATGGTTCTTACCAAGAAAGTCGTTGACCGAGGATTGATGGGTGCAATACTCCGTAGTGTTGGAAGAAGCGTGGAACGAGGATCAACAGACGCGACAAGTGTGGTAATCTCCAATGCATCTACTGATACCTTCGACACTCGAAGCCTCCCAGCACTGGGGAGGGTACCTTACCTAGGTAGGTACCTAAGTTAGGTAGGCATGTTACGCCCGAGGCCGAGGGGCCGAGGGGGCCACTTCGGCAGCTCTTGGCCCTTTAGGCTTCAGCTCACTGCTTACAGAGTACTCCCTTCTACTTACATGTACCTAAGGTAGGTAGCTAAATGTGCGGCGGGGATGCCTTCGGGCAGGGTAGGCTGAACTCGTTGACCCTGGGCTTTGGAGGTAGGCCGAGGGGGCCTTCCCCATCTTATGCTGCAGGTGCACTCCAAGTAAGTTACCGCACCCAGCTCGCATGACATCTACCAGGAGCAGCAAGCATCCGTGGTAGTGGGATGCCGCACATTCATTGCAGCAGCATCGTCTCATATACAGTGGGACACTCTTGCGCAGGCTTGAGGACAGCTGGTTATTCAAGTGGCTTCATGAGGCAATCCTGTCGAAGACCAAGAAGGGATCGAAACATGAGACTGAGATACAGGTTTCCCTGAGGCCGGATGCTACTACATACTAGAGCGCGCAAGGTTGCTCAAGCCTTGCCGAAGAGCCACAGTGAGAAAGATCCCCGGCGCCCGGACACCCATTTCGCCGTACTGCCAGTCTTCAGGCCCGAAAACCCTACGTCGACGTCGCTCCTAGGCACCAAGTGTTCATCGTCGACAGATCCTACAGAAGACCAAGATGCAACGTACACGTCCAAGGCTGATCCTTGCGATAATACCTGTGTATTCTCGCAGTTTCTATCGTATCGAATTCCAGACTGCGATAATGACCCGTGGTCGGTCAAGCGAAAAGGCCGCCCACGAGAGCGCACTTGCCTTTTGTACCTGTAAATGAGGATGCAGAACTGATGCTGGGTAGGTCGCCTCAAAGGCAACCATTGCAGATGGCAATCGGGTAGATGCGCCGTTGCCTGCAGGCGACCAGAACTTCTGATGCCAGGATAACCGCCGGCCATTCGACGAATCACCATGACTCGAGGCAGAATGCGCAGCGCCGGGCAAATCGTCAGACCTCAGCTCGATGGACAAACCGTGAGGCTGTCTTTGGCGGCATCATACGGCGCTTGCTAATCTCTGCGCAGCAAATAAGATGGAAGGCAGCCGGCAGACGGTGGCTCAGATTACGGGGAATAGAGAGATCCTCGGGCTCTAAGACTGGGCCTCCTCGGGCATACCTGTTAGGATGTCTCGCCTATCGCGGCCCCTGACTCGGCACGCACCTTCGTCTCGTTTCCAGCTCCTAAGCCACATCCAATCGTCGGCGCGATGGAGCGAGGCCACTCCCCAATCTACGGAGTACAAGAACACCATTCACAACGTTGACGACTGCAGTCCTGGAGCGAGGTAGACTTCTATATACCCGGACTCAGTACTCAAGTCGACAATGTCACACTACATATGTCCCTAGTCTACACCCAGAAGCACTCCGCCGCACGATGCCTCTTTTGGGATATCTCAGAGACTTCCAACCCTTCAGGCTCGACGCCCTGGGTCTCGTGACGCTCCTGGGCGCGGAGCAAGTCAACAATCATGTCGGCAAACTGGTCCGAAGTCGCTGGCTGGAATACATGCCTCTCCTCGGCGCATACGTGATCGCAAGCGATGCATTCGCGGCCAAACAACCGGGCTTCCAGCTCTACAACTTCTCCGCCAACATCTATACGCCCGACCTGGCCGGCTGGTTTACTCGGTGGCTCATGGCACAGGACTTCGAGACGTCGGGTACCTGCATCGAATGGACTGTCGACGGCACGGCGCATTCGTTCTTTATCGACATCTCGTTGGCATTCGTAATCGGGGCCGCCATACAGGCTGGCTTCATCGTGATGACGGTCTTGATGGGGGACTGGTGGGGCTTTGCCAATGCAATGTCAATGGTCGTTTCCACTGTCGCGAGAGTGTACCTTGTGAATTGTAACACAACGTGGCTCGACAGAGTCGTCGTTGAAAAGACAAGCAGCCAGATTCAGCCGCAGAAGCTCGGCTGGAAAAAGCCAAAGTGGAACGACGTGGTCTTCCAGGAAACAGAACTCCAAGAGCTACAGAAACCCGAAAACGAAGCCAAGATCATCGTGGTGCTTCCGGACGCGAAGGCCGTCGTGCTCTTTGTACCGAAATGCCTGGTTCGTGACGCCTTCGTCTACAGTCCCAAGCCAGCAGACACGGGAGACGAAACCAAAAGAGCGAGAACCTGGCCCATCAAGAAAAGGCGGGATAACAGGAGGCCAGTGTCGGCGCCTCTTCAGTCAACTATCTACCTCATTGTGCGCTGGATTTCCTGGGTCGCCTTTGGAGCGCACGTTATCACGATCGGCATGTCGGACCTTGTCAGCCAGCTCATCACCGTGGCCATCATCGTGGCTCCCACATTCCTCGTAATTGAAGGGTTTGGATGTGACGATACCCGCGTCGGGACACGGCTTCGGGCGAAGATCAGCGACATCCCACCAGAGGGCGACCGAGCAAGACGTGCTGACATGTATGCCTTTCTGCAGCTGACGGCGAATGAAGAGAGGAGCTTGGAGCAGTGGAATTTGGCGGCTCACCGGGCCAACACCGAGTTCTGGACGGATTATGACAGGAAGAAGGAGGTTTTCCACAAAGCGGGAGACCTGCGCAAATCCGATATATATGACGAACGGCGGGCGGCCGTCGAAAAGGCCAAAGCGGAATTGCTACAGTCCAAGCAGGGTTCTCAGCACATTCAAACGCCCAGCAGAAAGACAACGGCCTCGACACATACACCGGTTCATATACCATAGTCTGTCAGCAAAAGCTCGACCCTCCACAAACGTCGGCTTTGGTTCATGTCATTGCATTCTGCGCGGTCTCCAGCTGCTGATCCACAACAAGGCGATGTCTCCTTGAATCTGCCCTCCTAGCTATCAGATCGTCGTTGTGAAAGTTGCCTCGACTGGATGAGCCGACGGTGAGCAAGTAGGTCCACATAAGCGATGACCAGATCATCATCTGCCTCTTTCATAGTGAATGAAGCTCGTAGTTTGTGGTACGTTGTTGGGCGGATTAGGGAATGAGAGCCGCCCGGGGCACTGATGCCGCTCATAGAGTGGAGATAGATATAACTTATACCTATCTATCTGTGCGCGGGACCTTCTCCGCAACGACGCTGAATAACCACGATAGCCTTCAGTCTGGCCTAAGACGCTGTCCCCTTCTTAAAGCTGCTTTGTTCCTTCGGCGTCGGCGAATCTCACACGCAACCACATGGCGCGACGAAGCCTACCAAGGTTTTCCCTGCTCACTCGCACGGTCGAGGCACGAGCAATACAAACACCACGAGGGCAATCCTTCTTTCAAAGACCTTTCGTACCTTGGCGCTCGTACTCACAAGCCCCGAATTCCACGAGCTCTCCAAGCAAAGACTCTGACGGCCCGGATCATTTCCTAGGAGGCCTCTTCATTGGCGTCGGGACAGTCCTGACCGTGCTGTACTATTCAGGTGGACTCACGGTGATCGGCCCGGAGTCCAGCAACCTGAACAGGACCGCTTCAACCTCACCCTTGCACTCGTTCTCCGCTCCACAATACGATCTGTCCGATTCGAATATCCAGAGTGCGAGGGGCGATTTTGTCAATCTTCTAGGCGCCGATGCCGTAGAGGAAAACCTGGCCGCGAGGATAGCGCGGTCGAGTACCGAATGGTCACCGGCTCCCAATGGTGACCGCGACAGACCCTGTCTCATTATCTACCCGAGGTCAACCGAAGATGTGAGCAAGATCATGAAGATATGCCATCGCCGGAGACTCCCCGTCATCGGCTTCGGTGGTGGCACAAGCCTCGAGGCAACTCTCGCCGCGATCCACGGCGAAGTCTGCATCGACTTTCGGCGCATGAACAAAGTTCTGCAACTCCACGAAAAGGACCTGGACGTCGTTGTACAGCCGGGCGTCGGATATGTGGAACTGAACGAGATGCTGGGCAAATCCGGCCTATTGTTCCCTCCGGACCCTGGGCCTGGTGCACAAATCGGAGGGATGATCTCGCAGGGATGTTCGGGCACTTCCGCATATCGCTACGGGACGGTCAAGGACTGGGTGCTAGGCTTGACGGTCGTTTTGGCTGACGGGACAGTGATCAAAACGAGAAGACGGCCGAAGAAGTCGTCGGCCGGATATGACTTGACGAGGCTCTTTGTCGGCTCGGAAGGAACGCTGGGGCTGGTCACCGAGGCTACTCTGAGATTGACCAGCAAACCGGAGAACGTTCGAGTGGCCGTTGCTGCGTTCCCAACGACGCATCAAGCCGTCGAGGCCGCGGTGAAGATGGTGCAGAAAGGTATACCGCTGGGTGCCTTGGAATTGCTCGATGGCACATCTATGGGGGCAATCAACAAGTCCGGCTACTGTGAGAAAGACTTCACGGAAGCACCGTCACTGTTCCTGAAGTTTCTCGGCTCTGAAATCGTCGTCCAGGAACAGATCCAGCAAGTGCGCTCTCTGGCCAAGGAATCGAAATGCCTCAGTTTTCAATTCGGCACGGACGAGGCCGAATCCGATGCCTTCTGGCATGCGAGAAAAACCATGCTGTGGAGTCTGATGACATTGAAGAGAAATCCCGACGACAAGTTCCTCGGCACCGACCTTGCTGTCCCCATCTCGAGTCTGGCCGATGTCGTCGAGGTCACCAACAAGAAGTTACAGGAGAGCGGACTGGTCGGAGCGTGTTGTGGTCATGTTGGCGACGGTAAGTACGCAGTTATGCACGTGTGACTCGATCGCTGATTAGCCATGTAGGGAATTTCCACGCAGCTATATTTTACAATGAGGCTGAGAAGGACAAGGCCGAGAGAGTCGTGCTCGAGGTCGAAAAGCTCGGCATCGAAATGGACGGCACAATTACAGGCGAGCACGGCATCGGCATTGAGAAGCGAGATCGGCTCATTGATGAGCTTGGAGAGGACACCGTCGATACGATGCGCCATCTCAAGCTGGCGTTGGACCCCCTGGGGCTGTTGAACCCAGATAAGCTCGTGCGGCTACGCCCTGGTCCATCTTCATGAACGAAAAGTTCCCAGATTTTCAGTTGACCACTGGAGGCTTGGGTGTCGCCATAGCCTGGCACGGGGAGCAAACCTGGACACCCTGGATTGCGCAATGACGTCCGGAAAGACGAATACAAACCCTCGTGGCACGGGCTCGGGACCCCTTCGTCGACTTTACTCGATGCTGTCTGAGCGCCATTGTCGCCGGCGAATTCAGGAAGTCGTCATAGGCCCGCATGGTGGTGTGGCTGCGGGATGAATGCAACAGAGATCCAACGGGGTTTTATGAATGCATTGCACTATCTGCTCGAGCACGATAAGAACCATTTCCTTGCAACAGATGTAACCCAGCATATCCGACGCATTCCCAAGATCGGCCAGCCCTGGGCAGTTATCCAGCACTATTCGCTTCGACCTGTCCGTCAAGTACCAGCACATACCGCAGCTCAGCATCATCGTCCGTTCTCCAGCTCACATTTCGGCCAGACCAATCAGACCACGATCACCAGTGTTGTAACAAGTCCATTGTGTCCAGCATCTGTTGACTCCGAACTCCCATAAACAACCCAAACTCCCGTGACAACCCAAGCTCCCTTGACGCCGAAATCGAAGCAATACCCTTTGAACACGATGAACAAGACAAGAGAAAAATACCCGCACAGAAGATTGTACGCCGCTTTGCCCTAACGATGAGCTCAGTACCGAGAGACCTTGATGGTGGATGCAAGCTGAATGATTCATGTCGATGGCTAGTGATGAAGGCGATATCTCGCATAGCTGATGCCCGCGTAGAGCACAACGCCGGCCATAAAGGGGGAACTCAGCCCAACCACCAGTGCGCCAGCAGTGATGGTAGCCAGAGTTTCGGTAAATGAAGGCGGGAGCGAGACACATTCGACAACACTGGGACTCTCTTCCTTCTTGCCTTGCATGACAACCTCGGATGCGGCATCGTTCGATTGTTCGGTCTCGATGCTGAACGTGCTGGTGTCAGGTGCCGACTGCTCCGTCGTGTCGGATGCTTCCGCAGTCTTCAGCAAGAGCGGGATATCAGTCTCTGGTGTGTCGGGCTCCGGCAAAATCGCTTCTTCCTCGGACGTCGCAAAGCTCGAATCAGATGAGGTCTGCACGGATGTTTCTTGCATGCCGGCATCAACGGGCTCGGAGTCGCTGGCACGATCTGAGTCGCTGTGAGGGACCATGGTCTCGAGGTTCGATAGAGTGCAGTCTGGAGAGACGTGGAAGGAGAAACTAAGTTCAAAATTGCTGTCGTAGTCTGACAGAGGCGACGACATGAGTTCGAGATTCTGGTCGGAAGTTGGAACGCGGATGGGTGTGTACTCCGTGTGCAGTCGTGGCAAGTGAAGAGGGGTGTCAAATTCAGCTTCTGCGCATGCTGCAGTGGTATTGCCATCACCAGTCAGAGAAGCTGCGGAGGGCTCTCCGGCGACGACTTCTTCAGTTGTCTCGGTTTGCGCATCGGTCTCACCCTCAACTGCATCGTCATCAGAAACCGCCTCCTCGACGTCCACTTCACTGCTCGGGATGAGCTTTGCACTAACCTTATCGCCTCCGTCACCTTTTGGGGGAATATGGTAAGGTGACCACACGGCGACATGACGGAGGGGGCCATGGTAACTTGCAACGTGAGCACGAGCCTTGCTGTGTTCGGGTTTGATGTCCTTGCATGCATCTTGTAGGGGCACTATTGGTCGGAGTGATTCCTGGGGAACTCCCTTTGGTCCGACGAGCATATGGGTGTCCTCCGTTGGATTCTGATACACAACGTCTTCCATCGCTGGCTCTTGTTGGTCCACATCTTCTTTCTTGCCGTCTTTGTCGAGAAGAGTTCCTTCGTCAGCAGATGACCCTGTGGCGTAGTACTTTGAAGACAGGCGTGCGGGAGACCAAAAGGAAAGATGACCTGCTGCGGCTTTGGTATCACCGGGTTGAGGGGCAGCAGAAGTGCTTGGAAGAGGCTGAGTGTTCCCAAATACAAATCCTTGTTGGGGAGGGACTTGCTCTGAAAAATTGAAGGCGAAAGTGCCGTCAGAAGTCGTAGGTGGAGAGGTTGCAACTGGTTCGGTGACACTCTCTGAGTCGTCGATGATCTGAGGAACGGTTCTCGACTTCGGTGTCCCACCAAGGGCGATGATGAGGTCGTCGGCCGCTTTAGAATCGTGCCCTTCAAGAGCTCGCTCGACGAATCTTAGACAGTCCACCTTCTTGCCGCGGTATTCGAGCTTGTTGCTCTGCTCGAGTGTTTCAAACAACTTGCCTTCGTCGATGGCCTTTCCAAGATCCACCTCCTTGCAAACGATGTTAAATCTTATAGTCTCCTCCGAAACTTCTTCGCCACGGTCGCAGAGGGCAAGCATGACCTTCTCCCACTGTCGGAGCTGAGCACATGGCTTGCGAACACCGCTTTTCTCAAATGCCTTCCTGACGTGCAAGAGGTAGTCGAAGATCGCATACATGTTCGCTTCGAAAACGTCGGTCCCCTCTACTGCATACATGTCTGGAAGAGGCGGCAATTTTTTAGGTTTGTTGGGAATCTTGTCCACTACTTTCAACACATGTGCACAGATTTTGTCCGCGAATTCTTGCAGCACCGACTCCATCACACGCCACTGCAGTGGCCGGGTGTCGCGCCGTGGCATCTTGAGTTCAAGT
>JAOXNI010002286.1:0-10435 GCA_028566595.1 Hypoxylon subgilvum
CAGCAGGTTGACTTTACACATGATTCCAATATGCAGACAAGAGATGCACCACTGCGACAGGATTGCAACTGCGACGTACTTGTGGTGATATAGAGCCAAACGCAGAGTGATAACCAGATCGCCTTGACCACTGCACCTATTTGAGGCTTGCAATGCCTACTTGCTTTTTTGGCTCCATTGTCATCAGCTCCTGCACAGTATACACTGCACCTCTCCGGAGCACAGGTGCGATCTCTCACGACATACCACGACAGGCCTCGACAAGTCCAGTCCCGGTAATATAGCCCAAATCTCTCCCATCGACGCGTCCTCTGCTTAGACACAGGACACCGCCCAACAAAGTGAAGATGGATGTTGAAAAAGGCACCGCTTATCCGCAAAATCAACTAGTCCCTTCTTGGAAGGCAGTTGGCACGTGACGGAGCCCATTGCCGTTCTCAGCATCCGGCTTGCGGGGCGACTACCGTCCAACATCAGCCCTTCATTGCCTTGCTTGTCACTTCATCTTCCTGCCCTCCACAATTTCGACTGCCCGGCCCCTGATATTGGTCAACGGTATTTGCCCATTGCTTGGGCCATCCTCAGAGCCAAATGCATTGGATCATGGCCCACTCGCCCAACCTGGCGTGGCCACAAGCACGTTCGGATTATCTCCCCCTTCTACCCCATGAAGACCTTAGCGGCAACTGAGCTCGGCTAGAGTGGTAAGTCTTCTCGCCTCATGATGCTGACCTCGAGGCACCGCCGAAGCTTCTAAGATCTGCCATGGTTCAGATCCGAGTCGCATATCAGCTTCCCACGGTCACTCATATAAAACCGCTGTCTCCGGACGAGGTCCTGTTTGCCCGCAACCTCGCCCCCGCCGGAGTTGTTTGCGTTTGAGCAGCTCATTGTTACTTCTAGCTCGGAAAACAGCATATGCCATAAGGCCCATCTCGTTCTCTTCCCACTTCTCACCGCGCCACTTCTCAACATGCCGTCAGAGGTTCCCTTGTATGACATTGTGATTGTAGGCGCTGGGCCAGTGGGCTTGTTACTTTCGGTATCGCTTTCTCGATGGGGTTATAAAGTCAAGCACATTGACAATCGCCCGGTACCCACGGCCACGGGTCGCGCAGATGGGATTCAGCCGCGATCCCTCGAGATCCTGAAAAACATGGGTCTCAAGCGGAAAATCATGGCCCACGACCCAGCGAGGGTGTTCGAGGTCGCATTCTGGGATCCGGCCACTGGAGGCAAGATCGTTAGGACAGGCACGTGGGCCAGTTGTCCAGAATTCCTCGATGCCAGGTACCCATTCACAGCACTCCTGCACCAAGGTCTGATCGAGAGAGTCCTGATCGACGACGTAGAAAAGAACAACACCAGAGTCCTGCGACCATGGACGATTACAGACTTCGAGACCAACCACGCAGACCCCGAATATCCTGTGGAAGTCGTCTTGAAGAACCTCGATAGCAACGTCACCGAAACAGTCCGAGCTAAATACTTGTTCAGCGGCGAAGGCGCACGAAGCTTTGTCCGCGAGAAACTTGGCGTGCAGATTCGGCATAAGGATCCCATCTCCCACGTATGGGGCGTTATGGACGGCGTCGTCCGCACCAACTTTCCCGACATCAACATGAAATGTACCATTCACTCCGACCATGGAAGCATCATGGTCATCCCGCGCGAGAACAACATGGTTCGTCTGTACATTCAAATCGCCAGCTCCACAGATCCCGACTTCTCTCCTCGAAAAACCGCCACGGTCGAGGAAGTACAAGCGGCCGCCAAACGTATCCTCCAACCCTATTACTGCAATTGGGATCGCGTCGAATGGTACTCTGTCTACCCGATCGGCCAAGGCATCGCCGAAAAATACACGCTGGACCACCGTGTCTTCATGGGTGGCGACGCATGCCACACGCATTCACCCAAAGCAGGCCAGGGCATGAACACCGCCTTCCATGATGCCATCAACTTCGCCTGGAAGATGCACCTTGTTGAGGGGGGCTTCGCATCACGCGACATCCTGTCCACGTACGAAGTTGAGCGCAAATTTATTGCCGAGACGCTCCTCGACTTCGATAACAAATACGCCGCCCTTTTCTCCCAGCGACAGCCCACTACTACCGAAGTCAACAGCGCACACGAACAGACGCACGACCACCAAGGGACTGATACAAAGAACGATTTCGTCGAGATGTTCAAAGCCAACTGCGAATTCACCGCAGGCTTCGGCGTGGCCTACAACAGCAACATCTTCAACCACAGTGGCGACCACCCGTTCCAGCACCCACTGATTATAAAAGACAGTCCCAAGCTGCGGCCAGGTCGTATCATGCCTCCAAGTAATGTCACGCGCGTCGTCGACGCAAACGTAGTCCACCTCGAGAACGAGATTCCCTTCAATGGCTCCTTCCGTCTATTTGTCTTCGGTGGCCTGTCCCAATCGCCCCGCAAGGGCCAGCATCACGCCTTGGCCGATCTGGCTGACGGTCTGTCCAGCCCGACAAGCTTTTACACACGGTTCGGCGACACAGCGCGTCAGCTTGACAATCACCACGACAGCGACAACCCGCATTCGCAATTCTTCTCGGTCGCACTCACACTGGCGGCTCACCGGCCGGAGATCGAGATTTCGGATCTTCCCGCACTGTTCCAGGATTATAGCGGCAAGATCTACGCCGACGACAGGAAGGACATTCGTGTACTCGACGCCACAGCGGCAGCTCATGCGAAGGTCGGCCTTACCGGCGACGAGGGTGCAGTGGTAGTGGTGCGGCCGGACGGACATGTCGGGGTAGCTGTGCGGTTGGTCGAAGGCACCGGCACGGTCGAGGCATTGGAAGGCTATTTCGGGGCATTCACGAACGGGAGAAGAGACGGCAAGCCTAGAGTGGGATTGGGTGGCGGATTGGAGCATGTCAGATCGCAGCTCTGAGGTTGACGAGTTCACGATCTTCTTTGTGCGTCTACATGTAATCAAGCGAGTGATCATTCATAGCCGGCCACCTGCATTTGCAATTGTGCGATTTCACGCAGTTGAAGGGACTGCGTCGACTATCCGGGTGATGCGCATACCTCAAGAGAGATCTTCTGATCTGATTTCTCGCGTCCGTGTCCCGATTTTGAGCCAAGGTATTGGCCACCCTCAATGGCCGATGCAGAGTAGGGCGTCCGTCCCTGAAAGCAAGCCGCCAACGATACTATACATGTCCGCCATTCAGGGGCGGCTGAACCCACGAAGTTCGGCATCACGCTGGCATCCCACGGCAATCGCAGGAGAACAACTTGCGGATGACGCGTGCTTCCCAAATTGCAGCTCAGACATGTCCGAAGGTCTTCCACCACAGATGTGGCAATGATTATGAAAATCTCCCATATTGCGTCGCATCCAAGCCGCTTTCGTCCTCAAACTGGAAAGAGATCAGTTGATTGCTTCGGCCCGGCAGAAATTCCACTTACATCGACAAAGCCACTGAGAGTCACCAAACCAGTATAGCACCTCACGGACTCGGCGACCAAAGGGCGTAACTGATCATCGACCTTCCCATTGATGCCGGCATATTTTTTCAACACACCAACCATATTTGGCCGGTACTCGGTCAAAAACACTCGAGCAAGGTATTGGACCTGCTCGTTTTGGGCGCCTCGAGATAGGAACGTTGACAAAAGTACGCGCAAAGTCGAGGAGAGCAGTACGTAATAGGTTCGTAATGCAGAGCTAACTGCTTCGATGTTTGTGGCATCGGATTCTGCTTGGTCACTCTGCATAGAGAAAGCTGCAACGCCAAGGTCTGGGTCGGCGCGGAAAAGCAGCGAGTCGCGCGTTGCGGACACCAAACCAGCGTCGAGTAGGGCGCCGGCGCCTTCGCGAGTTCGTGAGATTTGCAGCAGAAGAAGCATACGAGATTCGAAGACGCTTAAAATATTTGAGCGGTCTAGCATAAGATCATGATTAGCGCGGGCTGAGAACAGGAAAGAAAAGACCCACGAGTTGCGTCAGAGTTCTGAAACTCCGAGGAAACATGCTTCAAAGACTCCAGGAGGATCTCGAGCACATTGGCTTTGACGAATGCATTGACGATGTATGTTGAATTTTCGGTCCGCGCCAGCGAGGTAAGGAGAGCGAGCACGTTGAGAGCATTTGCCCGGCATACATCGGCGCCGTCCTCTGCGTCGTCACAAATTATTGGTATGAGACGCTGGCTTGCAGAGCGGATACAATCCATGCAATTCCTGCGAGCTCTGGCGTGGACGTCGGCCGATCTCACGTCCGGTTCGGCAATACGTGCCAAATATTGTGAGCAGATGCTGTAGAATATCGTTCTTAGATTGGAGCTTGTACTTGTCACCGGTATACCTTCGACTGAAGCTCGAAAGAGTTGAAATAATTTCTCGGTGATAACATTGTCCATCTGCGTATCGGTTTTCGCGCTCGCAGATAGCGAAAAAATTAATGCGTCAGAAGCCCTGGCCAACTCTATAATGTCCTCGTTCCCGTCTGAAATGAGGACATCGAGCTTCGGAAGTATGATTTGTAGCACCTGCAAGGTGAACTGGAGCTTCGAAAGCGCATCCATGAAACAGAATTCGATGATAGCAACAATCATGTCCACATACTCGTGCAGGGCATCGCTTCTCGCCTTGTGGGCGATGATAAATCTGTTTCGAGCTTCCATCGTAGCGATAATGGTATCAGCTTCCGCAACGAGATCCTGTTCGTCGACCTTGGAGGTACTTGGAGCCTCTGATTGGCATCGCAAAATCTCCAGCTGACAGGCGAAGAGGTATTCTCGCATGAGCTTGACATCATATAGGCTAGGGGACGACTCAGATCGTCCTGTGAGGTAGACACCGAAATCTATACCCACGTAATGATGGGGGACGACCTCAAGAGAAGCGGTCATGTCAAGTTCCAGGAAGTCGAAGTGCATGAAAATATCTGGAATCGTTGTTCCGGAACCTTCAGCATGCGGAGTCTTGCCGAGAAGCGTCGACAGTGCCTGTCGTAACGTGGTGGACAATCTGTCATTTGCAGCCGCTCTCAATTCTGTCGACGTATAATTGAACAAGGAGGCTCGTAGGGCGAGAAATTCCGCCAGAGCTTCTGCAGATGTGCTATACCAGAACGATGGATGATAGATAGCGTTTCCATCCCACAGGGTCTGTTGATGAACCAGGGGCTGGCTTGCGTAGAGCGAGAAAAGAAAATCGAGTCGCCTCAGCTGGCCAACAGTAATGCTTTGGGACAGACGCGAGGACCATAGGTGTCTTAACGCGCGCAGAGCTGCGGCCTTGATGTGAATCAGCCAAGAAATCATGGTTCCGTTGTCGTCGTGTGGATATGTTTGCACCAGGTCAACCACAGAGTTGAACACGGAAGTACCTGCATCGATCGCATTGGAGATCGTCAAGCGCTCTTTCAGCCTATTGAAACCCAGGAGAAGATGGGCGATGTTGGGAAGGTCAGGTTGTGTTTCAAGACAAGCATTTAAAAAGGCCAGTATTCCATCTTTCGTAAGGTAGTTGACTGATTCGAAGCCACTCTCCAGCTCTCTCAAGTCGAACTGTAATCTGGAGGTTAGACTAGAGGCAACGGGCTCGAGTTCGGAAATGGCATTCGAGCCTAGCATATCGATGATTCTTCTCGTTCGACCGCGGGCTGGGTCCGATGGCACGAAGTGATTGTTGAGCTTCGGCGAGCTAGAGAGCTTCTGCAGCAGCGCAAGCGCTCGTAGTGCAAGGCCGGCATGATCAGTGGCGGCAAAATGGCAAAGTGTCAGGACAATGTCCGGATGAGCCGACACAGCGTCTTCGATTGAATCAACGCTTGACCGTGACATTGGTCCACCTTCGACCAATTGTGACTGGATCATCGGCCTCACAATGTCAAAATATGTCGGCTGCAGGTCAAGAACCTTATTCACGATGTCGATAGCACGTTGCAGGCTCAGAAGCAGAGGGGATTCCGGAAGAGCAGCCGCGACAGCCTCAGGGGGCACATTGAGTGACTCCATCAAGGCTTTATTCATTTCTGTGCTCAAGGTCCACTGCATCAGTCTGGCAAATGGGCTTCGACGAGCGTATGTTGCCGCTGTGGTGGTTTCCTGAAGAGCACTGCCATGAGAGCTTGTACGTTCCACCATAACCACGTAGTCTTCGTGGAAGCCTTCCAGTCCGACAGCGACGAATTCCAGACAATGAAAGGAGCCGATCCACCGCTGGACCTCGTCGATGATCTCAGGAAGTTTCTTGACGAAGATCTGTCCGCACACGAGGTCAATATATGGCTCAACCCCAGCATTTCTGTAAGAAGAGCCAAGATCAGCCGGGAACGGTAGCAAGTCCGTTCCCAGACCGGTTGAGGGCAGGCAGACTATCATGTCACGCAGAAGGACCACAAAAGAGTCGAATTGATCGAACGACACGGCAATTGCGTTGAGGTTGGCCTGCAAGTCGGCCAAGGTCGGTTTGCAAGATTGACTGGTCTTGCTTGACGCTGATCGGACAATCTCCAAGCCATTTGCGGCCCAATTGTCCAATGTATGCCATAAACCCGTCGCTGTCTGTACGGTTTTGTCGGTAAGTAGAGCGTCCAACATCGCGAAAATACTGGCACGAAGATAACTCGGCACAGGACCTGAACTTAGAAGCAATATAGCCTGTGGGAAGGACGGGAACGCAGTCTCGAGGATGTATGCGCGAGTTCCCGTAGTTTGGCGGCTGAGATGAGCCAGTAAACGGAGATAGCAAGAGAGCATGACCGGGCTCTCCAGCTCATTCATATCTGTCGGGACGACTTTTCGCATATTAGCCAGTTGCGATGATGCAGCACGTTCGTGGACCTTGCGGGCGTAGAGTTCGAGCTCGGAAAAGATCTGCTGATAATTCATGGAAGGATTGCGCCGACCTCGTGTAGTACTGGGCAGGGAATCATCCAAGAGAAATTTGTGGGCTGCTTCGGCACATTCCGGGTCTTCAGCAATTGAGCATAGGACCTCGCAGAATGCACTGACACGAGGGACTGTCTGCCTTCGAGAAGACCACTGTAGAAAACCGTATAAGTTACTGTCTGGGTCTTCCCACCACTGTTCGGCTGCTTCGGGCCTTCCTTCGAATGCAAAGGAAATCAGGACGAGGAAGCACTCGAGATGTAGCTTGCTTTCGCTGGCCCCACGAGGATCAGGCGGTAATCCTTCTTGAATGGCGATCAGGTGGTTCAGTCTCTGGTCATCCTCATCGGTCCTAAGTTTCCGAATGGAATCAGGCATGTTCGAAATGAAGGCCTCCACGAAGAACTCGAGACACTCCATCAGTTGCAGTCGAAAGTATGATGATGTTTGCAGCTCGGCCCCTTCGAGGGAAATGTTGTTACTTTCACTCAGCAGTAGAGTCACCAGCTCTTGTCGAGCAGGGTGTCGCCACACGTCTGAATTAGTGCTAGTGCAGACGGCAAGCATGAATTCCAAAGCATCTTCTTTCAATGCCGCAGCCACGGCGTTGGCTCTCTTTTCGCTGTCATCATCCGGATCCGTCACGTCTCGAAATTGGCCACTGTACTCCACGGTCCACCACAAACTCAGGACAGCTTGGTAGGGTCGGACTAACGCCGACGAAGGATCGTTCGGAAGCGGTCCGAAAACGCCGTTGAGCGAGTTGATGTTGTCCTGCGTATTGTCGCTCGAAGGCGAAGCGTATTGCCGAAATGCAGCTGATAAGGCTGGTAGATAGTGGATCAAGTTGAAGTCTATACGATTCCAGCGTCGGACGGCATTGCTGACTTTGTGCAGTTCCGCTTGCTTCGTGTAGCCGCCTTGAAACAAGTACGAGAGGACTGACGCCAGAGCCTCGTGTTGCTTGAATAGACTATCTCTCTGAAATTCGAGCGTCGCATAGAACTCCGGACCGCGCGGCCCACCTAGCACAGCCTTGCTTTGGAGAGCATCTGCCACCCTGATTTGCAACTTTTCAACGGCTTCTAGGGTGTCGAGACATTTGACTGTAAACTGAGAGCCATTCCGGACCCCGCCAACACCAGGATCGATGACTCTTGCAACAATTGTCTCGAAGAGGTGTCTGATATTTTCTCCAGATTCCAAATTCAGCGACTGTTGGAGGGTGAGGCGAAGAGTCTGAAGTAGCAAATCTCGTCGGTTGTGGTAACTACTGACAGCGTCGGCCACCAATGAGCCCTCCCCAGCGGCTCCTTGCTCATTGTTCTCGACGAGCAGACGACCGGCCTCGACCTCGTCCAAGTCAAGCGCCGTTGCGATGGCTTTGCTAATGTGTTTGAATTCGTCATTTACGCCGTACTCTTGATCGCCCACGGTCAATTTTCCTGAACACGCGTCAATGTTATCACTCAAGCGGGTGATTCGCCAGCCAAACCTTTGTCATAAGCCTCTCGATCGCCCGCGGATGGGATAGTCTTGTCGAGAAGTGCCCTGAAATCCTGAATGCTGTCTTCCAGCTCCTGCCATAGGCGGTCGATGTTCGCGAGGCGTGTTTCAGCGAAAGCAAGCAGATCAGCATGCAGGGCCTGCAAGCGTGCGAGACTTTCCATCATGCTGCCACACCAAACGCCGAGTCATTAGGAAGAGTCGCGCAAGAAAGACGTGGTAGGTCCTGCGTTGTCGCGTCTCCAACATGGAACCGTGCAGGAAATTCAGTTCTCCAAAACGAGGGCGCAGTTGCCGGAGGCAGTTAGCGCCATCGCCTTCTGCCAAGCTCCCATATCCAACCCTCTCACTCCTCTTCCTTCCTCGTCGCCATCGGGTCCAAATATGTTTCCTCATAACACGACGATCAGAGCCTCGAATACCAGTCTATGAGGATGTACTCCGACGCGGACGATCATTCAACTTTTGCCGGCCGGAGAGATGGCGGAGGTCAGCATCGTTGTGTCGGCCATTGGTATGCAGCCACTTAGCCGAGTGCACTTTACTGCGCACCCTTCCTGATGATTTGCTGGTAGGAAAGTTGGAGGCAGATACTCAGCGTGTCCGAAGCGAGGGTCTAGAAGGTACCAACACTCGCCTCTTCCATTGGATACATCTAACCTCGGACGTCTAGACCTCAAACGCGTCCTTGGCCAGGAGAGGGCTGCTTCGAGCATGTAAGTCTCATCCCACAACTTGCGTTGATATTTCCCTGAACTCATTTGTGTTTCAGTGACTGGCTTGAAGATGATGTCTTCCACAAGATCTTTGAGTTGCTGTACAGGATTGTGTCCAAAGAAAAGCCGGTATTCACTCGTGCCACTAAACCGACCACGAAGAACAACGCCGCTTCGAGACTTGAGGGGGCAGCAGCAGCCTTTCGCTTGGCCGTAGTGGCCGGAACCCCAACAATCACCTTCAAGACAGCTCTCTCTGTATTAGACCACATCGTCGACACTCTACCTATGGCCGATGGATCCATTTGCAGCCCCTTGCAGACTGATTATCTCAAAAGCTTCCGCACTATCCTGGATTATGCCCCGCATGCAGAGCATCTGCGCCCCAAGCAATGGCAAACCTATGTCGACTTCATTTTGTCCTCCCTGTCTTTCGGCCTGGATCAAGAATCGGACGCGGACGGGCTGCCGTCTAGTCGAGATACCAGCATCGCCTCAAGAAACGGCCAGTTGCCGTCAAGTCGCTTGAGCCAGAATAGCGGCAGAAGCAGAGTAAGAAGTTTGGCCCCATATACGGACGACCTCACTGGTGCTTTGAAAAGTCTAACGTCGACCTCAAACGCTCCTATAATATCACGCGCAGCAGCCATCAGGGATACACTCCTACCCGTTCTGGGATCTGCTGCAAGAGCACAGGAGGTAGTCTTTGAAACATTAAACAACATTATCTTCACCACCCTCACGGAGGATGTTGCTTTCACGCAACATTTGCTTTCAGAGCTGATCCCTGTTATTCGACGACTTTGGGCTAGCAGGTCAACCATGCTACGGGAGCAAATTCTAGTTACATTGTTCACCTGTCGATATCTCTTTGTGGCTTCAACGGAATTGTATCCATTCTTGAAGTCTCATGTCCTTCACTCTCTCCTTACCACACTTTGGGCGGAATATCGACTGAGAAACGACCGGGACATTCTCCACATGGATGATATGCGACCTGTCATAAACAAGAACAGTCATCCTCTTCAACTGAAGCAGTTTATGCCCTTGCGAGACTCTGCGAAGGCCTTGTCCTGCTGGATGAGCATGTCCGTAATGGCGTGCCTTGTTATTGGTCTCAGTCGGCAAATGCATTTCGTCCCATCTCAGGACAGCACGGCCGAAGCGCCAGGGAAGCGACGGAAGACACAAGATCCACTTGATGAGGTATTGCAAACTGCAATTACTGGCCACGGGCAGGAAAAATTGGTTGCTCTACAGATTCTACTCTTTGCCTCCGATCAGCCCTTACCGCTCCCCACGGATCGCCTGGATTCCTTGTCGAGTATTAGA
>JAOXNI010002317.1:0-10420 GCA_028566595.1 Hypoxylon subgilvum
ATTTGTCGCTGCGTTTGTTCCTGCCATCACGTATATATTTATCTGCATCACCTGTGCGAACAATCGGTTTACTCTGTCGCTACCAACGTCTACGCTCGGCTACCATCGCCCACTCTTGAAATCCTCTCTCCGCCGCCGTCATGATCCTCCCCTCTGTTGTCAATCCCACGACTTCCTCGATCCTCTTCCGACAACGCTACCTTTCCCCATTGTGCATGGAGCAGAAATACCATAGAAAATGGCCACCCAGTTCACCCAATTGGCTTATTGGCAGTCTACTCTTTCGGAGTTGAGCTTGCCCACATCTTTGCGAGATTCTAGTCCTGTTGCGGAGCTGTCTTACTTGTGAGCCATTCCTCTACCAGAGTTCCGATGCTCGGACGTGATGCAAAATACCCACATACCCGGCTCAGCCGGTCCCGGTGCCCTCTTCACCTGAAAAGTACCGCAGACACTCAGGAAGAATATGCACGCAAGAATTCCAGCAACTCAAGGGTATCGTGACGTTGCACCGCGCAGCAACAACAGCTACATCTCCCCCGTGCTGAACTCCGTACAGCTGTTCTCTCTCTTACAACGCCGACGGAGAACCGCGCTCGATCCTAGCATGCGCCGTGAGCTTCCTACGGTCTTTAAGATCCCCCTCTTGAGATTTAGTCTCGCGACCTCTTGCGCCAATGGGTTGACACAGTACAGCACGATGCAAAGATATCATATGACAGGTACCCAGCACAGTGCTTGACGGCGTGACACCAAGTCGGCGAATTTACTGAATTTTGCCTGATGTGGCCAATGCCAATGTCTGCACCCGGTGAGGTACCTTGGAGTACTTCTGGTTCCACTTCATGAGCATTGCAGCCGAGCTAGGCGCACGTGGGCTTACAATCAGGTCTAGCGATCATCAATTACCACTGCCATCTGCGCAAGTTTCTCACCAAACAGCTCCCGTTGTACTGTTGAGCGATTGTGATGAACACCCAGCATATGGGTACCATCGTGCTGGTGTGGTTTAGGATCACACCATTCCAATCGGCCTTTTCCCAGCTGACACGGCATGTCAGTCGTCTCTGTCGTCGCCGTTGTTGATCGGCAAACCTTGGTACATTTTGTCCTCGGGATGCTAGCCCGTGCCTGTTCCTGCAGATGTGATATGTCAGGAGCCGTCTTGGCACTCGCCAATCCTCTCAGCCATCTCATCCTAGACCGTCATTTCTGGCACTACTGGTCGCACCGGATAGCATCGACCTTGAGCCATCGAATATAAAAAGAGGTAGGTAGGATGCAGTCAAGGATGAGAAACTCCAGTAGTCAGTGTCCCTTCGACTATTTCACTCCCTTGCCCGGATCGCCTCATCATGCACTTCACCGAGCTAGGATTCGTCCTGGCGACTCTTTCCGCCACGGTACCTCGCCTTGTGCTTGGTCAAGAGGCTCAATGCCTCCCGTCTTTCAATGGTACGATCGGCGACGGTACTGCCGGGTCCGAGCAGCAGATCGAAAGCACAACAGTCCGCACGGTCAACGCGACCGATGCTAATCAAGGCGTTGCGGCCGACCGCGATCACTTTTATTCCATCGATAACTTTTCCATTACCAAGCACAACAAGACAACTGGGGAAGCGCTTCTCCAGTGGTATGGAGGTGAAGACGGCCCCATCATCCATCTCGACGGTGGCGTCGTCATCAATGGAACGCTGTACGCACCTCATTCCAACTACCCTTCTGCACCAGAAACTTCTTCGGTGGAAGAATGGAACGTGACCACAATGGAGCACATTCGCAGTCATTCTTTCGGAATCAATCGCGGAAGTCTCACCTGGGTCGACCAGGAGCCTGGCACGGGCATCTGGTACGGGACCTTTGCCAACTATGACAGAGTTCAGAAAGGCCAAACCCAGGCCTACGGACTGAGCATGAACACTCAGCTTGTGCAGTTTGCCCCAGGACCCGAATCTCCCTTTCAATACATCTCACGATCCTGGATCTTTCCCGAGGACATGATATCGGGTGTATTCACGCCCATGTCGAATTCTGGCGGAAGCTTCGGGCCGGACGGATGGCTGTATATCACTGGCCATGATGCCAGCGCGGCATACGCCATGCTGATTCCTTCGGCTGGCAGCGTGCTTATCTGGGTGGCCACCCTCAATCTTCCTGACATTGCCGGGCAGGGAATTGCCTGGGACCGGAGCGCAGGCGCACATGGAGGGAATGGAACCTTGTATGGTATTAGCCGAGAGAGTCGGCAAGTTGTTGAGATGAGTGTGCCTCTGCAGGGGTGCAAACCCAACTATGATCTGCCCGTTGGCCAGGTTGTCGGTCCGGGTCACTTTATCGATACTAGCTCGGATTAGAGTGGCCTCCGTTGCTGTGAGACAATGGGATCAGCCAAGAGCTCATGCTTACCTTGGTATAAAAGTCATGGCAAGAAGGTTTCGAAGCCTTTGATCGAGTTTACAAGCCGCACCTCTCGCGCACAAGGTGACATCTGCAGACTCGAGCTTCCGCACGAGGTGGGGGAAATCCTTGGGTGATGGTGAAATGGTGCTGTGAAAGTGTGACTCGCCCTGTTGTCTACACGATTTTCTGTAACAGGAAATGCTCGTCAGCGTCAAAAGACCATTTTCGTTTGCGATCTCTCCAGCTCCCTGACTCTGCTGAATTCTTCACGTCAGGCAGCCTCGAGCACTAGCATTGAACCTCCACACAGCCATGCCGTGGCGTTGTCCCAGATCTTGTCCGCACAACTCACGCAGTCATCAAGGTCATGCATGGCCAGAGTCGTAGATGTGACTTCGAGACAGGCGATTTGCTCCAGCGCCTCAGGCGAGGTTGGAATATAGCTTCCAGGCGGAGATTGCAGAAAAGCTGGGCACCACTGATAGCCTTGATAGCCAAAGCCCTGGCTGCATTGTCCGATTTCGGCCACGGGGACAAGGCGGCAGAAGCTACTTTATAGCTGCTGGATCCTGGACGAGTGCAACGGTACCGGAGAGCGATTATACTGTTCCAGCTCCAGATTTCAGCATGCCATCTAACGAGTTTCTTGCGTCTACCATTCAGCGGAATCCATTCAAAATCCTGGTCCTAGGTGGTTCCTATGGAGGTCTTGGAGTGACACTCAACTTACTCGATTTATGCAATGGTCGCCCGCCGCGATTTGCTGCTGCGCCGCCTCAAGGGCCACCGCTGGGCAGAGTTCCTGTTGAGGTCACGCTTGTAGACGAGCGGGATGGCTATTGTGAGCAATCTCATGGGAAATCGCATGGTGCGGTCGGGCATTGACGGTCGCTTCGCAGTCCATCTGATTTCCGCGCCACTTGCGCTTGCGTCGACAGAGTATGCGCCAAAAGCGTGGACAAAGTTCCAAGACATTCCCGCCCTCAAGGATGTTCGATTCATTCAAGGCAGCGTCAACAACGTTGACTGCAAGGCCAAGCGAGCCTCGATCATCGAGTCAGCCACGCACGCTCCGTTACCTTTGGACTATGATTACCTTGTGGCCGCAACTGGGCTTCGGAGAGCATGGCCAGTTGTCCCGCAAACCAAGACCAGAGAGTCTTACCTGAACGAATGCCAGACTCACGCTGAGGCGGCAACAAACGCGCGGGACGGCGTGGTGGTCATTGGTGGCGGTAAGGCAGCCACATAAGAGTGGAAATGATGGGCTACTAATCGAGATCAGGCGCTGTCGGCATCGAAATGGCTGCGGAGCTGAAATTGATGATGCCACACCAGACAATTACCCTGATCCATTCCAGAGAAAAGCTCTGCTCTTCGGAGCCCCTGCCTGACGACTTCAAGGACCGATGCTTGGCAATACTTCGCGAGGGAGGAGTCGAAACCATCCTGGGTCAACGAGTTTTGACCACGAAGACCTCACCTTCCCAAGAAGGCAAAACAACATTCGAGTTGCATCTTACGGATGGATCGACCATCCGGGCAGGACACGTGGTTCACGCTGTCTCCAGAAGCACTGCTTCGACTGAATATCTGCCAAAATCGGCACTGGACGACGAAGGCTATGTCAAAGTCAACTCAAGGTAAGCGAAGTTCATGCCTTCGGGGAGGAAGCTGAAGAGCCGCAGACTGAATTTTCAGTCCGAGACGCCGAATGCGCAGCATCATTTTGCCGTAGGCGATATTGCAAAATGGTCTGGGATCAAGAGGTGTGGTGCAGCCATGCATATGGGACAATACGCGGCTCAAAACATCCACCAACTTCTGCTCGCACAACTGGAAGGACTGGCACCGAAGTTCATGGAGCTGAACGAGATACCTCCAATGATCGCAATAGCCATCGGCACGCAGGCTGTTGCATATTATCCAACCGATGGGACCACGTATGGAGAGGACGTCATGAAAACATTCTTTGGAGATGACCTGGGCAACACGAGTAAGTCTTTGTCGCGATGCAGAGCTTGACAACGCTGACAGTTGTCTGCAGTCTGCTGGAACCACATGCAACTGGGCAAGGAACTGCCGTTATGAGCTGGCGACCAAAGCCACGAACCGACGACACACGCATCCGGAAAGGCGTGCTCGCGCCGTGGAGAGGGAACGACAACAGCGTTGCTGCAACGGAGCGATGCAGTATCTGGACGAAGTGGCTGTCTGTTATGATCAACACCGGGTTCGTCACCATGTTCAAAGATGCAGACTCTTAAGTGGGACATGCTCGTGGCTTTCTTCCCCCACGAGGTCTGGGATGTAGGCCTGCATCGCCGCGGGCAAGCACTGGGATAGGTTGGATGGTAGATGAAGGGGACCAAGTGGCTGGGAGTGACACATATTCACGCAAAATGTGCGCATGGAGAGGGATAATCGGTCGCAGATCTGTATTGCCAATGTCATGTTGAGCAGCCCGCCATCGGAATTATCACAAGTGTTTCCAAATCTTTCGGGAGTCCGTGGACTTCCTTGTCCTCTTTTCATCATTATCTCGCAGCGAATCGGTTCGTGAGGGTAGCAACGTGTGGAAGCGAGGCCGACAGCGCATCTGATGTACGGAGCGTGGATCGTGGGAAATCTTTAGTCTGGCAGGGAGCGAACTTGGGAAACCAACTTGTGGATTGTCATCGAGAAGTTCGCTTGATGGCGATGTTCGGCTGTCTCCAGGTCTCAAGGTTTGGGAAAACTTCTCGCGCCTCCCGCTCAATCCAGCAAGAGGGCGATGCCGCCTTACTCACGCCCGACACGCCCAAATACAGTCCGCCTGTACGGTCCCCCGATCATGGCTCACGAGGGAAGTTCTGGTCATACCGACTGCTGGAAGAGTAACATGACCTCTTGCGTGTGTGCAGCGGAGAAAAAGCTGATGCTTTAGCCTCCGCAAGCCACCCCATGTTGTTCCGGAGGGGCTTAGGGTTAGATTTGTGGGAGCATCTGAGGATACCACCAGTAGCAAAGACCATCGGATTCGACGGGGACGTGCACTGCCGTAGTACTTTTGAAGCATGAACTTGACAGCATGAATGAATTCAAGCACGGCCAATGTCCGCCAGACAGCCGTCTACGTTTTCCTGTCGGATACAATGCAAGATGCTTCTGCTGTGCCGCTGTACCGTCTGTGCAAAGAGCCATCGAGCATACATGCAGCTCCATTCCTAACACCTGCGAAGTCGGCGAAGAACCTCAGCTGGACGTTTCAAAATGTGGCCAAGACCGTTTCCAGAAATGGAGATGGAAAAAGTCCGCAAGTGCAAGGCGCACTCCTCGGGACAGAAATCCTCTCAACCCACATCGTATGCTTTTACAAAGATGGGCTAGACGCAAGCCGACAAGTCTTTCGATCGATCTTTGCAGCATAATCTAACATACTTGTCAATCGGAAACCTGCACGTCTCGGCAAACGGCTAGGCCAAATATCGAGATGATGGATTTCGAGCATTCGCTAAGCCGGATTCGGTGGAGAAAGATGAAAGGGATCATCTTATCAGATAAAAATTCTCACGCAGCGTGATCAGCAATCTGCAGCGTATCATGCTCTTTCTGGCCGAAGCCGGAATCAGCGGCGTCGAGCACGTCAGCCCGGCATGCGGATGGAGCGGTGAAAACTAAGTTATCTGATCCGAGAAACAAATTGCCAAGCGAGTCCGGCGTTTCGTTCCTTGGGAGAGTCATTTCAATACCATGACTTCTTCTGTCACGCAAGGTTGGTGGAAGTTCCATACGGAAATTGACGACGAGTGATCCATCTGCTGGTCGACCAAACCCAGTACCATTGCCCCGGGCCCAGGCATCTGGCTACGGCCTTGCTGCTACGAGCGTCTTTCCACATCCGAGAGTCGGTGGCCACCTTGCCAAGTAAACCTGCCATACTCTGCCAGTCCAGCAGCATCAATGTTCCACGACAATCGCGACTATATCGTATAACTTCGAAGGCGGCATGGCTGCTGTAGCGCACTCAGAGTCAGAGGTGTTCGACCTGGTATGTGTCGGGTTCGGCGTCACAGCAATCGCCAATGCTATCGTCTTGCACGAAAAGAATGCATTGGGACGAACATTGTTCCTGGAACGTCAACCTAAATCTGCCTGGAAGCCATGCCCGAACATTCCAGCGGCAAACCTCAGGACGTCGTTTCTGAACGACTTGATCACCGCAGAAAACCCTCGTTCCAAGTTCACGTTCCTCAACTATCTGCACGCGACGAATCGGCTCGTTGTCTTTGCCAACAGCGGCCGTATTCACCCCTCACGAGAACTCTTCATAGAATATCTCAAATGGTGCAAGGATCGTTTGCAAGCACACGTGGCTTACGATGCGCACGTGCAGTCTATCACGCCAGTGAGGACCGGGTCCAGCACGGTGGTGTGTTGGAAAATATCATTCTCGAGCAACGCGGGAGAGTCGAAGTCCGTCCTAGCCAAACAAATCATCTATGGGATGGAGCCTCATCCACACATCCCTAAAGATCTGTTGAACGCTGGCTTGTCGTCCAATCTCGTCCATTCTGTTGATTGCCTGGATAAAATTGCATCAACCCTCAAGGTGGCACGAGGAACGCCTCATATAGCCATCATCGGCGACGGCCAAGCTGCGGCAGAGGTCTTTGAACATGTCCAAGGCATTAGAGGCGACCACTTTGTGTCATGGTTTACCAAAGCTGCAGTCTTGAGAGGATCTGATGACACCCCATAGTATGTCATTTACGATCCACCCACTTCCCGAGTGACGAGGCTGACTTTCTCATCCAGCTTGATGGACTTCGCAACACGTCCCAACTCTGGGATGATGCGTAAATTGCCCGCAGAACTACGGCGAGCAGCTCTCGGCCACGATCTGGTAGATCATGCGCAGACCGCGATCGACGCAGAAGTGCTGAAGAGCATATATGAAGTGCAATATCGACAGAGCATCAAGGAACCGAACGCCTTGAAGTGGAGATGCCGAATCAATCTCCGGCATGAGCTTGTAACCGCTCAAAAGACTTCAAGCGGGCAATCGCAATTGTTGTTTCGAACTGACCAAGATGGGCCAGGAGTGGAAAATGCAGAAACGTTTGACCTCGTTGTGGCGGCCACTGGCTACGACAGAGATGGTCACAAGGGGATCATGCACTTCTTGTCGGACCTGGTCGATGGACCAGAAGTGTCGGTTGATAAAGACTACCAAGTGAACTTCCGCAAAGGGCAGGTCGCCAAAGATTGTGGTATTTGGCTGCAGGGAACGCTCGGAGGAGCCGATCATGTACGTGACTGCCCCGAATTTAAGATCGTGGCTGACATTTGCAATTCTGTTCTAGATCGACGATGCTTTATACCCCATACTCGCAGAGCGGAGTCGACGAGTGGTGGAATCAGTGTTACAGCACAGAAAGCCAGCAAGACACAGCTCTTCTGTGGAGGAAAGGCCGGCAAGGCTGTAATTTTGATGGAGCAATCATCGACCTCTCGTCGTGGTATTTGTGATAGCGAGCATCGTTGAACGGATCCATCCAATCAATCCCGTATTGCCCTCGCTCGAGACCAGCTGCCATCAGGCAAGAGGCTCCCACACCAAACCTCTGCATATTCATAGCCTCGCCCTGGGCTGGGCCAAGACCTTCTCGGCGAGTCTTGCAAGTTCGAATTTTCGTACCTTTCCGCTGCCTGTCAAGGGGACAGCACTCGGGATATTGCCCTCGCCCAACCAGAACACGAATGCTGGCGCCTTGTGCCTTCCAAGTCTTAGTTTGACCCAATCGCGAACATCTTCGTCACTGAGATTGCCCACACTTTGGCTTTTTTGCAGGAAGGCTGCTGGAACTTCTCCAAACCTGCTATGCTTCACACCCACGACGATGGCTCTCTCAATTGCCTCGTGCTGGACAAGCCGCTCTTCGATTTCCAGCGGATATATGTTCTCTCCACCTGCCATACATTGTGAGCGCGAAGCTTAGGCGAAACCTCCATGCAGGCACTTACCACGTATGATGATATCCTTAAATCTGCCAGTGATTGTGCACGTTCCGTCAGAGTGGAAGACAGCCTCGTCTCCAGTGTGTAGCCACAAGACTCCATCTTCATCGCGGATCATCACCTCAGACGTCTTCTCGGGGTTTCTCCAGTAGCCTCTCTGCAGCTGATATCCAGCCATGCAGAGTTCGCCTCGTACGCCGATCGGCACAATCTTCCCGTGGCGATCAACGATCTTTGCATGGGCATGGGGCATGACGTGTCCAACAGTTGTCAGTTTTAGATCGAGAGGGTCATCGTGCATGGCATTGAAACACGTAGGTGCAGCTTCCGTGAGGCCTGTAGATAAGCGTAAGCTTGGGCAGACATGCCTCGCTGGAGGAGTTGTACAGACCATAGCTGCTAGTAAACTCGGTCATGCCGAGATCATTCAGTAGTAGCTCCATCAGATGTCTCGGCACGGGCGCTCCAGCAATAATGCCCGTCCGTAGGCGATAGCAGTCGAAGTTGTCTGGGCGCGGAAGGCTGAATATCGAGTCGAACATTGCAGGAACACCATGAAGCGCCGTACATTGCTCGTCCGAGATACTTTGCAGACACGCAGCGGCATCAAATGTTTCCGTAGGGTAAATGACTTTCCCACCATGGGTGATGATGGCCAAGAGACCGAGGACCAAGCCAAAGCAATGGAACAAAGGCGGCGGGCAGCATAGCACGTCGTCTTGCGTCAGGGCCATTCGATCACCAATGAACCTGCTATTATTGACCAAAGAGCTGCACTCGTTGTCAGTCATCGATCGCAGATGAGATTTGCTGTCCTTACTGATGTGTCAGCATTGCGGCCTTGGGATTTCCTGTCGTTCCACTTGTGAATTGCAGATTGCAAACATCGTGAGGACCAAAGAGCTTGGAACGGTCCTCAAGGGTATCTCCACGTGGGATCGTCCCGGCCTCTAAGAAAGCGTTGTAGGAAGACAATTGTCCCGGATGTCCACGAAGAATAATGATTTCCTCGACAAGACCAGGGTCGTGAGCAAGAGATTGCAAGAGAGGTCGATTGTCATGGTGTCCAATTCGCGGTGTCGTGAACAGTAATTTACATTCTGCCCTGGTTAATGTGTAGTTCCAGGAACTTCATAGGACAACTTGCCGGTAAACTTCAAAGCGTACTGTGCTTCCGAAGCAGTGTACGTATTGTTCAGGATGACCAGAATGCAACCTATCCTCATCGCAGCGAAGAAGACCGCCACGTATTGCTCGCAATTTCCCGCCATGATGCCGATTCTGTCACCGGTCTGGATACCACGGGCGAGTAATGCTTTTGCCAGTCGAATGCTCTCGTGCTGCAGATCGCCATATGTCCATCTTGCCCGGGTCCACGGTACTATCAGGCATTCTCTGGCGGAGTGACGCCTACACTGGAAGTCCAACAGTTCGCCCAGGGTAAAATCGAGCAGTGGTGTTTGCGAGTTTCCATGGAGTATCGATTGGGCTTGAGGGGGGAAGAGCACACCTTGTTCTTGCACCAGAGCCATGTCTCAGGCGTTTTCATTTGCAAGGGTGTGCCGTCCCTTCTTGAGGGTCAAGGCAACATTGAAGATGTTCCGCCGACGGTAGATTGATCTACGGTTCCGCGAATGTCTTCGACTTGCTCTCGCGTACCACTGCCATCCGATCTCGGTAGTTAGAGACCACGTTCTTTCAGTGGGTCGGAAACAGGCCGTCAGCCAAGATTCGGCCTTTTTTCCAGGCCCCTTTCGTGGCAAAGCATATTTGACGGTGGTTGTAAGCCTGGATATGCCCTTCACCCTTGGAAACGGCCCCTCGGGCTTTGTCTCCACCCCAGGGACACCTGCGTACATGTGCGCAGGGCAGTGGATGTGAAGCTCATAGCGCAAATGTCGCCATGCAATATGCCGTTAGAGGCGTACCGTAGGAGGAAGGGACAACTGTTTTCTCGTTGACACCGAATCCCAGACATGTCGATCCCTGCTTCTGAAATTTATTTCGACCATTTTCCAAA
>JAOXNI010002338.1:0-10410 GCA_028566595.1 Hypoxylon subgilvum
TCCTCCAATTCTTCTCTTCTAGCTTGCCAGTCCTGGAGGTCGCCCAAATCCTTATTGGTGAGTCAAATACAGACTCTTCCTTCACGCTGTGAGCCTGACGAACACTGCAGGCGTTCCGTTGGGAATGTTTCAAACACTCGCCATAGTATATGCTGTGGAGGTCAGCCCCTTGTGTCTACGCGCTCACCTGACTACATATATCAATCTCTGCTGGGTAAATCCTCATTCCCTGTTCCATTTCTCTGCAACTGGCACTGACGGCCTGTGCGTGAAGATTTTCGGCCAGATCCTTGCCACCGGGATTCTACGCGGCGTCCTGAGCCTCAACAATCACTGGGCATACCGCATCCCATTTGCCGTCCAGTAAGACCTCTCCAGCCTTTCGTCAGCTCTGCTCACCAAGAATCGCAGATGGTTCTGGCCCCTCATCCTCGTGGTCGGCTGCTATTACGCGCCAGAGTCGCCGTGGTGGCTTGTTCGCAAAAACCGTATCGATGACGCTAAAGCCGTCGTCAAACGGTTGACCTCGCCTCAGAACGTCGAATTTGACGTGGACAAGAATGTCGCGCTCATGGTCGTCACCATTGAACATGAGCGTGAGATTGATGCAAGCACCACCTATGCGGCATGCTTCACCGGCACTGATCTCCGTCGAACCATCATCGTCATGGGATGCTACTGCGCCCAGACATTCAGCGGGAACAGTATCAGAGCGCAGTCCACGTACTTCTTCGAACAAGCGGGTCTCCCGGTAGAGCAAGCATTCAACCTGACCATTGTCGGCTTTGTCCTGGGTATGATCGGTGTAATCATTGCGGTACTGTCCACTCTATCCTCCACTGACCAATGTTCTCTTGCTGACAATCATATATCAGTGGTTTCTCCTACCCCACGTAGGCCGTCGCACAATCTACCTTTGGGGCCTCGCAGGCAATTTCGTGTTGTACATGGTGGTCGGCGGCTTAGGGGTTGCTCAAGCAGCACACCCACAATCTGGACTTGCCTGGGCTATCGGCGCTATACTTCTTGTCTCGGTCCTCGGATTCGACATCTCCGTCGGCCCCGTGGCATACAGCCTTGTCTCGGAGATTCCGTCGTCGCTACTGCGCAGCAAATCCGTCGTGATTGCCCGTTCGGCATATACGCTCGCCAACATCGTCGCCAACGTCCTTGTCCCGTACCAGCTCAACCCTGATGAGTGGAATTGGAGCGCCCGCGCCGCGTTCTTTTGGGCAGGAACCACGCTTATTGCCTGGTTCTTTACGTTCCTCTACGTGCCGGAGCCGAAGGGCCGGACGATTGCAGAATTGGATATTCTGTTCGAGAAGAAGGTGCCGGCCAGGCAATTCGCGAAGGCCACGGTCGAATTGGCGGAGGTGGTGGCGGTCACAGAGGTAGACAAGGTGTAGCTGGATCTTGCAGCCATCAAGATTACCGTCTGGCCTTGCGTTGCCGACCACCGTCTGAACGAGAGGTGGCTGTCGGTAAGAGTACACAAGAAGCTTGACTGATACAGAGAACACTTTCATTACATACGGTCCGTGTCTACAGAATCGAACCTCCAACAGCCCCAGTGCCGTAATCCATCGCACTGTCCGCTCATTTGTACAAGGCCGGGTAGGCAGCCTTGATGATATCCGCGCCCTTCTCAGCGACCATGTATACATCGTTCTGGATCCTGCAGTCCGGAATGACGGGGAACACACTGGCATCGATAACGCGCAGGTTGGTCACTCCATGCACCTGCAACTTCGAGTCCACGACGCCCTGCTTGATGTCTTTGCTGAGACGGCACGTGCCGCAAGGGTGGTACCCGGTCTGTGAGCGCTCGAGGATCTGGCGGATCATGGCCTCGTCGGAATTGCGCGGCATGGGCCAAGGGTAGTCGCTCTCGATGATGTCCTTCATGCCGTCGCCGTGCATGAGGATGTCGTCGATCATCCTGACGCCCTCGCGCATGGCGATCAGATCGAGGTCGTCGCTGAAGAAGTTGAGGTTGATGTACGGCTGCTCCTTGGGGTCCGTCGACGTCAGCTTGACGTAGCCGTTGCGCGAGAGCGGCCTCATCAGGTCGACGATCACGGTCAGATAGTCGCCTGTTGGGGGGATGGGGAAGTGCCATTGGAAGGCGTCGCAGAACATGGGCTAGAAAATGTCAGCTAGGACCTGGGTAGGCATCGAGGTGAGAGGATGGGGTGTGATGGCCAGGACTTACGACAAAGTCGACTTCAAAGTGAGGCTGGCCGGCAGGGCCGAACGGGTCAACGCCGCCGTTCTTGGCCTTGTACTCGCGGTATTCCTTGGAGCGCTCGAAGTATTCGTCGGCGCGGGAGAAGGCGACCAGCTCGAGGAGGCCGCTGCTGTACGGGCCGCTTTTGTTCTTTTGGTATGCCGCGATAGCGCCGTCTTTTTGGGGACCGGCGCGGAGCAAGTGGCTGTCCAGCCCGTAACCGTCTTTGATCTTGAACACGTGCGACAGGATGGGATGGTCGAGCAGGTTCTGGCCGACGTGCTCGGAGTCGACGAGGGTCTTGATGCCGTGGGCTTCGAGGTCGGCCTTGGGGCCAATGCCGGACAGCATGAGGAGCTTGGCGGATTCGTAGACACCCTGGGAAATGATGACCTCGTTTTTGGCCTTGAACGTGTATTCCTGGACGTCAGGCCCAATGACGGTGACGCCCACGGCCTTGCCCTTCTCGAAGACGATGTTCTTGGACACAGTGAACGGCAACACGGTGATGTTGTCCTTGCCCTCGACGAAGACGGACGCGTTGGATCGTTGACCCTTGTAGACGGTGTCGACGCAATGGAACAGGCCATTCTGCGTGCCGTTGTAGACATCCTCGGTCAATTCTTGACCCTTGCTGACCCAGGCCTTCTGAAGAGCGTCGCGGAACGGCTTCATCTCGGGGATCAGGTCAGAGTGGGAGACGTGCAGAGGTCCACCGAGGTTGCCGATCTTGGCAAGGTCCGTGGGATACAGATTGTCGTCGTCGTGGTATGTGGTGGACTTGTTGAAGTATGCTTTGGTGTTGGCCCAGTTCCAGTCGTCACCACCGAACTCTGCCCAGTCGTCGAACGTGGCCGCGCTGCCACGAACCCAGGTGTAGTAGTTCTCTGCAGAGCTTCCACCTAGTACTTTCCCTCTCGGGTTGGGCTTCTCCACGCGGGTATAGTCCGGTCGGTCAATCATGGTGGTCTTGTATCGCCAGTCCCATTGCGAACCTCGTAGCTCAAATGCACGAGCTGGAGTGTTGATTTCGGGGATCTCGGGGGTGCGGCTAGCTTGGTCAACTGTTTGGACTTCTGCAGGGACGCGTAGGCGACATACTTGGTTCCGGCCTCGATGACAAGGATAGAGACCTTGGGATTTTCGGCCAACCGACCTGCAACGACACAGCCAGCGGTGCCACCTCCGACAACGATGAAGTCGAAGGCCTTAGGGGCTGCTGCAGGAGCTGTGGCTGGGTGCACCATTGTTGTGACTGTGTTGTCGACTTGGTTATTTTGGGTGTACAAAGGCTTCCGGGTTGCTGTTGGGCTGCAAGGCACAAGGGAACGAAGCTCGTTTTGATGAATTGAAGGTCCTTCGAGGAGCGGTAACATATTTATAATTTGACAACCTGGCCAGCTTTGGGCCGATCAACAAGCCTTCCACGATGGAAAGTCAGGGCTACGCAAGTCCCCAATAGGTTGTTCGCCATCGTCATTCCTCTGGACACGCAGCTGCAAGCCACCTATCCTGGTGTAGCTGTTCATGGTTCAGGATATGCACGGGAGTGGCTGATCGCTGTCCCGCGGTACAGAATAGGCAAATGTATCAGCCAGAGAGGATGCAATCACGCCAATGGAGACGAGTGCCTCAGGAACGTAATTTGTATTGACTTGAAGAACGTTTTCTGACGAACACATGGGCGTCCCTTCCAAACAAGTTTGTTGTCTGACCGACTGTGGCAAGGAAGACGCGACGCAAACTCGGTCATATCGGATGCTTCAAGGCTTGACTGCACATGAGGGATAGCAAACAAGCATGATCCATGCTGCACCATCATGGCTGGCCCCACGGAGATGGAGACGCACTCGTGCTTGCATTATTGCCTTGCGAATGGTATGTTGTGTACATCGGCAAAACTTAACGGCCATATGATTTGTGCAGGGCACGGAAGGCAGGGGAGGTGTATTATTCAGCCGAAGCTAAATCCTCGAGGGACTTTTGCGACACCTTCCGCCGCGTTTCGACCAGAGTAAAGGCACAGACTTGGTATCGTGCCTTTTCTCAATCGCACAACTCTTCAGACGTCATGCTAATGAGAAATAAAGTTGGACATGTTTGATACGCGCAGCATGCTCGGAATTGTTCGCATGGGTTGAGGCCAACCATCGTCCCCGTGTGCGCGCGTTATGTAGCTCTCGTTCTATTACCCAGCGCTGAGTGTGCCATACTTCGTTGAGAGTCATGCGAGTGATTGGACCTTTGCTGATTTATGGCGCTGTGTTTGGTCATTAGCATGTTGCAGCGTTTGCATCGACTTGGGATGATCCAATGACCATAGGCTGTAATTGCTATATGTGGGTACAAGAGCTCCTGCGAGTCTGCCTTTTCATGACGCTTTTGAACCGTCACTGGCAACGGTGCAAGCTGAGTAGAAGAGAGGCCCATAGATACGGGCTGACTGTTCGTCCAAAGCCTGTCTCGAGCTTCAAAATGTGAAGCTAATCCCGGGTGGGAGCATGGAGACTGCAAAGGGGCGAGATCCCTTCTCTCTGATCATGGATAGGTGTTGAAGGCCACCCTCGCGGTATGTCTCCTGAAATGTCTCATTGAAAGCAGGTCCTTCGCGGGCGGGCCGGATGCGGTGGTAAGGCGGACGTAGCAACAGCGAATAGTTCTGTCGCTCAAATTTACCCGGATGAGTAAGTGCGAGCCGAACACCCGAGAACCGTCGCGAGCCAGAGACACGACTGCAGCCATGTCAACAGGTAAGGAAATTGAAATTGCCAGTCGTCTCCTTCTCGCTCTCGTATTGCATCTGTAATTTCAGTGCAGAAGACCGAATGCAATATGCTGAGTAAGGAGAAAGTCGCCGATGTGATCAGCAACGAGGTTGCACGGCAATGTTGTGTGTTCAAAAGCATGCACTCTGAGAACGATGGTTCCACATCGAGATTGAAAGCTCCCGAATTAATGACAGCAGTGGTCACTAAGGACTTTGGAAACAATTAAGTTAGCAGAAGCGATCGCATCGACGGCGCTGTAAGGCCGCCTGTGATTCTATGCTGTGAAACCTGCGACTGGATTACGACAACGATTCCGTAAATGTAAGCTCCAGACAGATCTGTTATAATCTCTCGTTTTCCAGAGCATGATTCAGGTTTTGGCTCGCACGCCGAAAGTAGTGTCCGTTTGCCCTGCATAGGCAGGTGCAAATTTTATGGACGGCGCTGCACTCCCAGGCGGCTTCGCGATGGCCGACAAGAATGCAGGCGAGGCATCCTGATCTCCAAATGTAGATGTAGCTCAATTCGCTGACCAGAGAGGTACCAGTGCACAACGCTGAAGACACATTGTTGAGATCTGCCGACGAATGTTGAGTGCAGCCGTGATGATCGATGAATAAATGAGTTGATGCATTTCTTCCGTCACTCACCGCAGAACGAAAACCACACGACAGCACGTGACCAAGTCCTCGGTACCGCTCGATAAATCAAGCCTCTCTGTCAATTGCGCAACCACGCGTCCCGAGATTTGGCACGACTGGTAACGATGGCCTGTACTCATGGCGCAGGAGCACTCATTCGCGGCAGAGCCTGTGAGTCGCTTTGCAGGGGCGAACGCAGCCATCAGAAGACCAAAGGCAAGTGAAGATGCGTATATCTAGGGCGTAATGGTTAACATTGGCAAGGAAATCATCTGCTTCTCATACGATGAAGACCACCTTTTTCGCCTAGACGATTCCAGTCTGCGCTACTACTATCCTCCGGTCCTGCCATGCGACCTCAACAGAGGGTTCGAGACGTTTCGGGAGCTCGACGACACCAACGATGATCACCTCGATGGGTTGCTGGAAGCGATCATAGCATATGAGAAGGAGAAGGGTTCCAACACCGAGACAGACATTATCACATGGCGCGGCATGATGACCAAGGTGTGCACCACTTCGGACTCCCCACTCCATGCTCATGGCGCAAACAGATTATGATTGTGCCTTATTCGAAATTGGATGACTGGGAAATGAACGCAACGTTGTTTCAAGGCACGATCTTCATTGAAGAGAATCACACCAAGAAAATCTCCTCGAGACAGCAGCAATTCTCCGCGCCCGCACGTCCGCAAGCAATGTCCCAAGACCTGATGAGTTTCTGGGGGTACAAGTTTGAGACTGTCTCGTTACTGCCAGAGCCGTGGTCCAGCACCTCCCGCGAGTACATCGAGGCTCGCGAAAGCCAGATTGTCAGCAATTATGCCCAGTACTGTTCTATTGTTCGTACCGGTCTCGGAAAGGTCAAAATGGTCATTGGAGGCGAGGTCGATGCGCTGATGGACTTCAAGCCTGCAGACAAGTCTCAGCCGATCAATTGGGTAGAACTGAAGACTACCGCCGTAGTCAATAACGACCGGGACCAGGTCAAGTTTGAGCGAAAACTATTGAAGTTTTGGGCACAGTCGTTCCTCCTTGGAGTACCCAAGATTGTTGTTGGTTACCGAACCCCACAAGGCATTCTCGAGCGTCTCGAGGAGCTTGAAACCCAAACCATTCCAGACAAAGTCCGCCTGAAAGGCAACTATCTTTGGGATGGTCAGATCTGCATCAATTTTGCAGCCACCTTTCTCGATTGTAGGTATTGAATCAATGAGAGTCGAAGGTTGCTGACGTTTCCCAGGGCTCAAGACCGTCATTGATCAAGACGGTGTCTGGCGCATTCGAAAGCGTGAGAAAATGCCAGTGATCGAAGTATACAAGGTCGAGGAGACTGGACACGGCGATATACTGTCACAAGCTTTCGTGGAGTGGCGTACTCAAGGTCTGCCGGCTCAACAAAATCTTCAGGCATTGCACCCCGGGACCTCCAACGGAGAATCTGCCGTGCCTTGAACACGATGGGTCTCTGAATCTCGACGAGAATTTTTCGACAACCACAGCAAAAGAGACCCATCAATCGTTTGTTGCTGTCGCTCTTGGATCCTGGGCTTGCTCGTGGTTCTCCTCCATGCTTGAAGCTCGTTTCCGTTGAGCTGCTACCGCTTTCTTGTGGCGGCGACTCGAGAGGTGACCAGCCCACTCTTTGTCAGTCATCAAGGTCTTGCCACATGTTTCACACGTTCTCGCTAGGCGTTGAACATCTCCACTTTCTGCCTCGCCAAGAGTCAGCGTCTTCCTTGCCAGCTCAGAAAGTGCCCTGTGATCAGGCAGCTCTTCCCCAGCCAGGAAGGCATGTACGAGGTTCTGTGCCGGTTCTTCCACCTGAGTATGCCACTCGTCAAGAGCCGAGCTGTCAAGAAGGAAAAGATTCTTGAATTGCTTTGCTTTGACCAAGGCGCTGATTAGGGAATGTCTGATGTAGCGGTCTTGGTACTTGGCATAGCGCCTGGTTCCTGCCTTGACGGCTTCGACTGCTTCTGCGAGCGCCTCGGACTGGATGAGAGTCTCAGACTCCAGCTTTTGCTGCTTGCCCATCAAGGGCTGCAACTCTTTGTATCCGATCGAGACCCAGATTCCTTTGGTGGGATCCACTGTCTTTCCCTGCAGGTCGAAATCTCGAGCTAATCCCGCCAAGGTCATTGCTTCGTCCAGAAGACCGGCCTCTATCATCTTGTCAACGCGATTGTTAAGTCGTGCTTTCAGGATGGCGTCGTCCGCTGACAGCCAGAGCAACAACGTTGAGTAACGAAGGTGGTCGGTCGGCTCGCCCTGGTTGTCAACGTCGGTACCAAGCTCAGATTCGTTGATGTCATCATGCTCATCCGAGCACGCCATCTTTTGCTTTTGTTGTTCGGCATAAACATGGGATGGCTTTCTACCGGTCTGCATCCAGATCTCAAGAGATCGCACGAGCTTTCGTCTATCCTTTGGATGCCACGTCTTAGCCATTTCCGGGTCGACTTCCTGCAATTTTTGGAAGATCTCTTCGGTCGACCGGGCCAAGATAGGGAAGTCCTCTTCACTTTTTTGGACTGTGTCGACGTCTTGTCGCTGCTCAGCACTGTGCCTCGACAGAATTGCATCTTCGAAGAGGAGAGCTTTGGCATAATAGTGAGTTCCACCCACGACAATGGGTAGCTTCCCCCGCGATCTAATCTCATCGACCAGACGAGAGCTTTCTTGAGCATATTGATAGACTGTCCACGGTGTTTCCTCGAGGCCGATAAAGTCCAGCAAGTGGTGACGAATGCCTTTACGCTCATCTTCTGAGACTTTGTTGGTGATTATAGGCAATCCTTTATACATCTGCATAGCATCGCAGTTCACTATCTCACCGTTGAAACGTGTAGCCAGATCTACGGCCAGCTATCTGTCGCGATTAGATCTTGAGATATGTAGAGAATGATTAGGCTTACCTGTGACTTGCCAGTGCCCGTGGCACCTATCACCATGACCACGGGATCTTTCGGTCTGCGCGACATCATGCTCATTACTCGCCTCAGGCTCAGGGACATCCCCAGATCGACAAAGCGCCTGACTCCGTCTGTGGTTGACTCGTTGGTGCGCGCGTGTCACGGTACCGATGATTTGCACCGCCTGGCCATTGTGGCGATAACGTTCCGTTCCCAAACACGGACTAGGACTCTGCGCCTCTCAAGCCCAATCTGCAGAGAATGGTGGAGCGGAGGTGGCATGCAGAAGCCCTTCAGAGATTTGTGTTCTCCGACAAGAGGTCATTTTCCGCTCTAATTAGCGCAATTCGTGACATGCTCCAGACTAGCCCAGTACGGCGGATCATTTGCTGCTCGCACGCTGTGGTGCAACTTCTCCAAATCTTCCGACTTGGTTTGAAATTTCGAGGCGACGTCCTTTACCAAGACCTCTCATCTCCACAGTCTACCTATACATCAATCTCACCAAGGCAGGAGTCACCCTCTGCTCACGATGGCGGAAGTCGTCGAAGCCCGCACCTCCTTCGCGCCGCCGTCTCCCTCTCGCAAAAGATCGGCGTCGCCATCAGCAGAACCTCCCACAGATTCAACGAGCACAGCCCTGACCACGACTAACGATGAGACCGGCCTCTCAGAGCCTCCTGCGAAGAAGACAAAACTGATTCGCCGAAAACGGCGCCCGGCAAGGCCACAAGTCGACCCCTCCACCATCAAATCCACCCCTCCTCCACAGACCGGTACAATATTCAATATCTGGTACAACAAATGGTCCGGTGGCGACCGCGAAGACGCCTATCTGTCCAAGACCGCTGCCCCTTCGCGGTGCAATATTCGCAATGACTCCGGGTGGACGGCAGCAGACAAAACACCAGGGAGCTATTTCTGCCTGTTCTTCGCGCGAGGCATCTGCCCCAAAGGCCACGAGTGCCAGTACCTGCACCGACTGCCTACCATCTACGATGTCTTCAATCCGAACGTGGACTGCTTCGGGCGAGACAAGCACAGCGACTACCGGGACGACATGGGAGGTGTGGGCAGCTTTCTCAGACAGAACCGCACACTGTACGTTGGGCGCATCCATGTCACGGACGACATCGAAGAGGTGGTGGCCCGGCATTTTCAGGAATGGGGCGAAATCGATCGAATACGAGTCCTGACGGGCCGCGGCGTCGCCTTCATCACATACGTGAATGAAGCAAATTCGCAATTCGCCAAGGAGGCAATGGCGCACCAAGCGCTAGACAACAGCGAGATTCTCAACGTGCGATGGGCCACGATAGATCCGAATCCGTTGAGTCAAAAGCGTGAGGCGGCGAGGATTGAAGAGCAGGCTGCAGAAGCTGTACGACGTGCACTGGGCGACAGGGTGGTAAGAGAGATCGAGGGCCGAGAAACGCAAGAAGAGCGCGAGCAGAGACGGATCGAGTCAGGATTTGGCCTCGACGGATTCGAGGCCCCGGAGCAGATATGGTACAATCAGCAAAAGGCGCTTGAGGGACAGACGATGGGTGAGCGTGCGCTGTTGGAGCCACCGACGCAGGATGCCGGAGAAGAGAATAACCCAATTCAAGTGGCGGACGACGATACCCATACGCAGACAAACGGCCAAGAAGAGACCGGTATCTTTTCGGGTTCAACACTCGCCGCCTTGAAGGGATATGCTTCGAATACAAGCTCCAGACCGCAGAGCACAAAGCCTGCCGCAGCAGCTGGGCCGCTAGTCGCGTATGGAAGTGACGATGAGAGTGATTAGATCTGACCCTCAGAATAAGATAGCGCTCACGGGTAGAATCGATAAAGCACACGAATTCAGGCTT
>JAOXNI010002349.1:0-10391 GCA_028566595.1 Hypoxylon subgilvum
AGCCCGATGGTGCTGGTTTAGCGGCCGCAGCTGAAGTACCGTCTCTTGGCACGGGAGAGCTTGGTTCGTGGAAATACGAGGTCGAGTCATCTTCGGGCGGTGCTACGGACGACGAGGATAACGAGGTCGACCCGAAGGCCATCACGGCGCTGGGCTCGTTGGGTCCACTTGGGCTAATCAGGCAGTTTCAGAAGGCGCAGACTCAGGAAGGGGGCGGAACGAGGGGAGCTGGCGCGGGCTTGTGAAGGTCGTGGCATTGCGACACGACTTGCAGTGACTGAGACGAGAAGGGAGAACCGCCCTCATGCTCGAGCTGCTGAGAGTATGTTTGGTACCCATGTGCATTTGCATTAGCATGAGCAGTGGCGTCAGCATTGGCGAGGTTTTGGTCAGGAATGGGCGCATCGGCATGCACAAGCGAAATTCCCACAGGGGCCAATGTGTACAGAGTATTGGATGGCTCTTGCATGCTCTGGAATCCACCTCCCTTCATCACATCCAGTCTGCGCACTGGATGAGCAGTGTGCGAGGTCCAGGTGAACAGAGATGAAACAAACCGCAGATGTACTTTTACTTGAACAACCCAAGAAGCGAACGTTGCCATATGATGTCGATTGACGGTCGAGTCGACGTAAAGTAAAGTCCATCTTGAAGTTGTTCCTTGCCGCTCATGCCAGTACAGTTTCCGTAACCATGCTTGACCAGACGGCCTCAAGAAACTCAGGCAGGCTGAATGGGAAACTGATGTGGTGACGATGGTAATTGCGCACCGCATTTGTCTATACGGCTCGAGTGTTGTTCCGAGCGGCGCCTTGCTCGATGTTCCCGTGTGACTGTGCTGTGATAGAGCTTCCTGCGAAACGTTGTTATGGTTGGTGTTCTGATGCTCCATGGGGAAGCTCTATGACGAGAGGCATCTGGGTGGCATCCCGAGACTACGGGCGGACACTGGAGACCTGATCAGACGCTTACCCGGTGTCTGTGAAGTGAAGAGTAAACTTCCTTGTCCTGCAAGTCTGCCACTTTGCAAGAGATGTGTGCATTGCATCTCGTCAACGAAGACTGCAACGAAGGCTGCATGCTCGCGTCACCATCCATGTTCTATAGAGCATCGGGATGCAATGATTTTCGTGGTGGAAGAATGCGGGTCAAACCACTCACTCGAAGATCAGCAAACGCAAGAATGGTCGCCAGGCCACATGCTGAGCGGACTGTGAACAACGAAACTGGAACCATGGCAGAGAATCATTGCGCTGTGGCCAAGGATTGCTTCGACGAGACGTATTGAACATCGCTCGGGTCGATGGGGCCTCGGTCACGTCAGCACCCATGATGCTAGCTCTCTCCGTGCGTCACGACGCCAGAAAATCTGAAGCTGATCGACGCGTTATACCATGCGCTGGCTAAGTTGATGCGACGTTGAACGAGAATCCACTCTGCACCAGAGATCTACACGAAGAGTGGACGGGCTGACTGTTTGTCCTTTCGTAGGGCGCCCGGCTCGCTTGTTTGAATAGGTAGCTTGGGGCGATTCCCACAAGGAAACCAATGATACATAGACATGATAGGATGCAGAGGGTCCTGCATATGCACAGACGTCTTCGGGATAACGATGGATCATTAGTGCCTGGCTTATGCATGGGTGTCACCGTGTTAGCCTTGGAGTGTGGAAACAGTCGAGCAAATCGTGCTGGACGTGAGATGGTGGCAGACCTCAAATGTAGGATATCATATCAGCAGCAGTGAAGTGAACCTGCCAGAGATTAGCACGTATATGTTGGTGACGACGAAGGATGTCTGGAGTGGGTACTGATCATCAGAAAAGTAAAAGACTGTGACACGTTCATTAGCTCGCACACAAGGATACATCGGTTAGTGGGCCTCGGCCCTTGACAATGGGACTTGGTAAGCAGCACAACATCGTCAGGACTATAGCCAACGGGCACGCTCTTACACTTAAGCTCGCCTTTGACATTAGCCGCCAACAAGGCCCTTCGGGCATTGCTCCCAGGGGAGACCAAGCCCAGGCGGTGAGGGTAATCGGGATTGCCGTGTCGGCCCTAGACTTCCAGTTCTGTCCCCCGTGGGTCAGCCGGTATGATTGGTAGTAAAACGTGGTAAGCTGGATAGCCGCAGGGGTTTGGTCACTGGTCCTGGCAGAAATGTTGACCGTGGATGGTGATGTGCCAATGAAAGGGGAATGTAACGCAAGTTGCAGGCGCGGCATTTTTAGCAAGTCGGGTTGTCACGAGTCGTATCCTCTGCCGTGCCACGAGTGACAGAAAAGCCGTAAAGAAAGCCTGGCAGACCCAACTGGAAAGGGTGCGGCTCAATGCTAACTTAGTGTGGCTGTTACGAGCCGTCGAGATTGCTGCACGAGCCGACACGGCGGTAGTGAAGTGAATCTCTGCCCGGATGCGACCACAATTCTTGTTTCTCGTAGTAGCAAGCTTGTTATACTTGGCAGCTGGAAGAATCCGAGGCTAGACTTGCCAAATCAGTGGTGATTGGGGGCCACGGTAGGTTGTACCCGTATTGCATATGTTCCCGTCGATGCCACCTCGTTCGCAGCGTTTGAGCATGCACCGTCTAAGCCGTGCTTGGTACTCCGTATTCTTGTGAAGCAGACACTTTAAATAGTAAAACTGGGGTTGGGCATCAGGTAAGCAAATTAGGTTGCAGAAGCACAAGCCGGGTCTCCGCCTTGACGAGAAAGCTCCTTCGAGTAGGGCTGAGCCAAGAATGATGATGAGAGTAGGATGAGCGACGGGTTTTGGATTAGCAGCACCTGGTTCGGTGGCTCGTGACGGTAGGGCCGTTCGATGATGCCGGTCAAGACGCGGAGGAAGAACAAGAATCCGCGTTTCTTTGGCTCGAAATTGACGCAGTCAGGCAGAGGAATTTTGGCGGTGACCAATGCATACATTTTCGAGCCTGCATTTTGGGGCCAAGAGAAAGGATTGAAGGCCTGAAGTAACGTCGAGTCCATGATATGCTTGTGTAGTAGGAGCAAACCATCCATTCAGCAATCACTGATCATGTGCAATCTTTCTCTCTTTGTCCACATTCAGAGGGCCTTGTGGCGGGGCAGAGGAACGCCCTGCCGTGATAGAGACGTGAGGATTGGGGGGCTGCGGGCCTAGTCGTGATATGGTCGAGTGTGTTGCAGGAAAGAGGAAGCGCTTGACGATGGTAAGCTGCACGAAAACTGCTCTTGCACCGTGTGTCAAGGAGACGATGAAAGGAGAAAAGTAAGACGAGTGGGATGGTTACGGTGATGACAACGAGGATAATGATGATCTGGGTCATAGACTATGCAGAATGGATTCAGACCGCAGCGCAGTCACAAAAGATGGTTTATTGGCTTTTACGGTTTAGGAGAAAGCTCGGCAGCTGCGATCTAACTCAGGGCCTTGTTGAGCAAGAGAATTGGAGGCGACACCCACTAATTGATGTATAAATTCATCGAAGTCCACTGCTACAAAGCGACATCCATCACGATCAACTTGCGGACAAGAGGACATGGTTGCTTGGTCGCATGCCGCGCCATCAATCAGGGCAAGCTTCTTGCTACGGGATCTGATAATGCCATGCATGGCGCCTTCTAGGGCCTCAGAATGCTTTACAGGGGTCTCTGACGCCTACGAACGAGCCCCTCCGCCTTAAGCGAAGCCTGTCGCAGCCTTGCTGATTTTCCCTTTTCTGGCTTCCCTCTTGCTGTTGTCATCAATCATCAATGTTTGTCCCTGACAATCTCGTCACTATTGCCGTCACCATGATCCCGGGCTGAAGGCATCATGACTATAGCCTCTCCTGAAAGATGAGGTCTGAATTGCCTTCTCTGGCACTTGGCTTAGCCCGCGTATCAACAGAGATGCTGCTGATCAGGATCGAGATTTCTGTTGCTCTGTACAGTCTCAACAATCGTCATCTGACGTCTCTAAGGATGCCGTCGCATAGTTCATGCAGATGTCCTTCATCCACTCCACGATTCTGATCCAATCCGCTGGATCAGAACTTTAACCCAACTCAAGGACATCAGTGGACCATCTCACTTCTCCCCAGAATCACCAAGCATGCGGCAGGATGAAGTCACTTAATCAGCCTCAGCCGCTGCCGTTTTCTTGCTGAGCTGAGAATCATTCGTCTGACAGCAGGGATATTCTCGGTGCAGGGAAGCGGCGTCGAAACGGATCCCTATCCCTGAAGTCCTGGCCCCCCTGGCCTAAAGTTGCTACCTCCACGTACCTCCTACCAAGCCTTTCCGTCACTGGTCAAAAAACAAAACCCTTTCGTATCGGACGCGGGAATGGCTGGCACCTGGGTTCCTCATCCCTGTTCTGATCCTCAGGGCCAACATGCAACAAGACACGCCATGTCCAGGCCCACCTCTTGCGGACTAGGAACTCCAGGTCGACAAGCCACGATGGCCATGCATATACAGTATTGCGCCCTGTGCTACTTCATCCGAGTCGTCCGTCACTCTATGACTGAATGCTTCTGCTCATTTGATTTCTCCATCTGTCTTGCTACTAAACACTTCACCACACTCAGATCCAAGAATTGGATCCTGCTGTTTGGTGCAGCTGCCCGTATCATACTTCACTACCGTCAGGACCAGTGATTCCACGTCCTCATCTGAACTCCAGTCCCACATTGGGCTAATATTCGCCGTTGATCATGACTTCTCAAACCGGGTATGTCCACGGATATTGCATTCCCACACCTGAGACATGCTCACTGACATGCGCAAGGGCGGCAACAACATTGACGACATCAAACACCTCTTCTTCTTCAATATCTTCATCGACGCCCGAGACCTCAGCGGACTCTCCAGCTGCATTTGCCCCTGCATCTTCTGCTAGTCCGTCAGCTCTTCCAAGCCCGTCCAAGGCTGCCACGAAACCCATCAAACTGAGGGCTGCCTGTAATCCCTGTTTCTCGGCCAAGGTCAGTACGGATGTACCTCTTCCGGTCCGTCTGTTGACTGTCTCTGTAGGTGCGATGTGATGGCAATAAAGAGGGTTGTCGCAGATGTTGTGAAAAGAAATTATCTTGTGTTTACAGCGAATCCCGGGTGGGTAAGGTGGTAGGAAAGCGAAGGAAACGACCTCTTCTAGACCCCAGCGGCAACGCCACCTCTCAGCCTTGGATCATCAACGGCACTGCTGCTCCTATTCACTCCATCCCATCACCAACTCCCACCCACGATTCCGACCAATCCCACCGGCCGCACTTTTCCGTCTCGAACTGGTCATCCTTCGTTGCCGGCGGCGATCAGGGGTACATCACTCTGGACGAGACCACGGAATCACTGAATGCCATTGAGATGGCCAATAGTCGGAGCTTTTCCAACTGTAGCGAGCTCGGTTTTTTCAACAACAATGGCCTTCAGACCCCGGCCTTGAGCCCTTCAGCGATGGCCCAATACCTCTCACCAACTCGACCTCCGTCCGAGCACGCATTTTCGGTTCCTATCGACCCGTCCAGACTATACCCACCTCAACAGGCCGCAACATTCGCCCGAAACATCACCCCGCCGCTGTCCCGTGAAGACGAAGAAACAGTATGCATCAAATTATTGGCTCACCTGAAACGCCACGCTTCGGACGCGTTGCAGCCTCGTCAAACCCAGCTCGAGCTCCTGAGAAAGTGCAACGCCGCCGTCCGGAGAATTCTGCACAGCAAGACGATTCGATCGGCATATGGTTGTCATTTGCTGCTGTCCAACATTCTTAACCACTTGGTTTGGCTGTGCGAGCGGCTGTGCCAGCACATGGCCACACCTGAATATCTCGGGAACGTGAATGTTGACTCGCACTTCCTTCAACATCAGATGAATTTTGACACGGTGCCCGGGTTTTTCGATAATGTCATGATCTCCGGTGCACAGCAGCCACTGTTACAGCCAGAACAGGAGATGCTCATGACACATGTCAACGAAGTCATGTCCTTCGCCTCACGTCTTGGTGAGATGTTGAAACGAAAGCCGGTTGGCGGATTTCAGACCCTCGGACGGCATGAAAGCTTCCATGCAGAACTGCAGTACCGGCTGGAGACGGCCAACGCCCGGTTGCAGGCACAAGGATCGATAGATTTTGCGATGAAGTTGCCCGTTGGGGAGTGATCATCAGGTAAAGCCTGCTTGAGACTTGATCAGATATTCGTGCACGGGCGGACGTTGCCCCGAGCACTGCGAGAAGTTGGTTGCAAGGGCCCGCATGCTCCTGAATGGAGAGTTTTGCTCGGGACAAGTTGAAGCGTCGCCTCTTCACTGTGTGAGCTTGACAAGTGTCGACCTATTCTGAGCAATACCATTCAATGCTCAAGCTTGGGTGTCGTGTCCACGTAGGTGTTAGCGGAGAGGCCCTTAGCATATGTAATCTCCGTGCGCTATCCCCGCACTTTTCCCCTGTCTGACAAATAAGCCGGTCCGGCGGTGATGTCGTGATGGAGGCGTCCTTGAGACCGTCTACCGCTGCCCTCGCTCCCAGCTTCAATCTTGACAAGATGAAGTGACACACACTCGTTAGCCATCACACATCGAACGGCCCTCGAAGAGAAGCGTGCTGAACTGCAAGCGTCCCTCGGCGAAGCCCACACAATGCAGCTGGTCAACTACGCCGCCTGGATCCCCGCTGAAAAGGCCGGTCTCGAAGTCGGCACCGCGCCATTTCCCGACCTCGCCGCCGACGAGGTGATTGTCAAGAATCGCGCCGTCGCCGTCAATCCCGTGGACTGGAAGATTCAGTCGTCGGGCGGGTTCGCGCTGTCGTACCCTGCCATTCTGGGCGAGGACGTGGCCGGCGAGGTTCTCGAGGTCGGTAAAAACGTCAGCGGGCTCAAGAAGGGTGACCGAGTCATCGCACATGCGTTGGGGCTCGGGAGTGGTCCGGAGTACGGCGGCTTCCAGCTGTACCCGCGACTGGAGCAGGCGACCGTCGCAAAGGTGCCAGATAAGTTGGAATTCAAGACGGCCGCGGTGTTGCCGTTGAGCATCAGCACCGCCGCGGCTGGCCTGTTTCTTAAAGGGAACCTGGGGTTGGAGTATCCCCGGCCTAACAAAGCCGCGGTTGTGTCTGCTACGGAACAGGACTCGTGGCCCCTGGTTGATCGGGCAAGTCATGCCAACAACGGCGTCCTCCTGCTCTGGGGCGGGTCGAGTTCTGTCGGGTCGAGTGTCGTGCAGCTTGCGGTGGCGAGCGGATATGAGGTCGTTGCCACCGCGTCGCCGGCGAATTATGACTATGTCAAGGGACTTGGAGCGAAGCTGGTGCTGGACTATCACAATCCCGACATTGTGCCGATTTTGGTCGCCCTGATCAAGGACCTTGGCTCGACGGTGGTGGGCGCGTACGATGCCATTGGATCGGAGACCACGGTTCGGCAGAGTGCAGATGTATTGCATCATCTGGGGGGAGGCACCATTGCGAGCGTGGTTGCGGCACCAGAGGGGTTGCCCAAGGACGTCAAAGTGACCAGGATTGGAAGTGGGAACATCCTCAGTCAAGAGGGGGGTGTTGTCGCGAAGAAGATCTGGCAGGAGTATGTGCCGTGGGCGCTGGAGGAAGGTGAGTTGAAGCCTGCTCCGAAAGAGCTGGTTGTTGGGAACGGGCTATACTTTGTGCAAGGTGGATTGGATAAACAAAAGGCGGGCGTCAGTGCAAGAAAGGTCGTGATCACCTTGGAGTAGTGACAGAGGAGCCTCGTGTTACGTGTACATAAGTGTTGTCAAGGAAAGCCCCATCAAGCGATCTGGTATTCTGTGCAACTAGTCATGGAATGCTGGGAAATGGACCATGGTCCTCGGATTGCTCGATCACTGGGATAAATCTAATGTCCTTGTAAACCGGACCCACTGTTTGCGAGGTTCAATGGATCGAAGTCTTGAGGCAGATGTCGTCTCTGCGTAGTATTCCCAGCGCTTCCTGGGCGTGATTGCGCCTTGGCCCATGTCGACAACGGCAAGTAACTTTGAATCTCCTTCAGAGTTCGAGTCAACCCGAAAAGGAAAGCGAGAAGTCTCCACCCTCAAGGGACTAAAAGAACTGTAAACTTTCATGCTTCATCCTCGATCTCGTCACTCGATATCAGTGTAGAGCTAAGCCGCAGAGCATGTGGTCGGGGGTCTTCGGTGGAGTAGCTGAAGCCTTTTTGCCATTGCGCGATGACAAGAGTGGCATGGCCGGCTGCATGGCAGAATTTGCCACGATCTTCGACGTCGAGGAACCTTCCATCTTCGAGCGGCATGTTTATTCGACAGTGCTTCACAAACTCCGTCGCCTTCTATCCATCGATCCGGGAAACGAGTCGGCTTTTGTTCAACACATGCATTTCGTTGAACGGCTGTCTCCACAATTCGTTCGCCTTCTCAATCATTTGGACACGAAAGCTCTCATGCTTTTAGCTTACTGGCTCGCACTTCTGTGCGCTCAGGACTGTTGGTGGTCACGCGTACGAGCCTTGAACGACTGCTGGGCAATTTGCGAGCATCTGAAGCAACACGGGGACAAAGTGTTGTGGAGGTATATGGATTTTCCTCCGCTGGCATGTGGGTATCCATACATTGGTGCTGCTGCCGCTGGCCGACATCTGGTCGATCGGCTCCGACTGAGCACTCACCAGCCGGGTACAGCTTCTTAGTTCTGCTTGTAGAAAGGGCACGGCTCAGGCCCATCTGAGCAAGAGCCGAAAGCCCGAAAGTGGTCTGATTGGTAAGCGCATGTCTACCGCCATGGAGACATCCGCGAGACACGTCGTACCCTGTCACCACCGTTGCGATAGCCTGGCGCAGCAGGGTCTGCCGCCACAGCATTCGCAGCAAGAATCGAGTGCTGATTCGAACCTTTGCCGGGCCCGAGGCGCCCACTAGACTCCACCGCTCCAGATATGGTAAACGAGCAGACTTGTGGGGAACACCGGCGTGCTCGGTACTCCATTCGTCCTTCCGGCTTGAGGTCCGCCACTTGACGACTATCCTGGGGTAGTCATGCACCAGCTCGGTATACACCCGCACTGTTCCCGGTCCACGGCGACGTTCTCAATGCCGCATCACGGATCTAGCGCTGTTAAAGCTTCAGCGCCGGTCTTTGATGTGTAATATCAGACGTTGACGCATTGTCATAGGCGTTCGAGGGCCGAGTTGCACATATAAAGCCGCCACACCTGCGCAGAGAGACCTGAAATTGTACCACCACAAACGTTGCTTCATCGAACGAACGCATCATGCCGTCATACCTTGTCACAGGAGCAACAGGCCATCAGGGCGGTCCAGTGGCTGCCTATCTGTTAGCTGCTGGAGCCAAGGTTCATGCGGTAGTCCGAGACCAGTCATCGCCAAAAGCTGCGGCTCTCCGGGAGAAAGGTGTTGTGCTCTTCGAAGGTACACACGAGGACCCAGACACAGTGTTCCGCGCGGCGGCCGCAGGTTGCACCGGTGTCTTCCTCAACCTATCCGTCTTTGAACCAGGAAAAGCCAAGGCACAGGCCGATGCGGTCATTCGTGCGTGCAAGGGTGCGACCGGGACGACCCTCACGAGCATCGTTCTCTCATCCACTTCCCGGACCGAGGAAATGAGTGCAGATATTGCTGCCCCCTCGGCAGTGCACCCCTGGTTGGGGCAATATTATGCAGCAAAAGGCGAGGTCGAGGCGTCGGTGCGCGAAAGCGGAATCCCAAACTACACGATCTTGCGGCCACCGGTGCTGTGTTATGACTACTTGCTGCCGCATTCGGCCCATTCTCACGGATTTCCCCAACTCCCAAGCTCGGGCACGCTGGTGACATCCATGGACGATGACAGGACGATCGGGTACCTGGATGAGGAGGACGTAGGCAAGCTTGCAGCCGCTGCATTGTTGGATCCGGTGAAATTCAGCGGTCACGAAATTGAACTGGCAAGCGACAACCTGTCCGCTCATGAGGTGCGCGACATCCTGGCCCGGGTCAGTGGTGTTGATATCAAGTTTCATAAGCGCACACCGGCGGAGATGGAAGAGGCCAGAACGACTCACTTCTTCCAGGTGTTTGAACAGTTGACGAATCGCCATCCGAGACATGTCGACGTCGAGGCGCTGGAGAAGAAGTACGATATCCGCTTGACGAGGTTCGCAGAATACATGGAGAAGAACAAGGAGAAGTTGCTGGACTCTCTTCCCCCACGGTCAAGCATTAGTGTGTGAGGCCAGGAAGAGCGTCGTTCATGCTTGTGCACGCCGCCGCGCATCTTCTGGCTTGGTCGTCATCCGTCTATAGAACGCCGTAGGGTACTAGGTTGTGTATGGTGTCCCAGACAATCTCATGCCAGCTGGTTTTTCGACGAATCTCGATCGTGAGCCTTGACCTGGAATGGCGTGGCTAGCCCGACACATCGTGAGGTGCTGAATCTGCC
>JAOXNI010002380.1:0-10377 GCA_028566595.1 Hypoxylon subgilvum
TCACAGATACTATTACGACAGAAAGCAATTCAAGTAGATTCTTTGTCAGCTTGCTTTCATCACGATTGACTTTGATGCTTGTTGGACTCTGTTCTTACGCCTTCATTGCAAGCAGTTTCTTGACGTAGCGTGTTTGAATTGTCGTGCCACAGTTGAGTGGCTGTGCAGTTCCGACGCTTTTCCATTCCGATATCAGCTTGCCGTCACTTACTCCGGCTACGTCCACCTCTGCGCCTTTGCTTGTTGAGAAGCTCTTGCTCTATGTTGTCTTCAGCGAGGTAATTGAATTGCAAGACCCGGCCTGGGTGACGGCCACCAAGGGACAAGATGTTGGAGGGACTGGTAGCAAATCTCCTGAACCGTTTCTTGGGCATGTACGTCAAGAACTTCGACCCGAAACAACTCAACGTCGGCATCTGGTCAGGAGATGTCAAACTACGAAATCTGGAACTCAGACGGGAGGCACTTGACCAACTGCATCTGCCTATAAACGTGGTTGAAGGGCGACTGGGCGAATTGACCCTATCGATACCGTGGTCGAACTTACGAGGGAAGCCGGTCAGGGTCAGCATTGAAGACGTCTTCTTGCTCTCTGCGCCCAAATCGGAGGACGACTATAATGCTGAGGAGGAAGACAAACGCGCGGTGGCTGTCAAGCTCGAAAAGCTTGAAAGCGCCGAACTTCTGAAGGAGCGCAACACGGAGAATATGAGCCCAGAAGAGCAGCAGAAGAACCAGAGCTTCACACAGAGCTTAGTGACGGCAATTGTCGACAACCTTCAAGTCAGTATCAAAAATATTCACATCCGATACGAAGACTCCATCGCAACCCCCGGCCATCCATTTGCCGTCGGATTAACCTTGAAGGAGATGAGCGCCGTCAGCACAGACTCAGAGTGGCGCCCAACGTTCATCCAATCCACCTCGGGAACGACGCATAAACTGGCAGTGTTGAACTCGTTGGCTCTCTACTGGAACAGTGATGCAGACCTCTTCGGCACAGGCAAAGGTGGCGATGTCGGTGCCGATGCACAAGAGATTGACAAAGACGAACTCATCCGACGCTTCAAAGACGGCATTGAGAACACCGGAAACTCTCAATATCTCCTCAAACCGGTTAGCGGACGAGCGGGCATTGAGTTGGACAAGTCGGGCAAGATCGACAAACCCAAGATCAAGGCACGCTTGCTCTTTCAAGAACTCGGGTTCATTCTGGATGAGGACCAATATCGAGATGCGTTGATGCTTGTCGATCTGATGCACTACTTCATTCGCCATCACCAGTACAAGAAGGACCAGCCTGAGAAAACACCCAAAGAAGATCCCAAGGCTTGGCTCAAATTTGCAGGGACTGCTGTTCTGGACAAAATCCGCGAGCGCAATCGGAAATGGACTTGGGCATACTTCAAGGAACGCAGGGACATGCGCCTGAGATATATCGAGCTTTTCAAGAAAAAGAAGAATGAGCAGAAATTGACAGATCAAGAGACGAAAGATCTTGCCGACCTGGAGTACAAGCTAAGCTATGAAGATTTACGCTTCTGGAGGTCACTCGCTCGCAGCCAGCTTCGAAAAGTGAATCTCGGAGTGAAGAAGCCTGCGCAGAAACAAACCTGGACGCAATGGGCGTGGGGATCCAAACCAACCGGTCAACAGGAAGACGACGAGGCTGGCATGACCGACGAGCAGCGAAAAGAGCTTTACAACGCCATCGACTGGGATGAGAAGAAGGCAATCTCGGAAAGCGTCGACCTCCCACGCGAGACCATCAAGCTACAGGTAGAATCAAGTCTCCGGACCGGGAGTTTCACACTAAAGCGCGATCCGCACGGGAAAGCCAATGAGGTCTTGAAACTCGTATTCGACAATTTCCGTGCAAAAGCACTCCAAAGGCCAGACTCTTTGATGGCAGACCTTGCCCTTGGGGGATTCCGTGTCTACGACGGTACCACAGAGGGGAGCCTCTTCCCACAGATCGTCAAAGTGAAGGGTGCCGAGGAGCAGCCTAAAGACGAAGCAGATGAGGAGGAGGACAGCCTCGGGGGGAGAAGCGAAGAAGACGAGAAGGCTTCAGAAAAGCATGACGCTGAAGACAGTCTGTTCCATCTCGTCTTCGAGAACAATCCCCTGGACGAGAGTGCCGACACCAAAATTGATCTGAAGCTGAAAAGTCTGGAATTCATCCACAATCCCAAGTTCATCGTCGACATTGCGAGATTCTTCAAACCTCCCGAGCGTCAAATGGAATCGATAGGCGCTCTTTTGGAGACAGCTGGAGCAACTGTCGAGGAGATTCGTCAGCAAACTCGAGCCGGACTCGAATTCGCTCTGGAGGAACACAAGACCATCAACGCGAATTTGGATATCCAGGCGCCAATCTTCATTATTCCAGAGAGCATCACCGAGGAGAGTACACTCTGCATGGTCCTCGACGCGGGTCACGTCAGCCTGAACAGTGAGCTTGTCGACAAAGAAACCATGAAGGACATACATTCCAAGCAGAGGCAGCAGTACACCGAAGACGACTTTAAGCAACTCGAAGGACTGATGTACGACAAATTCCATCTCAAACTTGAATCTACGCAGGTGTTGATAGGACCTGGCATTGAAGCCACACGTGCGCAGCTGGAAAGTCAGGATAACTCGAAGAACATGCACATCATTGACCGAATCAATATGGCGTTCCTCCTGGAAAACTCCATCATCCCGAAAGCTCCCGATGTCACCAAGATTCGTATCTCCGGAACACTGCCGGTATTGCACGCGTCTATATCTGACAGGAAATATAAGAATCTCATGAGGTTGCTCGAGGTTGCTATACCCAAGTTTGAGAACTCGGAAACGGAAACGAACGGAGCAGAGAATGCTCCTGAACCGCCCAAGGACGTTGATCCTCGCGTGCAGAGAAAATCTGTACAACTCCTCGAAGCCAAGGACTTACCTGTCCTGGACGCTGACTCTGACAATGAAGACGGAGACGAGCAGCCGAACGCTGAAAAGGCCGAGACTCCGGCAAACATGCATCAACGAAACTTTGAGATCAATTTCACCGTCGAAAAACTGCAGGCATCTTTGTATAAAGCGGATCCAGAAGGCAAAAAGCCAGACCAGCTGCTGGTGGAGCTTGTCGCCGAACATTTCTTCTTCGATTTCTACCTTCGGCCTTACGACATGGTGGCAGAAGTTCTTTTGCGCTCTCTAGCCGTTGATGACCACATTGAGGAAGAGCCACTGCCTGAGTTCAAGCAGATCATCTCGTCAAAAGGCTTAAAAGCTGAGGAGGGAAAAGACCTTCTCAACGTTAAATTTGTCAAGGTCAACCCTGAGTCGCCGGAGTTCAAGTCAACCTATGAAGGTATTGCTACCAACTTGGATGTGTCCGTGTCAACAATCAATGTCATCGTGACGCGTAGAACGCTTCTGACGTTGCTCGACTTTGTGCTGACAACCTTCGCTGGTCCTGCTGAGCAGAAAAGTGTCGATGAAGACAAGGCCAGCCAGATCGAAGCACAAGCCGCACCCCAGCAACCTCAGGGGCAGCAAGACAAGATCAGGATCAAGGCTGCACTCACAAGCATAGCCCTCATCTTGAACAATGACGGTGTACGCTTGGCCACTCTATCGCTAAACTCGGGCGATGTTGGTCTTTTCCTAGATGCCGGTACCATGCAGCTCAAGGCGAGATTGGGCAGTTTGTCCCTGGTTGACGACGTCAATCAAGGAGCACCAGAGGACTCACCCTTGCGCCGGCTCATCGCGATTGAGGGCGATGATTTGGCAGACTTCAAATATCAGACATTCAACGCTTCACGAGACGATTACCCTGGCTATGACAGTGGGATTTACCTGCGGTCCGGTTCCATCAAGGTCAATTTCCTTGAAGAGCCATTCCGAAAGATCATGGAATTTGGGGTGAAGTTCGGCAAAATGCAAGCCATCTTCAACGCCGCCAGGCAAGCTGCAGCCGAGCAGGCCACTCAGGTCCAGGAGAGTGCCCAGAAGATGCATTTCGACATCGTCGTCAAGACACCCATCGTCGTTTTCCCACGTGCAATGATTGACGATCGCCCTCGAGATCTTCTCACAGCCTATTTGGGCGAGATCTACGCCAACAACAAGTTCGTGGGAGTGCAGGGCCAGCCTGACGGCCCGTTGGTGAACAAATTGACGGCTGGCATCAGACACATCCGCCTGACAACCGAATTCCATTATGAAGATGGCCAGTCCCAAGAACTCGAAATGATTGACAGTGTTGACTTGGATTTCAAGATCCGCTATCTTGAGCATCAAGCCGGCCTCGAGCGACCCGACCTGGAGATCGACGGCTCCATGTCTCCTATCAACCTGCGGGTATCCCAGACCCAGGTGAAATTTCTTCTGGAGTTGTCCAAGACCATACCAGGCGCTTTTGCTCCCGACGCTGACTCGGAAGAGGAGATCGCAGAAGAACTGCCGGATTCGACCATCGAGTCGGCCAAAGCAGTTCAAGAGCCGAGTCCCGACGAATCAGACGAGCCAACCTATCAAGGGCCTGAACTCGGCTCGAGTGATGAGAAATGGACAAAACTGAATCTGGTCTTCAAAGCCCCGATGATTGGCCTGGAACTGATGCTGGCCGAGGATGACGGGCCGACCGATAATATCGAGGCTGCTAGCATTTCGCGGTTCTCTCTCAACGAGACAAGCGTGAAGTTACGCATGATTAGCGATGGCGCCATGGAAGCTGAACTGCTAATTCACTCCTTTACGATCCGGGACACCCGAAAGAAAGAGACCAACAAGTTCCGGAAGATCATGTCTTTGATCAACACCGACGTCCAGCAGCAATTTATGGCGAGTGTGTCGATCTCTGGTGGACAAGACAGGCATATGATCATCATGTTCACGATCGACAGCCCTCGAATTATCGTGGCCTTGGACTATGTCTTCGCTCTTCAGGCTTTTGCGAATTCGGCCTTTCAATCCGACGAGCCGCCGGCGATTGGAGATGTGGAAGATTTGACCAGTGAGACTGACCACAGCATGGCAGAAGAGCAGGAAGTCGCCACAGCTGACGAGAGCTCGGGTGGTGCATCGATGTCGATGTCGTTCCGGGTGAATATTGTTGATGCCCAAATCATTCTTATTGCAAACCCGGCCATCTCCAATACAGAAGCCATCGTTCTTGGGACGAAGGAAGTACTCGTTGGACGACAGAATGCCACGACTTTGCAGATATCCAAAGTTGGCATGTTTTTGTGCCGCATGGACAAGTTCGAGACGAGTCGTCTCAGAATCCTTGATGACTTTACCATCACCATGTCTATGGACAGTCGGAGTCAAGGGAAGGAGTCGTCTTTGACATCAATCAGCATTGAAGTGGAGCCCCTTGTGCTGCGACTGTCGCTGCGCGATATTCTCCTCGCCATGCAAATCGTCAGCAAAGCGTCTTCGACCATGCCTCAACCGAAGGTCCAACAAGATACAGAACCTCAGAAAATCAAGGATGTCAAAGAATCCACTGCTCCGTCCATCAAACGGAGATCAATTGCGGGACAAACTTCCACAACAAAGAAATCGCGAAGATCGAAATCGATCACGAACGTAGATGCGAAGCAGCCGAAGAAATCCGTGGTGATGAGCAGAGAAGAAATGTTCGCCTCGGTAGATGGTATTCGAGTCATCCTTATTGGAGATTTACACGAACTGCCATTGCTGGATTGGAGTGTCAAGAAATTCCAGGTCGATGTTCGTGACTGGTCCGGCGCCATGTCCGCAGATGCCAAGATTGACACCTTCATCAACGTGTATAACTTCTCGAAATCTGCATGGGAACCGCTGATCGAACCGTGGAAGTTGGGCTTTCACCTGTCCAAGCAGCTCCATCCTGAAGTGTTGTCGATGGAGCTTTACTCCCACAAGAATATGGAGCTGACTGTCACTTCGGCAACGATAGCGCTCGCATCGAAATCGTTCAACTTCTTGAACACCGACGAGGATATTCTGTCCAAACCACGAGTGGCAGATGCGCCGTACCGTATTCGCAACTACACAGGCTTCGACCTCAGCGTGTGGGCTGACGAGAAGAGCGACAATGCCGCTGCGGCCAAGTTGAGCGACGGAGAAGAGTATGCATGGAGATTCGAGGACGCAACTTCAATGCGAGAGAGTCTTACTCCAGAAGGCAACGCAGGATTGGTAGGCGTCAAATTGGAAGGTTCCGGATTCGACAGTGTCAGCCGCATACCTGTCATCCGTGAAGGAGAAACCCTGTACAACCTCAAACCGCGCAAAGACAACGTCCAACATCGAATGCTGGTGGAGGTGAAGTTGGGAACTGACAATGTCAAGTATATTACCTTCCGTTCTCCACTCTTGGTGGAAAACAAAACGCAAATCCCCATCGAGGTCGGCGTGTACAGTCCAGAAGAAGGCAACCTGCTCAAGATTGAGAAGATACCTCCTGGTGACGCCAAGCCGGCACCGGTTGGAGCGGCCTTTGTTCACTCACTGGTGATCAGACCGGATCAGGGATTCGGCTATGGTTGGTCGAACGAACGGTTGTTCTGGAAAGACCTTCTCAAAAGGCCAACGAGAACCATGACTTGCGAGACTGAAGGTAGGGACGAATCTCCGCCATTCTTCTTCCAGATGCACGCGTCGTGGGACTTCAAGGATCCCATGACGAAAGTGTATCCCTACATGAGGATCCAGATATCGGCGCCGGTGGAGGTGCAGAACCTGCTCCCATACGACTTCAAGTACCGCATCTATGACAAGAACACGAAGAAAGACTGGACCAATTTCTTGCGAAAAGGAGGCGTCAGTCCGGTGCATGTCGTCGAGCTATCTCATCTACTCCTGCTGAGTGTGGACATTGAAGACACCCCATTCAAACAGAGCGAGTTCGCCATCATCAACAGCAACACTCAAGAAGAATTCCGGCGGGAGAAGGTGCTGCAGCTGAAGGATGAAAATGGAACTCAACTGAGGCTCAAACTTCACTACACAAACATCAAGTTCAGTGGTGGTGCGTTCAAAGTGTCGGTGTACAGCCCGTATGTCTTGCTCAACAAGACCGGGCTCGACCTGGGCGTTCAGAGCAAGGCATTCTTTGGCTCTTCGAAAACCTCGGCATCTCAGGGAGCGCGTGAAAGCTCTGGGCAGAAGAAGGCCTTGCCAATGCTGTACTCCTACGCGACCGATGACCGAAAGAACCGATCACTTCTCAAGATCGGGGACTCCGCCTGGAGCAAGCCCCAGAGTTTTGATGCCATTGGCAGTAATTACGAAGTCGTTCTGCCGTCCGCTTCGGGCAGTTCTGAGCTACACGTTGGTGTGTCGGTCACGGAAGGGGAGGGCAAATACAGCTTGAGCAAGGTTGTTACTTTTGCTCCTCGGTTTATGCTGAAAAACAAGATCGGCGAAGACATTGAGCTGCGCGAGCCAGGATCGTCAGAAGTGATGAAGATGAAGAACAATGAACTGCTGCCGCTGTACTTCATGAGACAGTGTCCGGAAAAGCAGCTTTGCCTTTGCTTTCCGGGTGTCAATAACCAATGGTCGTCGCATTTCAACTTGGCGAACGTTGGCATGACCCATGTCAAGCTGGCCAAGCACGGGCAGAGACAGAAGTTGATTCGAATTGAAATTATTCTGGAGGACGCCACGCTGTTTTTGCATTTCAGTATCGAGACCAAGCACTGGCCGTTCTCGATGAGGAACGAGAGTGATACGGAGTTCTTGTTCTTCCAGGCAAATCCGAACATTACTGAGGATGAAGAAGAGGATCAAGGCAGTGGTTGGAAACCGATCCGTTACAAACTCCCTCCGCGAAGTATCATGCCGTACGCTTGGGATTATCCTGCCTCCAAGAACAAAGAACTTGTCTTGACGGCACGAGGTCGCGAGAGGTACGTCAAGCTCATGGAGATAGGCAATCTCATCCCGATCAAGCTATCTGATGAAAGAGGAGGTCCCACGAAAGTGATTGACGTCAATATTGTTGCCGACGGACCGACGCAAACATTGGTGCTGTCGAATTACAAACCGTCGAAATCACTCTATCGACAGAAGACAAACGCGACGAATGCTTCGCAAACAAGCCTCAGCCAGGGCTTCGAAGTCAAGCAGATCGAGTCAGAAATAAATTTCAAGGCAGAACTTCGACTTGCGGGTATCGGCATCTCTCTCGTCAACAGCAAGCTCAAGGAGTTGATGTATCTCACCTGGCGGGAGATTGAGTTCAAGTACGGAGATTCCAAGCTCTACCAGACGTTGAACGCCACGGTCAAGTGGATCCAAATCGACAATCAGCTGTATGGTGGAATCTTCCCGATCCTGTTGTATCCCAGTGTCGTGCCAAAGACCGGCAAAGAGATGGAAACTCATCCAATCTTCCACACGATGGTCACTCGGGTCAAAGACGACTCATACGGCGTTCTCTACATCAAGTATGCCACCCTCCTGCTGCAGCAAATCACGGTCGAGCTCGACGAGGACTTTATTTTCGCCATGCTGGACTTTTTGAAAGTTCCCGGTGCTTCTTGGGCGGAGGAAAAGGAAGGCAAACTTTGCGACGAAGATCTCGACGTGCCGGAGCCGACCCGAGAACAGCAAGGTCAGGATGTCTACTTTGAGCTTCTTCACCTCCAACCCATCCAGCTGGACTTGTCTTTTGTCAGGACAGAACACATCAATGCGGACGATACGTTCGTCAACAGTCCGTTGATGTTCTTCGTCAACGTCATGACCATGTCCATCGGCAACGTCAATGATGCGCCTATCAAGCTCAATGCTTTGATGTTGGAAAACGCCAGAGTTTCTGTTTCTGCATTGATAGCCAACATTCAAAACCATTACACCCAAGAAGTTCTCCGACAAGTCCACATCATTCTCGGTTCGGCCGACTTCTTGGGCAACCCTGTCGGCTTGTTCAACAGTGTGAGTTCCGGCGTGGCGGACATCTTCTACGAGCCGTACCAAGGGTTGGTCATGACGGACAGACCTCAAGAATTGGGCATCGGCATCGCCAAAGGTGCCAGCAGCTTCGTCAAAAAGTCCGTGTTCGGGTTCAGCGACAGTATGGCCAAATTTACCGGCTCCGTGTCCAAAGGTCTCGCCGCTGCAACCATGGACAAGGAGTTTCAAGATCAAAGACGAATGTCGAAGAACCGCAACCGACCCAAGCACGCCCTGTATGGTGTCACTTCCGGAGGCAATGCGTTTGCTGCCAGTATGGCCAGCGGGATCGGAGGTCTGGCACGACATCCGTTGGAGGGGGCCGAAAAGGAGGGAGCCTTGGGTTTCGTGAAGGGCGTCGGTAAAGGATTTCTTGGTCTGGCCACCAAACCAGCAATCGGCGCTTTCGACCTGGCGTCCAACGTCGCCGAAGGTGTTCGCAATACCACCACCGTGTTTGACCAGGAAGGGCTCGATCGTGTGCGGCTGACTCGATTCATTGGGATGGACGGGATTGTTCGACCGTACTCACAGCGGGAAGCTCTCGGGCAATTCTGGCTGAAGACCAGTGATGATGGCAAATTCTTCAACGAAGACTACATTGCCCACTTGGAGCTTGAAGGCCGCGATATGATGATCGTGATCACCTACGACCGGATTTTGATGATTCGAACAAAGAAGCTGCGCATGGAGTGGGATGTCAAGTTGACGGATGTGCAGACAATCAGCAAAGAAAGGACCGGCATGAGTATTGGGCTGAAAGGGGGAGCGAATGGCCCGTTCATCCCTGTCACGGATGAAGGCAGCAGAAATTGGCTGTACAAGCAGATTGCGATTGGTGAGTAAAGCATACAGGTTGAAGGGTTATGCTAACCTGGGCAGCTGTGAATGCCTTTAACGATAAATACAACGCCAAAGGGTGAGTTGAGACGAGCGCAGGAGAAACCAGGCGAAGAGAAGTATGTAGGACCGAAATTGAAGTATGCAAAAGAAGGATACGAAACGGGCTTTTGTGCTCGTGGGCTGAGAATATGACGTTCCTGCTTGTATCAACAGCATACGATTACTTGGTTTGTCGAAGTGTAATGATAATGAGTCGAAGTCGCGGATTGCGTGCATCACTGCGCCTGACCTTCACTTGCTGTGAACCATCTCGATGCCTGGCTCGTTTTGCTTTCACTGCACGCTTTCGGTGCGCCACCGAAATGGCTTTCCACTGCCTTGATTCTCTTGTCTCGCTCGCTCCAACCCTGAAGCAACTCATGCAGCACAAGCGAATTGAACCACTCTAGCAGTCAAGATGGAACAGGGCAACGATTTGATCGTCACGAGAGAGCGCACGATGGAAGACGGAGCGGTATCTAAGCCCCATCATACACCGGGGGCATGTTGCTAACAATGGAATTGATAGGATGTCGCCCCCCAAGAGCAAAATCG
>JAOXNI010002391.1:0-10365 GCA_028566595.1 Hypoxylon subgilvum
GGCGCAGTAGCTCTAGAGGCTATACATCTAGAGGCTGGGCCTGGAGGGTGGCCTACGGGCCGATACCTTTTTTCATGATTACGTATCGTAGGTGTAGGGTTCAATTCCAACCTTTGCCAACAACCATTTTTTCTTCCTTTTTTTTTTTTTTTCAATCTACATCATTCTTTCATCTCCGAATATTTTTCAATTTCCTCATACTGTTTTTTCTGCTCGTGGTCATTTCAACTTGAGCCGCGACCTGAATCGTTTGCCCCCCTCCCCCTTTTCTGGATTGATGGGACAGCTTGTAAATGTAAGTTACTGGCAAATATCCAGGATAGCAAGGGATGCGCTCGCTAAGCCATTAGAAGTATATGTGTATTAAAGAGAAGATAGATACCTTTACTTGAGTGATGCGGACTGTTGCTGTGTTTATGATGATGACGATGACGATGACGTCGTTTTGTCCTATCGCTGTGAAACAGCGTATGCTATGATTCATGGGACGTCGGAGAGTACCAGGGGCGAAGACGAAGTATCGCGTGAGATGAGAGACATCACCTAAACTCTAGGGACATACAAAAGGGAGCTCTGCCGGAATCATCGGGGTTTGTTGCAGGCTTTGATATGTACTGCCAGTCGTCGAAGAAGGGATGGCGGCAAAGAGCAAGGAAACGGGGGGTCTGTTTCAGTGCTTCTGTTAATTATCTAGATTTTCAAATCGTAAAGTATCTCGCGTATTTCGTGGCTCTTTTCAATGAATCGGGAAAAGAAAATAATATGGTGTATATCTAGAGGTGACCGCGAGGGCAGACTATGGGTTGGTAGGTTCCTTGAGGCTCATTGCATGTGTTACTCAGGATTTATAGGCGGGTGATGAGACACTCTGGAGTCTTCTCTTGGGATAGAACAAGGACCGTTCTGTTGGGTTTAATCACGTACAGAGAAATCCCGGCTAGCAGATGTACTCTTGGGAAATGGAGACTGGGGCAGCACCGCTGAGGTATGTAGAGTTCTGTAAGGGCATGGTGGACGAGAATCGCTCTGGTAAACCTGAAATTCTGGGGTCTTGCTTTGACGACAATGATGCTGGACACAATGGTCACAATGGAATTCATCATGCCTATGGACGGTATCCCCATCTTAGTATCTGCATTGGCTGCCGGCGTCATCTCTATTGGGCGTACTTGAACATAATATCCAGGTTCGAAGTGTCAGCTACCTACCTACGCAAGATTATCATGTCATGGAGGCGATCTGCCTAAAATGACCGTCTGCCACAGAGCTTTATAGACTCATATTTACACCATCTCAACGTCGACGCAGTAAAGCTACCAGCACATAGCACACGTGGCCTGTAAGGCCGGCAATACCCAGTGCCTTCACATGTGTTCCCAAAATCGTGAATCTGGACACCAAAGTTAATAACCGACCAATGTACGATAGAACATTGTTGGGAAGTGCGGAAGAGAAATTCAGGTAAACCCAATTTTTTACATCAAGGTCAAGCGACTCAAATACAATCTAGCATGATGAATTGGAATTGTCATCACGGAAAAGCGTTCGTTTTTCTCGTAGGGAAATAAAACATCAACTTACCAGTTCTTCGGCTATGATTTACATAGTAAGCCTATCAATTGGGGGGTAAGACTTCCAGGATACTTCGAATTGAAGGGACTGCTCAAGCTTGCCATTGGAGGGTGTAGACGCATATAGTAGATACACACGCCTTTTCAAGGATGAAGAGAAAAGCCCTGATACTGTTAGCATCCGCTGATATAGGTTGAGGTAGATAGAAGTGTCTTACCGTTGCTGTGGCCCCTTGTGTAATTTAGACATATCGTACGTTATTACCTGTTTGAGCCTTGACCCCGGAGGATTAGAAGCGGTCCTCCGGCTTCTTCCACCCTGCTAGCCTGCTGACTTCTCCGATGGCGGTGAGCACGTTATCAACCACAACTTTCACCATACCATGCCGCCTATTCTTGCCATCGACGTCACGCGAGGGTTGCTCGCTGCCCATCGTGGGCAGAACATTGTCGCTAGCTGACAGGCTGACAAACAGGGCGAAAGGAATGAGCCACACGCACAAGCCAAAGTACGAAGCAATCTCAGTGAAGTTCGGCACGTCTGGCTGGTCGTACATGGATGACATACGCGCATAGGATTTGTGCTGCATCTCGGAGAAATGTTGAAACCAGAAGTAGTGATTGACAAGGACAAGTACTATCGCAGTCAGAAACGCCTGCTCTGTTCGAGGTGATATGGGGTTGCTGGTGGCATACTGCATGAGATGATGAATAACGGATCCGTTAGCCTGACGAACGGAAATCGTCGCATATTACCCAAGTAGACGGCATGCGACGTGATGCCCATAAGAGTCAGGCTGAAGGGAAAGCCATCGACAAGGCATAGTATGAGTTGGAGGGCGATGACGAAGTAGATGAGTTGGGTGAGAAGTCGTTTCGCTAGGACGGTATGCTCCTCGACGAGCTCAGAAAGATAGTATAGGCCAGATGCTAAGATATAACAATTCGTTAACGGCTTACTCTCTGGAATGGGAGCCAGGCATGCAACCCCGTGTCTCTTCTACTGATAAAGGTGACATACCTATTGCTAGCGTTAGGAAGCAAAAGCCCACGATGGAGCCGAGATACCCTACGAGAGGTAGAATCCACATGATGGCAATGGATATTACATCGATTTCATGGTATGCGAGTGTAAGATAGGTGGTGTTTCGACGATAACCATGACGAGTAGCGCGTCTTGAAGAAGTCAAATCGATGGACGCGCAGTACAAAGACCAAGAAGCGTGGCCTTTGGAGAAGCGGGTCGGCCATTCGATTTCCCTGTATTTTTTTATTTCCGATAAGATAACCTATCTCTGATACGATAGAGATCGATAAGAATGGATCTTCTCCACAGAAAAGTTCAAGTTGGTGCAACACAAGGAATTGATAAAATGGGATAAAATGAGTGCACTTCAAGGGCATTCAACGAGCACCATTCACTAATAATCGCAGAGATCCTAAAAACAACATCGATGCATGATCTATTTCTTGTAATTGACCGGGCACGGAAATACTACTAGCACAGCTCCGAGCCAACGCCATGTCGCGGCCAGAGGACACTCTGTACGTATAACACCGCTCTACACCCCGCTAAAGAGTAGAGTACTCTAACCTGCGTATCGATGTAGGTCCGCCGACGTCCACTACAATGACTCCGAAGCTCGCAAATACACCACCTCCTCCCGAATACAGAATATTCAGGCTTCCATGACACACCGGGCACTCGAGCTTCTCGATCTCTCTTCGCCGTCTCTTATCCTCGATGTCGGCTGTGGAAGCGGTCTGTCTGGCGAGATCCTCTCCTCAATACCACCGGATGAAGGCGGCCCACACGTATGGATAGGGATGGACATATCAGCTTCCATGCTAGACATTGCGCTACAACGAGATGTAGAGGGCGACCTGTTGCTGGCAGACATTGGCCAAGGGGTACCATTCCGGGCCGGCACTTTCGATGCCGCGATCAGCATCAGCGCCATACAATGGCTGTGCAATGCGGAGAGTAGCGACGTGTCGCCCGCAGGACGTTTGTCAAGATTCTTTAATGGATTATACGCGAGTTTGAAGAGAGGAGGACGAGCCGTCTGCCAATTCTACCCCAAGAACGACGAGCAGAAGAGAATGATCACCACCGCCGCGGTGAAGGCTGGATTTGGCGCTGGTCTGCTCGAGGATGACCCAGAGACCAAGAACGTCAAGGTCTACCTGGTACTCACGGTTGGTGGCGGCAACATTGATGGGAACGGAGGCGATATCACGGGAGTCATAAAGGGGATGGATGACATCAACGTACTGGATCCGAGGCGGAATACCCGAAACGGCAAGGGCGAGATCAAAAAGGGGAGCAAAGCATGGATTGTCAAGAAAAAGGAACAGATGGAACGGAAAGGGAAGGTCGTCAAGGCCACATCCAAGTACACGGGGCGTAAGAGACGAGTTGCTTTTTAGATTCGGAGGGATGTCCATTCTGCATTGCGCGGCGCCATGGTGTTTTTGTATCCTGGAGTCGGTCGAGACTACATCCAGGAGCAACTTGATATAGAAGAGAGGAATGAACGCACACACACGGAGAGGGTGACAATATTGGCCCCATACTTTATACGGATCTTCCAACTAAATTCATAAGGTTTTGGTTGACCTATGATTTTTCAACTTCCAATATATCGATAACTGATAATCATGTTCGATTTCGCGACAATAGCCAGTTCCATACCAATTTCTCCTCCGTCGGACCCGGCGGGCCAGCCCAAGTAGATCCCAAAGGATCCTCCTTAGCCATAGTTCCCGACCCATCTTCACACGCCTCCAACTCCGCAATACGAGCCACCACAACTTCGCGCCTCCACGTAATGAAGTTTTTGAGTGTGAGAAGTAGCTCTCCGCATTCCACGTCCACCTCTTCTCTTCTCTCGATCAGCTTGTATCGGTGTAGCAGCCTCGTATGCTCTTGTCGTAGACGCTTGATGTGTTCCCGCAGCTCCACGTCTTGAAGCTTGTAGTTGAGGGATATGATGTAAAGGCTCTTGTGCCACTCCTTGTTGCTCATGCCAGCTGCCTTCCGTATCATCGATAGGTTCAAGAGCAATCTCGGTACTTGTGGCTTCTTGACTGGTGTCCATGCTGTGAAACAGAATCTAACTCGTGGTCGTTTTCGGGGAGATGTAGAGAATCGGCTAGACTTGATCATCAAGCTCGTGATATTTCGGGAAGAAAGAGTCAAGTTGACTGAGCCGACTCGAGGAATTCGGTTGACGGCCGTCATCGCCATGTCGCCTGAGGTCGATCAAGTGAGCGCTGTCTTGCTTCCGGTGTGTCAGCATAGTGACCGATTCTTATTTCATCTGATACCCAAGAGGAATTTGGTGTCTACAGTATCATACCTTCGATACTAAGTTCTCACTTTACACGTCGTAGGCTTAATTCTGAGATATCAGCATACTTTACCACCCTTACTCTACTCGAGGTTTAAGAGTTTACAAATCCAAGACCGAAAGGTATTGTATTTGTTGCTATCACCTTTGTCCGAACCTTCCACAATTGTCCGGGTTCCAGAATCAACACGAAGCTCAAGCTGATATGCGTTCAATGAATGATACTCGGCATGGTTTGTTTACGTTTTCACGTATGGATCGAGGCAGTTCTTCTTGTTGCATTCTAAACCGAACACCGAAACGCAGAACGCAAATCTTCACTACCATGCTTGAAAGTCTGTCAAGGTCAAACCCAAGATATTCGAAGAATACCTGAATTGTAGGTTGTTTATCATTACTTCGATGGTCTCCTAACACTCATCTCATAACTGTCTAGGCACAACTTGATCGCGAGTCTACCACACGTGGTTCCATACCTGTTTGAAAGGCGACCAGGCCATTCGATCCGAGCACACCTATCAACAGCAGCAAAGCCGCCACGATGCGCAGGGCCATTCTCCACTTCATCGCCGTCCTCATCCTCTGTATCACCGTCCCTATTCATCTACCCGTAGAACCTCAAAGTGACGGCCATGTATCTACCTGGAACGAGACACTTTGCCAGATGAGCCGAACGCTCAGCGAGGCCGTAGTCATAAGCCATGGGATCGCCAACGAGCTTGGATTTGGAGAGCATGAAGTCAGATTTATGGACAACGGAATGATTGGGAGGGTTGACCTACACTTTTTCGAACTCGAATTCATGGCGGGCGCCGTCACTTTCGCCTTGTGCCCAGAGAGTTCACCAGAATCCGAATGGGTGTACTGGGGCATTACCATGGTTCTCGAGTACGTACACAATTTAAACCAAGAACTTGCCCATTGGTGATAAAGCGGCTGACACGAGATCATAGCTTTGTGGTGGACTTGTTCGTTGACCCCTGGCTCGTGCCTGGTATGGAGCAGCTACCCTTCATCGTGATCGCTGGAGGAGAGTTGTGGTTTGAGGATTAGTGTCTTGCCACCGAAGAGGCTGGGCGAACTACAGGATGGGTGCTTGAAATGACATAACTACCTCATATGCGAGTATGGTTAGGGGAATTAAATGAGAGATACTCTTGGGACGCCTCTTGACCGACGGCGGCTGTGATGCCGCATTCCTACTAGCTTCGTAGCCGCTAACCTCCCTCAGGAGACTTGCCATGTGACCAATCCGCCCCTACGAACTTCAAGATACCAGTCTATTCCCACTTTAATTTAGTTATTTTAAGCCTCGTCAATTTATTCCCATTGGGATCCACAGGATTTCTTTTTGCTTCCGAGGGACACCGAGGGTTGCGATGGGCATGTTGAGACAAGGCGCTAGGATTGTGATCATTACTCAATTGATCAACTTACAGCAGGCAATTTAATGCGTGCCAACCGGTGACAAATATCATTTATGTATTGATTACGTCTATATCAGGTGGTCATCGAATGCTGTAGAATATCGCGTGCTTCTTAGTACTACTATACCTTGCCATAACAGCTGAGTGTATCGATAGATTATAACTAGCAGCAGCCTCAAAACATCAACCTACGTAATTTTCGGTTAGCTATTAGTCGCCATCCACTCATTGTCAATTCTAAACGACTCCTATGTAACTCACACTACTAGTTATAGGCTCGCGGCATCATCTCAGGTGTAACTATGAAGGTGATGTCACCAGTTGATCCTGTAGGCTTGACACTACATCGAGACCCGTCGTCCGAGGTCATATAAACTCGTTCCCCTCTGCCTCCGTATCCTCACAGTTGGCCAGTAGACACCTCAAAGCACTTAATATTGATTCTACACAATACGCAATTTTCCAACTTGACAAGATGGCCACACAAGAGAGACCCATCATTCTCTTTATCCACGGAGCGTGGCACGTCCCACTGCATTACCGACATCTAATCGACGCCCTCAGATCTAGGGGGCTCACCGTCCTGGCTCCAACTCTACTCACAACGGGATATGGTGATTCCGTCGATGGGAAAACACACCTTGACGACGCCGTTCATATTCGCCAGTTCCTACTCCCTTATCTAGAGCAGGGCCGCAAGGTAGTAGTTGTTGCACACAGCTACGGCGGTATCGTCGCAACGGAGGTGGCAGGGGGCCTGACACTCAAGGAACGCAGGTCTCGGGGGCAAAAGGGGGGTATTATCAGCGTTGTGTACATTGCTGCGCTCCTTGAACCGAGCGACGCACTCCCTCCGCCAGGTCAAGCGATGCCGCCATTCCCACCGGGCTGGACCAATGTAAGAGACTCTTACTTTCATATTTTCATTCCCCATGTACATTGCTTCCTCGAGTGTATGAAAGCAAGGGAGAGACAAAGAGAGAAAGAGGGGTGACAATAGGGAGAGACAAATTTCAACTCCTTACTTGGATCGGTGTACGCGGGCCAGGGCTAACTGTTACTGCAGGGAAATATAAGGCCACTGCATGAAGATGTTGCACGGGTAGTACTATACAACGACATCGAGAAGTCACGGCAAGATGAGGCACTACGGATGCTTGTCTGGCAAAGCGAGCTATGCTACGTGCCAGCTGCTACTTACAAAGCATCCGATATCCAGGCTACAAAGACGTACGTCGCCTGCAAGAAGGACATGATTATACCACTCGAGAGACAGTACCAGAGGGCCAAGATCGCAGGCGCCACAATTCAGGAGCTCGATTGTGGTCACAGTCCATTTCTGCTCGAGAAGAAGACTGCTTCGCTAGTGGAGATTATCATTAACACAGCCACCGTCGCGATGCAAGCTGATGCATACGAGCAGGCGGAGGAACAACGACGCCTCCGCGAAAGGAGTTATACGATCTATCTGCTAGGGTTCCTAGAATTCTTACACATAAAGGCCTTCTCTGCTCTTGGCACACAAGCTAGAGGTCCAGCGAAGGGGCTGGGACTTAAGCCAAGGAGCGAGGCTAAAGGGCTACCTCCTGTCTGATAGTTAAAGCGTGGACGTTCTGCTGCTTAAAGGGTCTTGGCTGTTTGATTATTCAGGGTTTGATTTACTATCCTCGATTTCTTTCAAGCTTGGGTGGAAGGGGATCACAGTGACCACATGATATTTCAAGAATACTGGACAATAAATGTTGACATAATAGGTCACCATGGGCAGCTGCGAGAGGGTAGTAGTTTAATATAATTAATATTCTCCTTATTTACACACAGTGTATGATATTTGTATTCTAAAAAAGCAACTTCTCCTTCGTCCTTCTGAGCTTAACTCGCTTATTAAAGAGAGGTTCCGCAGTTAAAATCGGAACTGGTATGATAATACACGTACACCCACCCAATCAAAAATCAAGAAAATCAGAAATCACAATAATATTTTTCAGTTGATTTGAGAATCAGGATATTTCATTCTCGGCATATGTTGTAAGTTCCTTCTATGATGGAATATACTGTACCTCGTAGAAAGAATGCCCGTGATTAGTGGATATCTAGGTACATACACTCTTTACTTTGATGTTTGTATAGGGACATACTATCGTGAGTGTTTCAAGCCTCCAAAGATGTACATGTCGGTCCCTTTGGATGTGATTTCCATGTACCCAACTACCCTGACACGTACGGAATTACGCTCGTCTCCGCGTGTCTCCGCATGACTTGACTGTTTCTGGCGCTCTTGAGTACGTGTATTTATTTCTCTTGCGTGTTATTGGTGTTACAGAAATCGGCATCGTGAAGACGATCAGACCTCAGACCCGCGTTCCTCAAATCACTCGATCCCTTTCTACCTACATAAGGCCCTTGCCATTCTCACACTCTACCAGAACTTTTCAACTTCTACATCACGTAAAATTTCTCTTTCTCCATGTCACCTTACTCTTAATCATCATCAATACCTCTCTCCCTCTTGGAAGCATCTACATCATTTGTAACCAGCTTCTTTCACTAAGCCACCAACAAATAAGTTACTATTAACATACATCTACAGTCATTGGTAAGGAATCATTTCTTTTTTTCCCTCTTTCCTAACCTACATCACAACTCCCACTCCATCTGCTCGTTGTCCTTACATAACTGCGGGTATCACCGGGTCGATGACACTGTTGACCGTGTTGCCTCAACACACCCTTCCTCCCTCCCCTTCTAAACAACCTGACTGCCGAGAGCACATTACTGTACACTCAACTTTCCCAATCTCAGAAAAACACGTTGTTTGTTGATTAAAATTACATCTCAGTTTCTACTTGAGTTCCCATCCATTCCTAACCTGCCACATCACCCGCCACCACTTCCCTACACCTATTCACATTGATACCAAGGTTTGTATTTATGCAAACATTTCATTCTCAACCTCCCTCCTCTTACTTATCTGTCTGCTTGTCAGACTATCTCTCTGCCTAAATAGTGGTAAAGTTGTCAACTAATAAGTCTCTCTGACAGATCGGCACAATGGATCATCTTGCCATCAAGCTCTTCGATAGCCTTATGGCTTCGTGCGACACCAACGCCAATGACAAGGCTATGATCCGCGAGTTCTATGTCAAGAACGTCAACTCCACCCAGGACATCTCCCTCGCCGCCGGTGTCTTGGAACTCGTAAGTACCTACTCATCTTTCCCAAGACATATTTCGATTGAGCTACCTCTGACTCTTTCAAGCTCATCAAGCATCTCGAGAAGGAGAAGCGTGTCACTCCTCTCCAGGTTCAGGTTGTCTGGAACCTCATCAAGGAGCTCGGCAAAGAGACCGCCGACGACGGCCCCGCTACCGCGGCTACCGCTGCCTCGAGCTCGGAGATTCCCATCGGCCCTATCATCGTCAGCGGAGTTGTCATCAACGACTCTGAGGATGATGATGTGTCCGATACGGATACACTTCCTCCTCCAGTTCTACACCACCCTAACTGGACTCCGCGCCTCTCCACTGGTGTTGGCCGCGTTGAGGAGGAGACTGAGTCTCCATTCGGGGATCCCAGCATCACCCCCCCTCGCCCTGTCGGCGAGAGTTCCGGCATGAACAAGGGCAAGGAGAAGAAGTTCAATCGTTTCTGGGATAAGCCTAGCCGCGGTCCTTGGGTCACGCATAGCACCGAAGCCCAAGTCGCGCCCGCCTTCTCTTCCAACATCTGGATTAGTGATGAAGCCGATGCACATAGCGACCGAGACTCCGATGCTACTATTGATCAGGCCAACAAGGAGCTCAATCGTGCTGGAGAAGCCGAAGAAGCCGAAGAAGCCGGGGTTCAAGCCGCCGAATCCAAGCTCCTGCCCATGCGCATTGCCAAGCAGGATGTCATCAACCAGGACATTGCCAAGCAGGACATTGTCAAGCAGGACATTGTCAAGCAGGACGTCGCCAAGCAGGACGAGCCCGGTGCCTCGGTCGCAGCGGCCCCACAGGCCCCACCGGCGC